>OX422223.1:336198243-336705743 GCA_949130495.1 Sambucus nigra
GGAACAAAAGATGTGAGCAGTCAAAGTTGAGCTAAAAAGTCAAATAGCCGGACCGGTCTGCCCCTACCCCAGACCGGTCCTCTTTGCCAAACTCCATAAGACCCCGGATCACAAGAAAACCGAAGAAGGCAAAAATAAAAAGAACCGGTCCACCCTCGGATCGGTCCGCCCCAAAATAAAAAGAACCGATCCGACTTGGAGGCAGATCGATCCGCCTAAGGCCCGGCCCGGTCCGGCCCTCAAGATTTGCAAATCTTAGAAGAGTCCTAGTGCAGCTGCAATTCCAAAATTCCAAAAATCCACTTGATCAAAATGGCGCCGTTACCTGGGAATTAGGTAGACTTAGGATTAGATCCAGTCAGTCCAAAACTTTGACCAAAAATTTCCAAGAATCCAAAAAAATAAAAAAATTCAAAAAAGCACAAAAAGATCCATCATCATCTCTCCTAAGCTTTAATGAAAAATTCTGAAACCACTCCCACACCCCATAATACTCCAACCAACATTCACGAAAATCCAATTGTTGTGTATAATCCCGATAGTCCCCACACTCCAAACGCCCCACAGTTCTGGATCCCACCTCCCACACCGTCACACACAATCTTCAATAACACTCCATTTTCCTTCTTAGGACACACTCCGAGTACACCTAGTGAGAGAACCGAGTCATTAAGTGAGGAAGAGATGTCGCAACATGGCAGTGCACCCTCCGGTGAGGAAGAACCCCCATATCGCCCGCTGAGAGAATTCTTATATCCCGAGCGTACTATCACTACGGGATGCATTATACTCCCATACAATGCCGGGTAGTTCGGTTTAAAAAATGGGATGATGCAGATGTTACCGCATTACCACGGTATGGATTCTGAAAAGCCATACCTCCATATTTGGGAATTTGAGGACGTGTGCGATACTCTCAATGATCAAACTTGCACACAAGAGGTGATCTACCTCAAACTCTTCCCTCTCTCGCTTAAAGATAAAGCTAAGACCTGGATATGGTCTTTACCTCCAAGCTCGATTCCATCATGGAATGAGTTACAATCGATATTCTTCAAGAAATTCTTCCCAACACATCGAACAATTTCCATAAAGGCTCAAATTCAAGCGTTCCGACAAGCTAAAAATGAGCCATTCCATCGATGTTATGAACATTTCAACGAGTTAGTTACTTCATGCCCCCATCATGGATTTGATTCAGTGCAAATTTTCTCTTTTATATATAATGGGTTCAATCTTAACTCCAAACAACTTGTTGAAACCATGGGAAGTGGTACGTTTGTCGATTTAGATGCCTACGATGCTGAGCTTCACATGAGGTATGTCGCAGAGACTACCCCATCCTTGTATACATTTGATCCTAATGCTCAAAATCGAAATCGTCAAGTGACCACCACTCCGTCAGTGTACGACCTATTCCACGTAGACAAGAAATCTATGACGAATAGTTTATTGGAAAATCCTGAGAAAGGATTTTGAGTCCTATGCGAGATATATGGAAAGGGACCAGCTGGATCCATACCAAACCCCGTCGAGAAGGTGTGTGTGATTTGTGAGACGGGACATTCAACTGAGGAATGCACGATGATACTCGCCTACAAAGTTATGCTTCAGGAGTAAGTTAGTGGTATAGGAGGATTTAAGGGAAATTTCGGTGCCCCGCACGGAAATTCATATAACCCTTCATGGAAAAACCATCCCAGTTTTAGCTATGGGAAACAACATGCTGCAATGAACCCTCCTTCACATGTTTACCTTCCTCCACCACAACACTTTTAACAAGCTCCACACATGCAAGAACCACCACCTCAAGGAGCGTATATTCCGCCACCGCGAAGAACTCTCAAGGATACCATGAATCAATTCATCGCAAGCCAGACCGCAACCAATGCCAAATATAATCGTCTGATTGGCGACATAAATGTAAGTCTGTCAAAAATACAATCCTCGTTGAGTGTCCAAGAGAAGGGAAATTTTCCTGCCCAAGGCCAAAGACCTCCCCAAGGTCAAACTAGTGTTAGCTCCACCTCTACTGAACATCAGGGGAAATGTCAAGCTGTGACCACTCTTCGTAGTGGGAGAGTCGTTGATTCATCACCTCCCCCACACGACACAATAAAAGATAAGAAGATTTCGCCCGACACGAAAGAGGCCGAAGACGTCCCCTTGAATGAGAGTGACAAAGAAGAGGCTAGTGAGCCATAGGTAGTAGTGAAACCACCCTCCGCGGCACCATTTCCTCAAAGGATGATTCCCTCCCATAAAGGAAACCCACATGAGGATGTGCTAGAAGTCCTTAAGCAAGTAAAACTGAATTTACCTTTTCTTGATGCTATTAAGAAAATTCCAGCTTATGCTAAAGTCATCAAAGACTTGTTGACGGTGAAGAGAAAGATGAAGGTAAAGAAGAATGTCTTTCTAGCACAAAACGTGAGCTCCATTCTACTAAATGAGCTCCCGCCTAAATTCAAAGATCCCAGTGCACCCACTATATCTTGCATCATTGGAGAGAATAAAATCGAAAAAGCCTTACTTGACTTGGGAGCAAGCGTAAATATCCTCCCTTACTCCATCTATAGGCAACTTGACTTGGGCGACCTCAAGCCTACAAAGGTCACTCTCCAATTGGCGGATCGAACAGTGAAGATTCCACGAGTCATAGTCGAGGACGTGATCGTCCAAGTTGACACTTTATACTTCCTGGTAGACTTTGTCATTTGGGACACGGAGCCCTCCTTCAATTCGAGCAACCATGTTTCCATCATCCTTGGGTGTCCATTCTTAGCTACGGCTAACGCCATCATCAATACTCGTAATGGGCGAATGAAACTCACCTTTGGGATCATGACCCTGGAAATCAACATCTTCCACATATACCAACATACGGGGGAGGAAGATGATCTTCGCGTGGTGAGTCTCATAGATGAGATAGTAGAGGAGTATTTTGAGGAGAATTATAGTGGTGACGCTTTAGAGTCCTATTTAGCAGTGAGATATAAGAGTGAGGGGACGTACACCAACTTCGAGACGGAGGTAGGGCAGTTGAGAGAGTTACTCGATGAGAGTGCGTCAAAGGAGGACGCGAGAGATGTAAATTGATTTTCTAGATTTGAGGAGTTACCTCCAAGGGATACACGCATGGTTCCCTCCAGTGACAAATTTCCAACCCTCGAATTAAAGAAACTGCCTTCCCATATTAAATATGCATATCTAGGAGAGGATGAGACATTTCCTATTGTTGTCTCCTCTAGCCTAGACGAAGGGCAGGAGGATAAATTATTGAAAATTATGAGGAAGCACCAAAGTGATTTTGGTTGGTGCATTGGTAATTTGAAGGGGATAAGTCCTTTGATTTGCACTCACAAGATCCATCTCGAAGAGGACGTCAAACCCTCTAGATAAATGCAAAGAAGACTAAATCCCAATATGAAAGAAGTTGTGAGAACCTACATTATCAAGTTGTTTGATGCCAGGATTATCAACCCAATCTCGGATAGCAAGTGGGTGAGCCCTATTCAGGTCGTCCCAAAAAAGTCGAGGATGACAGTGATCGAGAATGCTAAAGGAGAGCTCATTCCCCAACGTACCACCACCGGGTGGCGTGTTTGCATTGATTACCGAAAACTTAATGCGGTAACTAGGAAAGACCATTTCCCCTTGCCATTTATCGATCAAATGCTTGAGAGAGTTACGGGCCACCCTTATTATTTCTTCCTTGATGGTTATTCCAAATATAACCAAATTGAGGTGGATGTACTTGACCAGGAAAAGACGACCTTTACTTGTACTTTTGGAATGTTTGCCTACAAACGTATGCCATTTGGCTTGTGTAAAGCACCCGGGACCTTTCAAAGGTGCATGTTGAGATTATTTTGTGACATGGTCGAAAGAGGACTCGAAGTGTTCATGCACGATTTCAGCATTTTTGGCACCTCTTTCGATCATTGTTTAGAAAAACTGGAAAAAGTACTTGCCCGGTGTGTGGAAAAGAACTTAGTGCTGAATTAGGAAAAATGCCATTTCATGGTCACCAAGGGAATAGTTCTTATTCACATAGTATCATCCAAGGGAATAGAGGTTGATAGGGCAAAGATAGATGTTATAGCTGATCTTCCCCCACTTAAATTGCTTAAAGAAGTGCGCTCATTCTTGGGTCACGCAAGGTTTTATCGAAGGTTCATTAAGGACTTTAGCGCCATCGCTAGACCCTTAAGCAAACTACTCATGAAGGTCACCCCCTTCGAGTGGACGGATGCATGCCAATGCTCTTTTGAAAAATTAAAAAATATGCTTGTGTCCGCTCCCATCATGCAAGTTTCGTATTGGTCCTTACCATTCAAACTTATATGTGATGCTAGCGATTATGCAATCGGGGATGTTTTGGGCCAACAAAAAGATAAGAAATCTCATGTCATCTACTACACTAGCCAGACCCTTACCGGACCTCAACTCAACTACTCTACCACGGAGAAGGAGTTGCTAGCGGTAGTCTTTGCCCTTGATAAATTCTGGTCATATCTCATTGATTCTCCCTTTACTTGCTTCACCGACCACGCGGCTTTGAAATACCTACTTTCAAAGAAAGATGCCAAGTCGCGCCTCATAAGGTGGATCCTACTCCTAAAAGAGTTCAATCTCTCCATCAAAGATAAGAAGGGAGTAGAAAACATCATTGTCGACCACCTGTCTCGGCTTTCGTATGATGTACCTAGTGATCCCGTACCCTTAGATGAATACTTTCCGGATGAGCAACTTTTTGCTACCTCGTCGTATCCCTGGTTTACGGATATAGTGAACTATCTTATCACGGGGGCCGTCCCTCCCGACTCGACACCATAAGATTAGAAGAGCTTTATTACTTGGTCACGCATTTTCTTCTATGACGATCCATTCCTTCTCAAATATTGCACCGACTAAATCATCCAATGATGTGTACCGGATGACGAAATCCCGAAAGTCATCCAGTTTTGTCATTCGGAAGCTTGTTGCCACTTTTCGAAGAAAAAGGTGGCCACAAAAATTCTACAACGCGGTCTCTATTGGCCCACAATATTCCGGGATGCAAACGATGCTTGAAAATCATGCAATAGGTGCCAACGGATGGGGGCCATTACCCGACGAGACATGATGCCTCTTACCCCCATACTTATCATTGAGATCTTCGACTGCTGGGGTATTGACTTCATAGGACCTTTCACCCCATCCTTTGGTTTTCTATACATCCTTGTCGCGGTAGACTATGTTTCTAAATGGGTGGAAGCCATAACTACCAAGACAAATTACAACAAGGTGGTGATAAAGTTCCTACAGGATCACATACTTTTTCGCTTCAGTGCACTGAAAGCGATAATTAGTGATAATGGCATGCACTTTTGCAATAGGCCATTCGCGAAGCTCATGAGAAAGTATGGCGTCGTTCACAAGGTTGGAACGACTTATGATCCACAAACGAATGGGCAGGTCGAATTAGCGAATTGGGAAATCAAGAACATTCTTGAAAGGACCGCCAATCCTACGTGGAAAGATTGGTCCCTTAGATTGAAAGATTCACTATGGGCCTATCGTACCGCATATAAGAATCAACTCGGCATGTCTCCTTTCCGCTTTGTATATGGCAAACCTTTCCATCTTCCCATTGAGCTCGAAACAAGGCGTATTAGGCGATTAAGCAATTGAATTATTCCATAGACAAGGCCGATGAAGCCCGCAAGCTTCAATTAAATGAGTTAGAAGAACTACGCAATGATGCATATGAGAGTGCCAAAATTTCAAAAGAAAGGATGAAACTCGCTTATGATAGCATCATTCGACGAAAAGAGTTTCTTCCCTGGAAAAAACATATACAAACATATAAAAACAAAATAGTCCTAATAATACGGCTCCATATCAAAGAACGCTATGGTAGAATGTGACAAGTCCGCATAGATCCTAAGGAATCTAGAACCTAATGCTCTGATACCATTTGTGACACTCTGCTTATTAAAATAAGAGGTGGCCAACTCAATACTCCAATAATTATAGGAATTATAGATGGTCCATTCTTTGCATTACTATCAAAATAAGATAAAATACGAGATAACCACCAATTATTTTAGAAAACGGATGTCAAAATTATTTTATAAGTTTTAAAAAAACCATTTAGACAATCCAATTTGAAAATAAGGTGGTTATAAAAACAAACAATTAGCTGTATAACAACCATACGCAACATAATAACCGAATAAGCTGTCGGTTAACAGACCATCACAAGAAGGTTACACCGAGTTTTAAAATAAATATCAGATTATATACATAAGTACAAAACTTGGGCAACACGCCCGAATGTTTATACTGATCATAACTAGAGTACATAAAAGATAGAGTCATCTATAGCAAATATCCTACAACACCCGTAAAATTTTTATAGCTCCTGGACACTTAGATGGAAGGGTCAACACGGGCATCCTTGCGGCAGAGCACCTGGACGTAAATAGAATCCACATTAACAGAGAGATATGTGACACCCCGCCTAATTAAATACCGGGTGATCAGTCCTTTATTAAATTAAAGCCAAGGTGACGGTTTGATCATTCTTAGCATCATTGTCGTAAAAATAACTTTACCAATTTAACACCCTAAATAATTAAGCTAAGTGCCAAAACCATTTTAGACATTACTTTCCATATCTTATTTATATAAACCAACATTTAAACTGGACATCATTCATAGATAAAGAATCACACAACAATTATACTGGAACAAACAATCCAATAATTAAACATCCGACTAACTAATGCCAACATTAAAATTGAAAGGAAAAACATCATGACAGTAATAAATCCCAAAGTGTAAATACTGGAAATAAGTGAATAACAATGTCCCATGAAAATAACTGGAAAATGGAAAGGGCGAAACATGCCCAACTGAAATCAATATTGCTAGGAGTAGAATCGAATAAATGAGGTCGTCTAAGCAAGAGGCCTTCAACTCCCACCTAAGCTGCAGCGCGTTCCTTCCAAAGGATCCTATGCAAGACGCCCCTATGACTGGGCACCTGTAATACATACATATATATACACAAGAGGGAAAGAAAATGGAAATGGGTCAGAGCCCGATTGTAAAAAATGATTTAAAATTTGTTTAGTAAGTATTTAAAATGTTTACAGGACAATGGAACAACATATTAGTGCGGCACTCCCTTGAGAAATTCTCACCTCTCTTCTAATGTGCACACCTATCGCACTAACCTTCCCAACGGTTTAACTTATCTTATCTTAGGTTACTCAAAACTGAAAATTCAACTGTTTAAGAAGTAAATTTTATTAAATAACAAAGCTCTCAATTTAACGTTATTTTCTAATAAAGTTTTCCAATATCATATTATATTTTTCAAACAAGTATTTCCAAATTGAAATCATTTATGATCTCTTACATACTATAAACACGGGAGGTAGTTCTCAAATTTCATAATTTAAATATATATATATTAAATACTCATATAATATATATATTCTAACAGCACCCCATATAAAAATTATGGTGCGGGCATACTCTGCTATCCAGTCCCCATATCACTCGTACTAAGGGAAATACAAGTTCGGAAGCACTCTCGAACTGTATTAACATAAACACAAACAACATTGAGCGAAGCATAGTTTCCAAGTCCAAGAGGTCAGCACATACCCTCACGTATCTTAGGATTGTGACTATCGATCCGATAGCCTATACCTAGGATTCCTATCTTCTAGGGTACGAGTCAATATCCCCCATAAAGGTCCCATCGAGATAAGACTGTCCCAGCGCGGTAACCTCAGGGATAGCAAGTAGCGCGGGCATGATTTTTACACATTTATAATATATGCACAATCACATAGTCATATATATACAACACTTATTCACATTTCTCAATTTGGTGTACCCACAATCTATAATTATAAATTCTTGTTCTCAAGACATTTTTACTCACTTAACCCGTATAACGGACTAATATTATTTATTACGGCTATCTCCCTCTCGTGATTTTTAAAGTAACCTCATCGTTCCAAATACTTAAATCGTACACCTACACAACCTTAAAAGTTTTGTACTAATCTGAAGTCCTCGAATACGGGTTTTCCTTACTCAATCTAACCGATTTCTATAATAGGGGTAAAAACGGGAATTTGCCTAAAAATTAAAAAAAAATCTCGCTCGAACCAGAATGGTTTTCGCTCGAACGACTTCCACGTGTCGCTCAAACCACTTTGCGCGACTTGTCCATATCGCTCAAACGACTTCGCGCGACATTGACATCTTGCTCGAACGACTTAGCGCGATATCGCGCGAATTGCACTGTTTCGTCTTCAACCTTTGGAAGATTCGTTTTTCACCATTTTTAAGCCTAAAAACCTCTATAGTTTAATCCCAAACGTCTCCTCTTCAATCCCAATCAATAATATCATGATTATATAACATTAATAACTTCCTAGAATCATTAATTCATCAAAAAATCATTTAGATTACATGAAATCCCAAAATTAATTCGTAAGAACCCTAATTCCCAAATTTTCAATTAGAGAACCTAATCAACATCAATTCGTTCATCCATATTAATTCCAAATTTTTTAATACAACATCTACACATGAAGGGGTTTCCAGATTATCATATATTGCATTACTACATGAAAATTTTCCTATCTCCAACATGGGTTTTCTTCTATGAAACTCATCCTAATCATCCCTAGACTAACATGAATGATGAATTAATGAAATTAAGTAAGATAAATACTTGCCTATAGATTTTAGAGTTCTAATTTGTGGAAGAATTTGGTGTGGTTGCGTTTCCCATCGCGCAATCTACGCGTTGGTGGTGGTGGCGGTGCAACCGGATGAATTTTTGGCCTTGGATTGCTTGGAAAGCTTTCTACCTTTCCTCTCTAATGGCCGTTCTAAGGTTGTGATTATGCTAACCCTAAATGACCATTCCAAATCTCTGATATAACCTAATAAATTTCGTGGGTTTAATTATCCATAATTACAAAATGTCTAAAACGCCCTCCCGGGGTACTAATTAAGCCTAAAAACGACCCGAGACCCAAACTAAATCCCTGGGTACACTTTTCTGGCTATCTCGACCCTTCCGGACACTTTGGCGCACTCAAAATGACCATACGAGCTACTTATAATTTATGCACTTTTATTAATCAATATTTAGTCCCGACACGACACAGGCGCGTCCCGACCTAAATTTCCATAATTGCCATTTTATTCACACGTGACAATTTTTATAAAATAAATATCATATATTACTATACTCTCCAGTAACATTAACAAATTTCAATAATTACTAACTCTCGTCATGCTCGTAAATATTTAAAACAACATTCCGGATTAAAATTAAAATAATTTATCTCAATTAAATTTAATTAATACCTAAATTTAAAAGCCATAAAAATACAGGGGATTACATACTCCCCCCCCCTAATAACATAATTTTGTCCCAAAATTCGGAAAATATGGCTTACCTGTTAGGAAAATTCTGGGTATCCTTTTAGTACGTAAACTATCTACATAGTAAGTCATTTAAGCACTATAGCCCCTGCCTCACAACAAGCTTGATTAACATTCTCATTGGAGACACTTCACAGGTGCTCCCAACTGACAACATTCGCATAGGTCACGCCTATTATAGATTACCATTATCTCACTATCATAGGGAGGACGCACCTCACTGCATGACAACTACTCGGATTTATTTATATACAAGACTCCCATTCTGAAAAAAATCATACGAACATTTGACCACTCTTGTTTGCCTAAAACAGTCGTGGAATTCCACCATAGTCATCGGATTATTCTCGACCGATCCAAAATTTTGATTATCCACTCACCTCTAAACATACGGAAGGAGAATGGTCGAGGTTCTTCCACACCAAAACATTAATAAGCACCTCCTACGTGACAAACAGGTGCGAGTGCTTCTATAGAGCACTCCTGGAATCATCATACCAAGATTCCAAAACTTCCTTCACGTGGCTCCACTAATTTTTAATCACTGTGCGCCTATTCCCTGGCTAAGGGTGATACATCCTACTTGAAACGAAACCTTCTCTTCGTTGGTCCCTTAAATCCCATATAAAAGGTGGGATTCACCAATCTCATCCCGATTCAAAAATTAATATTGTGCCGGACCATGTACTGGCACGATCCTTACTTTCAAAGGAAGTCTGGGGCACACTAGTTAACATTGTAAATCACCCCAAAGGAATATCAATCACTTCCTTCTCGGGCGACTTAAATCACATGTTCGAATGAACCCTTGATTGTGTTTTAAGGATGGTAATCCACCCAAGAACTTTATCGACTTTACCGACCTCTTCCAATTTCAGGAATTGTCGATAAACACAAAATTCTCTAGTTGATTCTCCTCTTCCAACCGAACCTTACCTATGGGCGGTGCATGTAGAGACTACTCACTACGTCCCGTTAATTCTTGATTTTCCCTTTAAATATCTCACATTAAGTGATGGAATACTCCCCTTCCTTCCTCGGTGTATGCCGAAAGTTTCGACCCCTGCTCTTTCTTCCGCGATGCGCACTTCTGGATCTTTATGACCATGCTAACATCGTCACACTTTTTACGCTCAAGTCGTTCTCACACTTGACTACTAACAACTCCGCTCCGAGTGTCCTTCATAATAATTTAATTTTGCTTTATTCAAGGAATACCCCTTCTTAAATGGCTTCCCATAGCCTTCCAATCAAATTAGGGTGTGCTATTCTAATTGCACACTTAAGTATGGGTTATCTCCCCTCATGTGAGGTTTAATCCACTCTATCACTTCCACTTCGCTATGCTAGTCCCACACACATATATTCCACACTTCCATTCCCACGTCCCCTCAACTCGGATGATTTGATTATCAGATAACCAAGATGCCCACATTTTTGCAACACCCCGACCGCCCTGGGAGAGCGAACGGCGTGCTTCTCATCTGTAGAACTAACTAAATCCAACAAGATATAAGGAATAGGGCATTCAAATTCCATGACAACAAAAGGGAAACAACAAATCTCAAACTTCTTCAGAGAAGTACAACAATTTTCCCCAAATAGGTACAACTACCAAAACAAATTACTAAAGCTCTATTCATCAAAATAATTACAAGTCATATGTTTTGTATAATAAAGTTCTTTCCAGATAATCCATGCTAAAAATCATTCTAAATCTTTATTCACCTTGTGTTCTGAACGCGGTTACGACAGTTGGGTACTCTTAATCACCCTAGAAATCAAAATTTTCAATCCTCCTTATCATCGTTCCATCCCTCAACTCGTGGGGATAACTTTCAATGCTTTCTTACCACAAAATCCGGCTCCAGTGGATTTAAAACAAAATTCGACTTCCAACTTACATACATAATTACTTGATCCCATTTCGACTTGGGGTACCGAACTCATGGAATAGTGACCAAACGTCCCCCTATTTCCAACCTTACGCTAAATTTCATGCTTGGGATGTCTCATAAAGCGAAATCCAAATAAGGAACCCCCTCGATACACTACTACCTAGCATTGTTAGCTATTGAAATTCGTCAGGCCCTCCATCCATAGTATTTACCCTTTCATTTCGTCTCTTGATGGAAAAATTACAATTCCTCCCGTAATTACACTTAACAAAAAACATTTCACCAATTTCACTATCGTTCAGTATTTTTTGGTGGTAATTGTATTCCAAAAACCTCGAATACATACAATCGGAATTCTCGAAATCCCTTAATCGGAATTCTCGAAATCCCTTTCTCTAATAATAGGAGTATAATTCTTAATTTTTACATCTCTAGAGGGTAGATATAACAATGAACGCTTCCTATCACCAAGTCCTGAGTGCTCAACATAATACTAAATTAAATCTTTTCGCTCAACAGTAAACCTGATACATACTGGATCATACTGACAGAGTCTATACATACATTGGCATCGAATATCTCGAACCCACTATCCCCTCTGAAGTCTCTAGGATAGATAATATAAGTGCGAGTCCGACCTTCTTGCAGGTGAAGCCTCGCCAGAATAAAAATATGATGTACTAATGCAAACACTCCGATAGCCTTGCAATAAATGCCCACTATCGTACTAACCATTTCTATAACATTTTAACAAAGATAATATCATACTCGCATATCGCATCACTACAACCAGTAACCTCAATAAACTACATAACACTATTAATATACTCATTCATCCTCTGTGGATAGCACTAAATAAAAATCCCGCTACACTAGGAAAAAAATATCCACATAATATTAACGTTTATAATTATATGCATTAAACTCGTCTCACATGCTAATCTAGCAATGAACAAAATATGGTGACTCGCTCGTGTCACATAAACACGCCGCATCCTCTAAGGATACAACTTATACTTCCACCTTGCCAACCATCTTGACTGCGCAAATGGTTTCCGAACGTAAAATGTCTACTCAAACCAAAAAAAATTACTTTAATCGTTGTTTTTTACTAGGCACCATATTCCTGTACTTTTTCTCACTTCGGAACATATTATCGTGAGCGATCTCACTCCGCACAAAACACCTCAACACATAATTCACTTATCACATGTCCTACTAACCAGGTTAGGACTATCGTTCTCTCGGACTTTAGTAGACTCTATTCCTGTTGGCTACCTCGGTTATACCCTTAGCCTTTTAGGCCCTAAAGAACATATCACTGTCTATAATAGTACTTGCTAAATTTACAATCACTTGGTAAGAATTTAACTATCCGAATCATTTAAATGGGTCCCCTGATGTGTATCCACATCCCTTTGTGGTGCTACACCACCACCGTTGTATTCAGTCTTATTCTCGACTAAATTCTTCGATTTTTTTAGCTTCCCCCACAAAGAAGCGTTATCATCTATATTGACAAAATACGACATTATCAACCTCTGAATGAGCCACCCATCAGAATTTCCTCCTTGAGTGTTATCAACTATTATTACGAGTTGGTCTCCCACTTGGAGTCGTTTCCTCCACTTGTATCTACATCTTCCGATACAAAATTCGCTAACGGTTAAGATTCATATTCACAAATGGACCCCTGTCACACCCTCCCGCGATGAGTTCAGAAAAATGTTCGCTTCTAATCCTGAACAGCTGAGGAAGTAACATACGGTCAACACTGTACCTAAGGTTCTCCTATAGACATAGCATTCCACTTAAAAATTGAATCATATAATTTCTTTCCGACAACCAACAAAAAATTTCTCTAAATTTTCACTTTCAATTAGCCATACTCCATCCTATATCTAAACCTTTGTATACTTTACCTCCTTTGGTAAACACACATAATTTTCCGCATTTCTAGAATTTCCCACTGACAGTTCTCTACACGTTTTGTAATACGTTGGGTGTGTTTACCCATCGCACCTCAGTCGACTATAGTAGCATTTTGGAAATCATGGCTGTGCCTTAGTCACCTTTCTAGTCTTGGCTTCTCGTGCCCTAATGGAGGTGACCTCGACTATGGTCATCATCCTCGAGTATATTTTACCACCTCAACTGAACCCTCCCTCCTGATGTCCGCTTAACGGTCCTCTTCTGACATCCGTCATCGCTCGGCACATGCACACATCCCAACGAAATTAGAATTCACTAATGTATATACGTCATAGCAGGAGAACGAAATCTCGTCAAAGAAATCGACAATCCTAAACATAGGGCTCTATATCAAACAAAGCAATGCTGAAAGCATAATAAGCCGCAAAGATCCTAAAGGACACTAGAACTTGATGCTCTGATACCACCGGTGACACCCCGCCTAATTAAATACCGGGTGATCATTCCTTTATTAAATTAAAGTTAAGGTGACGGTTGGTTCATTCTTAGTATCACTGTCGTAAAAATAACTTTACCAATTTAACACCCTAAATAATTAAGCTAAGTGCCAAAACCATTTTAGACATTACTTTCAATATTTTATTTATATAAACCAACATTTAAACTGGACATCATTCATAGATAAAGAATCACACAACAACTATACTGGAACAAACAATCCCATAATTAAACATCCGACTAAGTAATGCCAACATTAAAATTGAAAGGAAAAACATCCCGACAGTAATAAATCCCAAAGTGTAAATATTGGAAATAAGTGAATCACAATGTCCCATGAAAACAACTGAAAAATGGAAAGGGCGACACAAGCCCAACTGGAATAAATAATGCTAGGAGTAGAATCGAAGAAATGAGGTCGTCTAAGAAAGAGGCCTGCAACTCCTACCTAAGCTGCATCGCGTTCCTTCCAAAGGATCCTATGCAAGACGCCCTTGTGGCTGGGCACCTGTAATACACACACACACACACACACACACACACACACACACACACACACACACACACACATATATATATATATATATATATATATATATATACAAGAGGGAAAGAAAATGGAAACGGGTCAGAGCCGGATTGTAAAAACGATTTAAAATTTGTTTAGCAAGTATTTTAAATGTTTACAGGGCAATGCAACAACATATTAGTGCGGCACTCCCTTGAGAAATTTTCACCTCTTTTCTAATGTGCACACATATTGCACTAACCTTCCCAATGGTTTAACTTATCTTATCTTAGGTTACTGGTAAGATTTAAACTGGCAATTCAACTGTTTAAGAAGTAAATTTCATTAAATAACAAAGCTCTCAATTTAACGTAATTTTCTAATAAAGTTTTCCAATATCACATTATATTTTTCAAACAAGTATTTCCAAATTGAAATCATTTATCATCTCTTACTTACTATAAACACAAGAGGTAGTTCTCAAATTTCATAATTTAAATATATATATTAAATACTCATATAATATATATATTCTAACAGGACCCCATATAAAAATTATGGTGCGGGCATACTCTGCTATCCAGTCCCCGTATCAGTCGTACTAAGGGAAATACAAGTTCGAAAGCACTCTCGAACTGTATTAACATAAACACAAACAACATTGAGGCGAAGCATAGTTTCCAAGTTCAAGAGGTCAGGACATACCCTCACGTCTCTTAGGACCGTGACTATCGATCTGATAGCCTGTACCTAGGATTCCTATCTTCTAGGGTACGAGTCAATATCCCCCATAAAGGTCCCATCGAGATAAGACTGTCCCAGCGCGGTAACCTCAGGGATAACAAGTAGCGCGGGCATGATTTTTACACATTTATAATATATGCACAATCACATAGTCATATATATACAACACTTATTCACATTTCTCAATTTGGTGTACCCACAATCTATAATTATAAATTCTTGTTCTCAAGACATTTTTACTCACTTAACCCATATAGCGGACTAATATTATTTATTACGGCGATCTCCCTCTCGTGATTTTTAAAATAACCTCACCATTCCAAATACTTAAATCGTACACCTACACAACCTTAAAAGTTTTGTACTAATCTGAAGTCCTTGAATACTAGTTTTCCTTCCTCAATTTAACCGATTTCTAAAATAGGGGTAAAAATGGGAATTTCCCTAAAAATTAAAAAAAAAAATCTCGCTCGAACCAGAATGGTTCTCGCTCGAACGACTTCCACGTGTGGCTCGAACCACTTCACGCGACTTGTCCATATCGCTCGAACGACTTAGCGCGATATCGCGCGAAGTGCACTGTTTCGTCTTCAACCTTTGGCAGATTCGTTTTTCACCATTTTAAGCCTAAAAACCTCTATAGTTTAATCGCAAACGTCTCCTCTTCAATCCCAATCAATAATATCATGATTATATAACATTAATAACTTCCTAGAATCATTAATTTATCAAAAATCATTTAGATTACATGAAATCCCCAAATTAATTCGTAAGAACCCTAATTCCCAAATTTTCAATTAAAGAACCTAATCAACATCAATTCGTTCATCCATATTAATTCCAAATTCATAATACAATCTCTACACATGAAGGGGTTTCCAGATTATCATATATATCATTACTACACGAAATTTTTCCTATCTCCAACATGGGTTTTCTTCTATGAAACTCATCCTAATCATCCCTAGACTAACATGAATGATGCATTAACGAAATTAAGCAAGATAAATACTTGCCTATAGATTTCAGGGTTTTGATTTGTGGACGAATTTGGTGTGGTTGCGTTCCCCGTCGCGCGATCTATGCGTTGGTGGTGGTGGCGGTGCGACCGGATGAATTTTTGGCCTTGGATTGCTTGGAAAGCTTTCTACCTTCCTCTCTAATGGTCGTTCTAAGGTTGTGAGTCTGGTAACCTAAAAGACCATTCCAAATGGCTGATATAACCTAATAAATTTCGTCGGTTTAATTACCCATAATTACAAAATGTCCAAAACGCCCTCCCGGGGTACTAATTAAGCCTAAAAACGCCCCGAGACCCAAACTAAACCCCCGAGTACACTTTTATGACTATCTCTACCCTTTCGTACACTTTGGCGCATTCAAAACGACCATACGAGTGACTTATAATTTATTCACTTTTATTAATCAATATTTAGTCCCGACAAGACACATGCGCGTCCCGACCTAAATTTCCATAATTGCCATTTTATTCACACGTGACAATTTTTATAAAATAAATCTCATATATTACTATACGCTCCAGTAACATTCAACAAATTTTAATAATTACTTACTCTCGTCATGCTCGTAAATATTTAAAACAACATTCCGGATTAAAATTAAATTAATTTATCTCAATTAAATTTAATTAATCCCTAAATTTAAAAGTCATAAAAATACGGGGTATTACAAGATAGAAACGGGGCAGGGCCCAGTTTAATATCATATACTTGTGAATGAAATGTATGACAGTTATGAATAAATATTAACATGAACAAGCCTATATCACTCGTCATTTTAAGGATAACCTCACCTCTCAACTAAAAATGCACAACCTAGCACAACATCATATATGGTGTTAGCTATGGATTAATGCAATAGGAATAACTCAATCTCAACTTAATAAGCTTACAATACAGTTTAGCTCAAAATGACTTCACGATTCCATTTTCTTATTTGGAAACTCAATTTAAATAGTTAATTTATACAATGCTATAGCCATTTATAAAATGTTACATTCGGGAGAATTGTTATAATCACAATATATAATGACTCTAAGACCATCCTTCCAGTAGTCACCCCACTAATGTGCCCCTAAATAGCTATCATCTTCTATGGCATATCACCAAGATAACTTGGGCATCCTAAGTCGCGTCACGTGGGAAGCGGTCATATACCTTCGACAGTGAGTCATAACCATACTCGAAATTACCTCACTTCAAATCAAAAAACATCACAATATATATAACAACCGGTCATATGGCCGGGGACTATATTCACCCTGCATTCACTAGACAGGTTACTTCCCCTCATTCGCGTAACGTTCCTTATGATAGCATTTAGATTGGTATGTATATGCAAATCAATATTCACAAGATATGCCAATTTAAAATGTACATTACATTTTATCCGGAGCCATAAGAGTTTCATGTCATAATTTATAAACTACAACATTTAATTTGCTTCCATATTAGTCTCCATGAATTTTAACAACAACCCTATAAGCCATCAAGTATGATATTACTTCAACCCCATTTCTAAAAGTCCAAAATTATATAACCCCATTTCCCCTAGACCTAGACTAGCTCACTATGTAAAAAGGACCCTTACTTTTTTCTAACAACTACTTAAACTAATTCCCCGTCTAAGCCCGAACTCTCATTTTTCTAATCTAGGTTCTTGATGACCTTAATAATAGATTCTAATACTCTAGGTTTACTTCATTCAAGAAGGTTTCTAGGTCTAAACCTTAAAAGAAAAGATCTAAAGAAAACTAATGATTTTGGGTGGAAAACAGGGGACCGATCGACTGGCCCCTGACCACCGGTCGACCGCGCCTCTAAGGTTTTGTCTACTAAGAAATGCAGTGAGCCTAATTCTGAAGGCCCGATCGACCGTTCATTGGATAGAGATCGACCTCGCTTTTAAAATATGCCTATCAAGAGAAGCAATAGTCATTTCTCTTTACACTCGGTCGACCGGGCTTTGAACCGCGGTCGAGAACGCTCACCAGAACCCATGACCAAACCTTATTTCAAACAAACTAAACTCAACTCATTAACTCTCTTCTCCTCCACTTATCTCAATTTCTTCAACTAACAATATCACCACAACATTTCTACACAACAATAAACCAATATAACTAACTCAAATCAAAGAAACATCAAATCTAAGGGTTAAACACTAAAATTCATCAAAACCCACAATTTGTCCAATTCTTTCAAATACACAACTATCACTACAATTTATCCACATTAAATCATAAACTTGTAAGTTAGAAACTTTCCTTAAGGTTGTAATCTCGGATTTTCTTCTGGTAGCAACAAATCCAAGCTCCACTTCTTCAAATTTTTCTCCGTTTCTCTTATTTTCTCCCGAATTCTCTTTCTCTCTGTTTCTCTCTAGGTTTAGAGGATATAAATGAGAATTAATGTGGTTGGAAGACTCAAATGCCCCTTAATACTAAATTCTATCTTCAAATGTTACTACACCATTAAAATGACTCGTAACATCATAATTAAGTCATAACTGGTCAAAAGTGATCGAAATCGAAAAATACAACATGGGACTAATTTTGACTACATTTCAGGACTAACCGCGCCCTCTAAATTGGCATCTGAAATAACATAAATAATTTCATGCTCTAACATCACTTTTATTTATCAATAATAATTCAATTGGAATGTAAGCCATACTTGTCGCTTAAAGCACAACGATACAATTAAACACAATATGATACTATTTACATTCTCTTAACTGTAAATATGCAAAACTTAGTAAATATTATCTCTTAAATCACTTAAAATAATATTTACTCCCACTTCATTTATTTTATATAATTATCCTACATGGCAAATTAATATAAAAGCAATTACTCAAAAATATGGGGTATTACATTAGTATTCGTGTTGGGTTCTTACACATTTAGTTTTAGTTTAGTATTGGGGAGCTGATGAGCTGATCTAAATCTATACAACACATGTAAAGTATATTTTCGGGTTTCGGTATATACTCCAGTCATGTACACTTTATTATCTTTCCTTTTTTAGACTTTTTTTATGGAGTTGTATTAATGTTATTGGTTTTTTTATTTTCATTTCAGATGTTAAGTGACTAAACTGTAAGAACTCAACTCTCGATTGCAAATATGTTGAACAGGTAATCTCGATTGCAAATATGTTGAACAAGTAATCAATTATTGAGTTTGTTGAGTAGTATCATATGAATGTGGGTTTAGTACGGGGGTTGAGATGTGCATGTTTTTACATCTCTGTCCGTTTTCCTTTTCTCTTTTTGTTATTTGTTATGTATTGCATTGGTTTGTTATTTAACGGGTAAATTCATGTCTTGAAAACTAATCACAATGTTGGAAGAATGGAAAAAAGCTCGACTAAACACATTTTTGAAATTATTGGGAATCCGGCTGATTTAAGTTTGGTTGATCTGACTATATTATATTATAGTCCAATATGATATGTCATCTCCACGAAACAACTCAGACATTTATAGATGGCATGAGGTGTCTTTATTTATTAAGCATTGTATATCTATATTTATCCACATTCTACATTTAATTTTGATTAATACACAACTCTTATCTATTTATAATATAATTTGATCCACTTTATTCAACCGTTTGAAAAAATCGGTATTCATTCCTTTTCAAGCTCATACATTTTTTGTTGCAGGTTATGGCACTGTAGTAATAGGAGTGATGGACTTCATACAATGATAATCCAAAATTTAAAGTTGAAGATTCATGCATATTTTATTTATTTTTTAGTCTAAAATTATTGTAATTACTTCTTTTTAGTGTTGTGGTGACATGATCCAGACCCCGACCCGGCTAGCTTTCTGGGAAACCCTTTATATTAGTTTGTTCTATTTTTCCATTCCCTATCATATATGTTTAAGTGAATTAATTTACCATAATATTAATATGGATCAAAATTTGAATATCATCGTGTTGTCATAAGTATTTATTTAACAGTTAAAACAAATATGTTTGAGAAATATAAAATTAATAATTAAAAATTTATTAGAAGTTTTTATCATTTTAAAAAATCAACTTATATTTTGATGTTATCACGTTAATCTATTTAAAGTACTCACTCTCTTACTACATTAAAATATCCATATTTATTACATTATCATGTTAATCGATTTTCTTGAAACGAACATGACCCGTTCATGTAAGTAAATCTCTGATAAATATGTCTTTAGAAATGTAAATTTTGAATTACTTTTGTGTTCAAAATTTTCCGTTAATGTTTAAAATTCGCAACGACTATAATGTTTAAAACTAACATTTTTTTTTATATAAGACAATTAAAATGGTTAGTTTTTTTTAAATTAAAACAATTTTAAACTCTAGAGTTGAAATAAACTTCAAAGTGTACTTTAAAAAAACATCTAAAATAACATAGAATTTATATTTTATAAGATTTTTTTTAAAATTTTAAAATCCTTATTAAAAAAATTTATAATTCATTTAAAAAAAATAAAAAAACTATTTTATTTAAAGAAGGTATATTATTGTGATAGATTTTTAATGCATAAAAGATGCAGGGTCCAATGAGGATTTACCACAGTAGATAATAAGGATTTTTTGTCTCTTTATTGTGAGAGATGAAGTGACAACTGCCTTTTACGTGGCTCAAGGCAAAATAAAATCATCATAACCTAATTCCTATCAACTGCACAAGGCAGTGTCTGAGTTTTAAAAAGAAATACCTATAGGGGTGTAAGAGGCGCATGAGAAAATATGAGAAGCCTTACATATAACTGTCCAATATAGTGAATTTCTTTAAGAATAGGATTTACACGCGCAGGGTCCTATGGCATTCAATGTGTTTATTCATATTTCCATACCTGTTACGAGGCTCGAGAAAGGGTGATACGCCTATGTTATCCGAGTACAAGGGCAACTCACTATTTCAGTAAAGTTTGAAATCTAAACTAGATGTTCCTATGATACAAATGCACCTTATTAAAATTGTAACCATGCCGCATGCATTGGATCAATATGGTCGCTATGCCATCAACACGGGTTATACCTAGCCATTAAAAATAAGTGTAGCATGGGATAACCAACAATATTTATTTTGCACTATTTGCAGCACGGGTATAAAATATCACGGGAATAAATTTATCGTCATGCCATTAGCATGGGTACACCCTAGTATGTATATATATATATATATAAAGATATATAAAGATAGATAGAGAGAGAAGGAGAGAGAGAGAGAGAGATAGAGTCTCTCATACGAACTCCGTATAATATATAACTTCATGCATGCTTTATTTTACCCACACGATTTGAAGACCCACAATTAAAACAACTTATCTCTCCTCTCTTCTATGTCACACGATACAAGCCTAAATTAGCAAAATTTGATTATCTCTCCTCTCTCCACTGTCACCCATGATACCCAAGATATCAAAGTTTGTGTACCAAATTCAAAAATACCTTTACAAACAAACCTTTACCAAACATAAGACCAAACAAACCTTTATACAAACCTTAAGAGTTGGCCCGTTACTAAACCTTTACAAACAATTGTAAACCTTAACAGATGAATATTATATTTCTTGGAGACATTTGAAGCTTTTTTTACAGGTATGTTTCATTTTTTTAACTTTGAAATTTACGTACCTGTTATCATGTTTTAGGTATCATAATATAAAAAAAAATAGTTGTTAAGAACTAATTTTTAGATCATAATATATGATAATTTTTGAAATTTACCTACCTGTTATCATTTTTAGGTATAATAATATAAAAAGAAATAGCCGTTAAGAAATAATTTTTAGATGATAAGATGGTAATTTTTAGATGATAGTATATGATAATTTTGAAATTTACGTACCGTCATCATTTTTTGGTGTGTTAATACAAACTAATTATTTTTTATTTTCAAATAAAAAATGATTAATCATTTTCAAGAACATAGTTGTTATCAACTGTTATCATTTTTTAAAAATTGAACTTAACTGTTATCATTAATGATTAATTTTTTTTGCTATTGGTGATTTATAAGTGATCTCAATTGTTATTATTAGTGATTAAAAATGAACTCAACTGTTAAGAAATAAGTGATTAATTTTTTTTGTTGAATTCAAGTGTTAGAAATGCTATTGGTTAGAAAATAAGCTAAATTCAATTGTTAAAAATGCTAATTTTTTTGCAGTTAATGTAGAATGATTATGATGATGTGGAGAGTATATGGGATGAAGGTGGAGACGATTTAGAGAGTTTTCATAATTTAGAATTAGCTATTGTGGATAAAGGTGGAGATGTTAATGTCGATTCGAATTAGGAGGAATCTTCATTAGAATATTATCCACAAGTCTCGAAAGATATCACTCCCAAAGTCGGGCCTTAGAATAAATCCACGGTTTTTATAATATCTATTCCAAAGTCACAGTATTTAGTGTTCGAAAGTGGAGCGAGAAAAAAAATGTGGAACTAATAAGATTATTAGGAAGGAGTATGTATGTTTTAAAGAAGGCAAGGGTACGGTGATTGCAAAAATAAATAGAGGGGTAGTTAGAGAATGTCGTCGTTCTGGACTTGCGGTTGTGAAGGGGAAAACTGGGTCATTCATAGTTAGACAATTTATTGAGGGCCACAATCACCCGTTGTTCACACCCGAAAAACACATCTTTTGCGATCTCGCCGTAGTCTTTTAGAATCCCAAAAGTGTTTGGCCCAACAACATAGTGCTATTAACATCCCAACACATATATAATTTATTTTTTTTGGGTTGCAGGCGGGATGTTTTGAGAACATTGGATGTACGCAAAAGGATTTATGTAATTACGAGAGGCACTTGTGGAGAAAGATGAAGGGGCATGACAATAGTGTGTTTTTTAAGTATTTGAAGCACGAGCAAAATAAAAATCCTTCATTCACGTTTGAAATAAAGTCCGATGAAGATAATAAAGTAACACATTATTTTTGGGCTGATGCACATTCAAGACGTTCATACAATTTTTATGGTGATGTTATAATATTTAAGACAACGTACAACATTAATAGGTTCGGTTTGATATTTGCACCATTGTAGGGTGTTAATAGTCACGATCAGATAATTGTATTTGGTTGTGCTTTCTTGGGTGATGAGATGGTCGATTCATTCATATGGCTATTTAACGATTTTCTCGACGCTATGTTGGGTGGAGCCCCAAAAATGATTATCAATGATCGAGATTCGGCAATGACAAAAGAAATATCCATGACCTTCCTAATACATTTCATAGATATTGTAGTTGGCATATATTGACAATGAAAAGATAGACTCCATGACATATAATGCGTACTACAGTGAGTTTTCAAATTGCATTTGGAATACGAAGTTTAAGGAAGAGTTTGATATTAAGTGGATTGATCTTATTGAGAGGAGTGGCTTGACCGACAATAAAATTCTATGCAACATGTTTGATATCTATTCAACTTGGATTCCTTGTTATGTAAATCACGTTTTCTCAACCTACATGTCAAGTAGCCAACGAGCAAAGAGTGCTCATTCATGTTTCAAAGGGTACGTGTAAAAAAAAAATTCATTAATAGACCTTATAATTATTACAACCATTTGCAAATGGTTTTTTTGTCTCACAATTTTGTATCATTTAGAAATTACCATTTAATTGCCACATCTCAATTTATGTATGTTAACTGCCACAATTTTGTATTATAACTTCCACATTTCATTTTTTTGTCTCACAAATTAGACATTTTTTTGTCTCACAAATTAGACATTTAAACAAAATAATTTCTTCAATAAAATTAATTAAAAGTAGCAACAATGACATTACCATTAAAACATAATAATTTTGGTACACAACGACAATTAAAGGTAGAAACAACTACGAAAATAAAAATTAACAACAACTACAAAGATAACTAGAACGACATTAAAAACAACTAGACTAAAAATGTTGTGACACCTACGACACCAACAACGACAAAAAAACAAAATAACTTTTTCAATATCTCTCTCAACTTCTCATTCTTTGTCTCCTGCTCAATCAACAACTTAAGTGGATACGCATTCCGCTCTCTTTTAATTGCAATAAAAATAGTAAATTATTCATTTTTTCCTTCTCAATTGTATTCAATTATGACAGTATATCAACTTGGTTATGAAGATTTTGGAATCATTCTGAAATTGTTGTTTATGTGTCGATCCATTTGAAATAGCCACATGAACATTCTTTTTAATTTGGACATGCAACGAAACGCCTTCCTAAATTTTTCACAGTGTTTGACAACTTAATCGGTGTTTCGTGCCCATAGTAGCGGGAAAAAGGTATTTTTTTTACCCAATGCTAGGTTTCATTTCTGAAAAAAATAAAAATAAACAAGTGTTACACAAAAATAACACGTCTTTGAAATTAAAAGGTCTTTGAAATTAAAAATTAACAAGTGTGAGATAGAAATTAAAAATGCAACTAAACACATCATAATGGGTTATTATTTTTTGATTTTTTTTTATAAAGCATTTGAAAGGAACCATTTAACAGGTCTTTGAAATTAGAAATTAACAGGTGTTAGACATAAATTATAAAGACACCTAAACATATCATAATGGGTTATCGTTTTTAAAAAAAATTTAAAGCCTTTTAAAGGAGCCATTTAACTGGTCTTTGAAATTAAAATTTAACAGGTGTTAGACATAAATTATAAGGCAATTAAACACATCATAATGGGTCTCGTACAAAGATATTTCCAAAATTCATACCAACTATTGGATTATAGTTTTTAAGAAAAATGAAATTATAAGTTGAAAGTACATGCACAAAAGTGTACCAAAATTGAAATATTTATAAGTTGAACATTTTTACCCAAAGATTGGGAAGCCATACAAGGGTTTGGCCTTCAACGGAGTTTTGTTTGCTTTGAGAGAGTAAACCCCTTGCTTGTGTGTTTGGTGTAAATGAAAAAATGTTGGCCTATGTGTTTATGTCAAAATGAGCGGTGCGTGACAGTGGAGAGAGGAGAGAGAATCCACTTTTGCTGAATTAAGCTTGTACCGTGTGATAAAGGAGAGAGGAGAGATAAGTTTTTTTAATTGTGGTTCTTCAAATCGTGTGGATAAAATAAAGCATGCATGCAGGTATGTGTTATAGGGAGTCCGTATGAGAGATTCCCTCTCTCTCTCTCTCTCTCTCTCTCTCTCTATATATATATATATATATATATATATATATATACTAGGATATGCCCGTGCCTGAAGGCACGCTGATAATAGCAAAATGGCGAAAAAATTTCAAAGTATGTAATTGCAAGAAGGCAAAATTTTCTTTTGCGAACAAAACAAAATGTAATTTTAAAATTCAAACTAATTTTCATCAAAGTATAAATATATGTAAATAAAAAAAAGCAAATATATGTAAAACCAAAAAATAATAGAGAATGAGAGTAATGGAAACCCCACTTAGGTATATATTCTTAAATTCATGCAATATAGAAAAAATATATGGGACACCTAGTTTATTAATGGTGATGAGATAATATAAACATAAATATAATAGCAGAAATGATAGGGTGATACAGAGTGGTACGACACAGTGGCGTGTCGCACTGATATTGGCTATTGTCTTATGGATGTGGGTCCGCACCAACGGCACCAGCCAATATCGGTGCGACACGTCACTGTGTCGCACCAAATGTGTCACAGAAATTGTGCCGATGCAAATGGACTCATATAATAGACCCCATAAATAAAAATAAATTTTGATTAAAAAATAATTCTCAAAATATAATTATTACATGCTATGATTTTTAAGATATGACTAATTGATTTGATCAATGCGTGCCGGATATAAGCCATACTCTATTTATGCCATTTTCTTATTAAAACTTCATATCTAATAAGGTGTAAACACCAACATCCATCCAAAACTGAATTTACTTAAAAAATAGACCAAAAACAATCCAACACATGTAAACGTAAAATCAAATGAAAAAATTACTAATCAATTTTTTTTACTTTACTAAGCATTAAATCAAATAAAAAATTAAAAAAAGGGGTTGACAACTTTAGGATAAAATTAACTATGTATACAAACATTGGTGTACCTGTAAACAGAGAAAAAATATCAAGAATTAAACTTGAACTTGAACCTGTAAATATAAAAAAATATTAAGAAATAAAAGCACAAATATGTATTTTCTCCATCTAAAAAAATATCAAGAAATAAACTTGAACCTGTAAACAGAGAAAAAATATGAAAACATTATGAGGCTTTAATGGTAATAAAACACTATTAAGTTCTCCAACTCATCAAAAGAAAGATCATCAGTCCGATGTGAAGAACCCCATCAGTTCGTTGGAGAATACATCTGTCCCATGTGAAAACCCTTTTTTTTGGATGAAATTCCAAATGTGGGGAAGAACTTAAGAAGCTACAATATCTAGACACTCATATGCTGCTGAAGCACATAAGAACACAACAATAAAGGATCCGATTTTAAACAAACTTCGATCCCCTTCTTTCCATTGTTCACCACAAAACCCATTCAGCAAAAAATATTGAGATAAATTGATTCTAAGCTCTATAGTTGCAAAAAAATTCAAGTTTATGATGATTTTTTGTAGTCATTTTCAAGCCATTCCATGGTAACACTCTTAGGCCTCTCCAGCGGCAAACCAAGGTAACGGTCCCATATCAGCTGAGAGCGAGTGCGAATAGACCTTGATACACCAAAGAGAACGGTGAAGTACGTGGCTTCAGTTAAACCATAATAGTTCAACAATACCCCACTTATACTTTGAATACATTTTACGATCCGAACCTCAAAAAAGTAAAAGACAGGGGAAGGGCGTATGAAAGACCTTAATGTAAAGAACCCCATCAACCCGAATCTTCAAAGGTTGAGAAGAAATTCTTCTCCTAATGCCTGCAGTCAATAAAGGGGAAAAAGGACTTAATGAGCAACAAACCCACCTTAAAAGCATGACCATCTTTTTTTTATAGAGGCCAACCAACAGGGATATACGGATACCGAGTAAACACTTTGGCCAAGCATATTAAGACCCTATTTTGAAAACAAAAATACGGGTAGAAGAGAGAGAGAGAGAAACAAAATCGAACTCGGGCCGAAACCCAGTTACATCTGTACCCAATACTCAAATCCCAAAACCGATGTACAACCAAAATGCTTAAAGACCACAAAAAACCTGATGCACAGCTAAAACGCTTCAATAAAAATGATTAGAACAGTTGTTGATGTTGAATAAAAAGGCAAAAAAAAGATAAGAACAATTATTGAAGTACAGCCAAAAAAAATCGTACAACCCAAACATTTACCCGAGCTAATGGGAGGATGACAGTAGTTGATGTTCGTTGTTGTTGATGCCTGAAAACAATAAGATTAGAACGGCCGTATTGTTCGTTGTGTTTTATCTCTCACGGATTGGTTAAACTCTCTCCCAGTTGGTGACATTTGTTGTTATTGTTTTAATGCAAGGCCGAAGAGAAGAACATAACACGGGTAAGTTTGGGTAAGGGCGGTAAGTGAGAGAATGGGCAACTACTATTTTACCCTTAAGTTTGAATTTTGAATTAAAGGGGGAAATACATTAGAGTGTATGAAAAGAGGGGGAATTTAAATTTTAAGGGGCAAAAGAGGAAAAATAATTATGTGACATCATAGTGCTAACTTATGACATACATACACACACACACACACACATACACACACTAGGGTATGCCCGTGCCTGAAGGCACGCTGATTATTTTGAAAAGCATAAAGTCGTGTATAATATAAATAATAAAGATTTTATATGTTAGAAGTATAAATTTTCAAGTATAGAATCAAATAAATTTAGTGTTTTGGTTGTTTGCGAATTTTAATTTTGGTGGTATATGGGACCGGACTCAAAACGACTGTTATAAATTTCATATGCACAGTTAGTCTAGGGTGTGACTATTCCCACACCCTTAGCATCCTCCTCCACACCCTTTTCAAATGTTTAAAATAAAAACACAAAAATACCCTTTTCCATTTCATTACAGTATATTATGATTTTAAAACATAGATAAGATAAAATTTACACTTTAAGATAAAATAGAATTTTATTATTATTATTATTATTATTATTATTATTATTATTATTATTTCAATCTTTTACGTTAACATATTATTAAATTTTATAATTAGACTATAGTACATTTCATGAATATATTAGAGTTTATTACATATTTCGTTACTAAATGTAAAAATTTCTTCACGAAAAATAAAACTTGATGAAATTTAAACTGTAAGGACATAAATCTTCAATTGAGTCCCTGTATTGTTTTGACTTAATTCCGTGAATAAAACTGTGTTTATAATACGTCATAAGGAGGATTTTATTTTGTCACGATCCCACTTGGTCTATGACATATTGAAGAAAATTGAAGACGTTGCGACAAAGCTTCAAAGAATTTATCATGCCGATGTTTTATTGGTGCAAGTTTAATCGTCTTCAAAGTTAATTGCATTCCGAGATCACTCAGGTATGAATGCGTATAATTAATGGTGCTCGAAATTATTTTATAAAAGATAAGGATGTAATTTTTATCGTGAAAAATGTTTTCAAATGGTTTAAAGTGTTTTAAAAGGCTTATACTACGTTTTTATTCTGATAAGTTTGAATAGGAGTTTGTCATATTTAAATCTCTCTTTGAAATGACGTTTTGAAAAAAATAGTCAAAAAGTCAACTCTGTTGTTCGAACAACATTAGATCTCGTTCGAACGAGATGCTAACGTCGCTCGAACGACATGCATAAGTCGTTTGAACGACACATTTTTAAAGCAGCGTTTAAATCCTATTTAAACAGTGTTTGCATCAGAATTTCGAAGATGTGCTTTTTGGAAAATAATTTTACGAACTAGAACCTTGTTTGCACATGTTTTCTAAGGTTTAAAAGTCATAAACACATCCTTAGAGTTTGCAAAGATTCGAGTTATCATTAGTTTATGTTTACGTGATCTTACGGAACCAAAGTTGTTTGTTCTACACATTGAACATCAAAGGGTTTTTGTGGTGAAGAAGCGACGGACATCGTGTTCGACATCGTAGACGAATCAAAGCCATATCGGTGGACACCAAGACATACGTGTAATACCTCGTACTTTTTGGCTATATTTATTTTTGGGATTAATTAATTAAATGCGTATTAATTGGAAATTAATCCGGGTTATAAATACTAATATGATGCAAATTGGTATTTGATTATGTACATATATGATTATATATGTATTTGGTATTATAAAATTTGTCGTGGGATTTATATACGGCGATTTGGAAATTTTGTTGAGACGCGTGGGACCGCCGCGTCACGGTATAATATTTTGTTTATAAAAGTGAGTTTAAAATCTATAATCCGTATGGTCGTTTTGACTGCTCCAACGCGTCCGGAAGGGTCGAGATAGTCAGAAAACACTAGCCGGGGGTATAGTTTGGGTCCCGGGGTATCTTTAGGCCATTCCGGCACCATAAAGGGTATTTTAGTAATTTGGTATTTTTGGGTAATTAAAAGTGACGAAAATTGAGAGTTGTAATCTGATAAGGAATTGACCCAACCAACCCTTTTTAACTCAATAAGCCACGGAGGTTTATTAAATTAGGTTTTCATAAGTTCCCCCAAAGCAAACCCTAGCCACCATAGCTTTTTAGAGAAGAAAGCTTGGAGAAGGAGAGAGAGAGAGGAATTCTGCAGAAATTCTACACCGAATCCACACCAAATTCAGAAATCAAACCAAGGCAAGTGACTTTATTTCATTTAAATTCGAAGAATGTCTTTTCCATGTTAGAAATTGAAGAATCTTGATTGTTCTTGGAAGATTAAAAGAAAACCCATGAAATTTGAAGTTATTATTGAATGTTGGGATAGGTTTGCATGTAGAAACATTGTTGGGAGATTTAATTTCGGAGATTTCATATCTAGGTGATGTATAAACGAATTAAAATCTGGGAATTTATGATGAGAAAAAGTTAGGGTTTATGTTCTTGAAGAAAATTGGGAATTAATGTAGAAATTGTGATTTAATGATGATTAGAAGATATTAAACCCTTTAATGATGTTAGTATAGCCCCTTAACATGTTTGAGGATGATTAGAGAACTCATTATATTGTGGGAACGAATTTTAGAAGAGGTTTGAGGAGTAAAAATGGTGAAAAACGAATTGGGGAAAAATCTGGGCCGAAACTGGCCACTCGTTAGAAGCAGCCCCCAGGTCGTTCGAACGAGCTCGTTCGAACGAGCTTCTAACGAGTTGACCAGTCGTTATTAACGAGTAGGAATTTTCGTTCGATATCTCGTTCGAACGAGATATCGTTAGAAGGGTCAGTTCGTTCGAACGAACTGGGATCTCGTTTGAACAGCCTCGTTCGAACGAGACTTCTAACGACCTGACAGTCCAAACTCGTTCGAAGCCTCGTTCGAACGAGACTTCTAACGAGTTGACAGTTTGGTCCTTTTTGGACTGTTTTGACTTTTGGAGTCCCGGGAACTGGTTCAAGGGTAGTGTTAGTATTCCTTTGATGATATAGTGATTGATTTGGGACTTTTGGGTTATTGAGATGAGTAAATCATACACGAGAGTTATATTCACAAAACCGTTTGGGTTGAGACGTGAGTGTCTACTACGATGTGAGGATAAATTATGACACGTATAATTATGAACCGGAATAAAATAAGTTGTGATAATTATAACTAGTACGAGAGTGCAATATGTACTACGAATATAATACGATATTACTAAGATGTGTGTTTACTTAGTATTGATATATGGATTGTATGTACGACATACCTACCATACTTGCTATCACGGGAGGTTTCGTTCGCTTAGGACCCTCTAATCCTTGTGTGCCTACGGGGGGGATATAGACTGGTACCTTGATGAACATAGGTCATAGAAAGACTTATTGTGATATTAATAAGTCCGCTGACCATGGGAGCGTAGGTATGTGCGTGACCCATGTGATGGTGACTGTGTTCGCCTCCACTATTTGTGATTTGTGTTATCTGAACTATTCCTGAGAGATTCGGAATATGTGATCCTTATGTACGTGATGTACCGGGATGGATAGCAGAGTATGTGTGCACTACAACTTAGATTGCGGGGTGCTTGTATTGTATATTTATGAGGTGAATAATATACGTTATATTAATGGGAATCCTCATGTTAATGTTGTAAAAATATTACAGTATTGTTTCGAGTTATATAATGAGTTAGCTGATAGTTATATCAATGGCATATTTAGTAACTGAGTTTACGTTAAACCTCTATTAAATTACGAGCGTTGTTATGTTAAATTAACCGAGTAAAATGGGTAGAACCTTTGGTTGTCTAGCTAGTTTACGTTGTCACTTAGCTAGTGGAAAGGGTAGTTATAGATGGGTACTTACGTTAGGAGTGCACAGTTAGACGAGAGGTGAGAATATCATGCGAGTGTACGTCCTAACATGTATTTTGCATTTAATGTTTTAAATGTTTTTAAAGCACTTGCAGGTTTTTAAAATATAACACATTCGGGCTCTGACCCGTTTGCGTTTTCAAATCTTTTTCTTGTAAAACCCTTTTAGGTGCCCAGCCACAAGGACACCAAGCATAGGTACTCATTCAGTTGACGAACTGTAGCTGTTTGTGGAAGCTACAGGGATTTGCTCATAGACGCTTCTATCTTTTGGATTCCAGGGTCACGATCTATCTATCAGTTGTAGGGCATGTTGCCCATTCCTATTTAGAGCATCTTTTACATTTCAGTTTTCAGGCTTTAGCATGTAGTATTTCAGTTTCAGTTATTTATTTCAGTATGGGATTGTAGTGAGGGGTTTCCTCCAGACTCTATTTATTTCTATTGTGATGGTTATTCATTTTACTTCAGTATGGTGAATGGTGTTATTTATTTCTTCATTTTACTTGTTGCATGTTAATCAGACTTATTAAAATTTGGCACTTACTTTTTAAATACTAGGTGGATAGTAATAATAAAAAAAAAATGTTTTCGACAGTGATGCTATTAACTGAGCCAACTTGGCATTTTGAATTAATTGTATAAAGGAGTAGCTACCCGGTATTTAATTAGTCGGGGTGTCACAGGTGGTATCAGAGCATCAGGTTCTAGTGTCCTTTAGGATCTGTACGGCTATTATGTTTCCGCTACGTTTTCTTTGATATAGAGCCCTATATTTTAGGACTGTTGTATTCTTTTGTGTATGCTTCGTTCTTCAGCTATGTTAAGTTTATAAACCGTGAACTTATAAACTTTGTTCTTATTTCAGATGCCTCCACGACGTGCACGACGAGTTCCCAGGAATGCTACGCCCGAACCACAGCCCGCTCTAGTTCAGGGCATGTTGAACGCCGCTGAGGTTGCTGCTATAGTAGCCCAAGCGGTAAATGCCGCGATTGCCGTGATTCAGCAGGCACCACCTCAGGCGCCGGTTGCCGCGCCAGTACAGGTTAATGCATTCCCGTCTGCTTGGGAGCGTGTACGTGACGCTTTTCAGAAAGCGCATCCGCCAGAGTTTGCAGGTAGCTCAGACGTGGTAGTCTCGAGCCAATGGAAGAAGGACATACAGAGGCATTTGAGGATGCATGAGTGCACTGATGTTCAGAAACAGGTGCTAGCTACTTTCAAGCTAGTGGGATATGCATTACAGTGGTGGGAGTCTATTACCACCGCGGAGGAGAGGGATACCCTCACGATACAGGAGTTCTGGGTGCGGTTCGACCGCAAGTACTTTCCGTCTGCAGTTCATACAGAGATGAGGAGGAAGCTGATGAGTTTGAAGCAGGAGGGCAAGACAGTGGCCGAATATGAGGCCGAGTTCACTAGCCTGTTGAATATCGTACCAGACGAGATTCCAACAGAGAAGAAGAAGATAGAGAAGTTCACCGACGGGTTGAATTGGAGAATCCGTCAGCATCTACTTGGGAACCTATCGTTGGCCACGTATTCTGATGTGGTTAACGCTGCATTACTACACTGCCAGGACCACCGTTTTCATATGGCCGAGGGCAAGCGGTCAGGGGAGTCTAGCCATCAGGGCAGGACTGGAGGGCATGGTGCCAGCGGGGCACAGACCGGTCAGGGGCAGAGACAGACTGAGCAGGGTACCCAGCAGGGGGACAATAAGAGGTTCCGGTCAGGGAACTACAGGCAGGGACAAGGAGGTTTCCGCCAGGGCCATCAGGGTCCAAACGGCCATCAGGGCCAGCAGGGGCAGAATGGGCAGCAGTTCCATCAGGGCCAGCAGGGCCAAGGGAGGATTGGTAACGGCTACCAGGGTCGGGGACAGCAGGGGCAGAGGGGAGGGAACTTCCCAGGGAAGTGCTTTACTTGTGGCAAGACTGGCCATAAGAAGCAGGATTGTCCTGATAGGGGCAGGGCCCCACAGCAGCAGCAGCAGGGTGCTCGCCAGGAGCCACAGAGACCTATGTTTCCCGCCGCTCTTCCTGCACCGCCACAGATGGCAGCTTTGCCACCCATTCCAGCAGTCCCAGCTCAACAGGGGCAGCTACAGTATGGACGTGTCTACAACGTTCACCAGGCTGCAGTTCCACAGGCACCGCCCGCGATCGAGGGTACGTTTCCTATCCATGGCACTATGGGTCGGGTGTTATTTGATACGGGTGCTACACACTGTTTTATTGCTACACACTTCGCGAAAGCTTTAGGATTGTTAGCTACGGCAGAGAGCACAGTGACGTGTGACGACTCACCATTGGGGAGTGGGTCACTTATTTTCTTTATATGCCGGGGAGTCGGGGTAGAGGTTGGAGGTTTGGTATTTCCTGCAGACATGTTAGTGTTAGACATGCATGTTCACGATGTGATCATCGGTATGGATTGGCTCGTAGCATATAGGGCCATGATTGATTGCTTCAGCGGGAGCATTGTTTTTGCCATTCCGGGGCAAGAGATGTTTATAGTGGCGATGCCTCGCCCAGAGGGAGGATCGACCGCTCATATGTATTACATAGAGGAGGATACCTCTAAGGAGGTTGTTATTCCTTTAGATTCGATCCCGGTTGTCAGGGAGTATTCAGATGTGTTTCAGGAGATACCAGGCTTACCACCCAGTTGAGAGATAGACTTCGTTATTGATTTGCTACCGGGTACGAGACCTATAGCACGTGCACCGTACCGTATGGCTCCAGCTGAAATGCGTGAGTTACGGGAACAGATAGAGCAGCTGTTAGGGCAGGGCTTTATTCGCAGGAGTACCTCACCTTGGGGCGCTCCAGTTTTGTTTGTGAAGAAAAGGGATGGTTCACTGAGATTGTGCGTGGACTACCGAGAGTTGAATAAGGTCACGATACGGAATAAGTATCCGTTGCCTCGAATCGATGACTTATTCGACCAGTTGAGAGGAGATTCCTTCTTCTCGAAGATTGACTTGAGGTCAGGATACCATCAGTTGCGTATCAGGGAGGAGGATGTCTCGAAGACTGCGTTTTTGTCGAGATATGGTTCTTACGAGTTTCGGGTTATGCCTTTCGGCTTAACCAACGCTCCAGCAGTGTTTATGGACTTGATGAACAGAGTGTTCAGGGATTTCTTAGACCAGTTTGTCATTGTCTTCATCGATGATATCCTGGTTTACTCTCAGACAGAGGAGGAGCACGCCGAGCATTTGAGGCAGGTTTTGCAGACACTTCGTCAGAACGAGTTGTATGCAAAATATGAGAAGTGCGAGTTTTGGCTGAAGGAAGTCCAGTTCTTGGGTCACATTATTTCTGATCAGGGAATATCTGTCGATCCGGGGAAGGTGTCAGCGGTGAGGGAGTGGGGACAGCCCACGACACCAACGGAGATTCGTAGTTTCTTGGGTCTAGCAGGATACTACAGGAGGTTCATTCGGGGTTTCTCGGAGATAGAAGGTCCTTTGACACATCTTACTCGTAAAGGTGTGCCATATATCTGGAGTGATGCTTGTCAGTTGGCATTCGATGAGTTGAAGGACAAATTGACCTTAGCACCTGTGTTAGCATTGCCGAGACCGGGAGTTGAGTATTTGGTTTACACTAATGCGTCTTTGCAAGGACTGGGAGGTGTGTTGCAGCAGGAGAGACAGGCCATAGCTTATGCTTCCCGTAAGCTTAAGCCTCATGAGAAGAATTACCCCACACATGATTTGGAGTTGGCGACAGTGGTATTTGCCTTACGGATTTGGAGGCACTATCTTTTGGGGGAGAAATTTCAGCTGTTCACGGACCACAAGTCACTACAGTATCTGTTCACGCAGAAGGAATTGAATATGCGGCAGCGTAGGTGGCTTGAGTTTGTGAAAGACTACCAGTTCGACATCCAGTACCACCCGGGTAAGGCTAACGTGGTAGCAGACGCGTTGAGCCGTAGGCCAGCAGACGAGGTGGCAGAGGTGTGGAAGGCGAAGTGGAAGGAATTGGGACACCAGGATGCAGTGGCCCGATCTTTCATGTCCGTGATGACCGTTACACCACAGATTGTCACGAAGGTTGTACGGGCACAGGCTAATGACACGTTCTGTCAGGAGCAGATAGTTCGATTTCTAGCAGAGGGAGCCGATTCCTATACCGTTAGCTCAGACGGGGGATTGCGCTTCAATGGGAGATTGGTGGTTCCAAAAGGGGAAGAATTGCGGCACGATGTGATGGCAGAGTCGCACGGCTCACGGTTCGCGGTACATCCCGGAGGGGACAAAATGTACCAGGACATGAGACGGCAGTATTGGTGGAGCGGTATGAAGAGAGATATCGCTGAGTTTGTCTCGAAATGCACCACTTGTCAGCTTGTAAAAGTGGATCATCAGAGACCAGCAGGATTGCTACAGCCGTTGGAGGTTCCGGTGTGGATGTGGGAGAGCATATCCATGGATTTTGTCACGGGGTTGCCTACGTCGCAGAAGGGTCATGACTCCGTATGGGTAATTGTGGACAGGCTGTCCAAGGTCGCTCACTTCTTACCCGTAAGGACTGACTACACTACGGGACAGTATGCCCAGCTCTTCATCTCAGAGATTGTGAGACTTCACGGTGTGCCCCGGAATATCATGTCTGACAGAGATAAGATATTTGTTTCGAGGTTTTGGGAGAGTTTCCAGGAGGCCATGGGCACGGAATTGCGGTTGAGTACAGCTTATCATCCGCAGACCGATGGGCAGACAGAGCGCACCAATCAGATGTTGGAAGACATGCTACGCATGTGCATTATTGACTTCGGGGGTGGATGGGAACAGTACCTCCCACTGGTGGAGTTTGCTTACAACAACTCCTATCAGTTCACGATTGGCATGGCTCCGTTTGAGGCATTGTACGGTAGGCCTTGTCGTTCCCCAGCATGTTGGTTGGAGGTGGGGGACAACAAACTACTTGGGCCGGAAGTGATTCAGGATACTTCGGCAAGGATTGAGTTGATTCGGAGTCGCATTCGGGTAGCTCAAGACAGGCAGAAGAGTTATGCTGATGCGAAGAGGTTCTTCAGGGAGTTCCAAGTGGGGGACCAAGTTTTGCTCAGGGTTTCTCCGATGAAGGGGATTATGCGATTCGGGAAGAAGGGGAAATTGGCACCGAGGTATGTGGGGCCGTTTCCTATTATTGAGCGGATCGGACCCATTGCGTATAGACTTGGACTACCGGAGCACTTACATCGGATTCACGACGTGTTCCATATTTCCTTGCTGAGGAAATACCTTAGAGATAATTTGGCTCATTCTCACATTGCTGTGGAGGACATCGATCTCCAGCCGGATAGCTCCTACGAGGAGGGGCCAATCGCTATTTTGGACCGAAGCGAGAGGAAACTGCGGTCAAAGATAGTCCCGTTAGTGCGTGTTCAGTGGCGACATCACAATGTTGAGGAGTCCACATGGGGGTGCGAGGATGAGATGCGCGAACGTTATCCAGAGTTATTTTTAGCAGGTACTTTCTAGTTTCGAATTTCGGGACGAAATTCAGTTATTAGGGAGGAAGTATGTAATACCCCGTACTTTTTGGCTATATTTATTTTTGGGATTAATTAATTAAATGCGTATTAATTGGAAATTAATCCGGGTTATAAATACTAATATGATGCAAATTGGTATTTGATTATGTACATATATGATTATATATGTATTTGGTATTATAAAATTTGTCGTGGGATTTATATACGGCGATTTGGAAATTTTGTTGAGACGCGTGGGACCGCCGCGTCACGGTATAATATTTTGTTTATAAAAGTGAGTTTAAAATCTATAATCCGTATGGTCGTTTTGACTGCACCAACGCGTCCGTAAGGGTCGAGATAGTCAGAAAACACTAGCCGGGGGTATAGTTTGGGTCCCGGGGTATCTTTAGGCCATTCCGGCACCATAAAGGGTATTTTAGTAATTTGGTATTTTTGGGTAATTAAAAGTGACGAAAATTGAGAGTTGTAATCTGATAAGGAATTGACCCAACCAACCCTTTTTAACCCAACAAGCCACGGAGGTTTATTAAATTAGGTTTTCATAAGTTCCCCCAAAGCAAACCCTAGCCACCATAGCTTTTTAGAGAAGAAAGCTTGGAGAAGGAGAGAGAGAGAGGAATTCTGCAGAAATTCTACACCGAATCCACACCAAATTCAGAAATCAAACCAAGGCAAGTGACTTTATTTCATTTAAATTCGAAGAATGTCTTTTCCATGTTAGAAATTGAAGAATCTTGATTGTTCTTGGAAGATTAAAAGAAAACCCATGAAATTTGAAGTTATTATTGAATGTTGGGATAGGTTTGCATGTAGAAACATTGTTGGGAGATTTAATTTCAGAGATTTCATATCTAGGTGATGTATAAATGAATTAAAATCTGGGAATTTATGATGAGAAAAAGTTAGGGTTTATGTTCTTGAAGAAAATTGGGAATTAATGTAGAAATTGTGATTTAATGATGTTTAAAAGATATTAAACCCTTTAATGATGTTAGTATAGCCCCTTAACATGTTTGAGGATGATTAGAGAACTCATTATATTGTGGGAACGAATTTTAGAAGAGGTTTGAGGAGTAAAAATGGTGAAAAACGAATTGGGGAAAAATCTGGGCCGAAACTGGCCACTCGTTAGAAGCAGCCCCCAGGTCGTTCGAACGAGCTCGTTCGAATGAGCTTCTAACGAGTTGACCAGTCGTTATTAACGAGTAGGAATTTTCGTTCGATATCTCGTTCGAACGAGATATCGTTAGAAGGGTCAGTTCGTTCGAACGAACTGGGATCTCGTTCGAACAGCCTCGTTCGAACGAGACTTCTAACGACCTGACAGTCCAAACTCGTTCGAAGCCTCGTTCGAACGAGACTTCTAACGAGTTGACAGTTTGGTCCTTTTTGGACTGTTTTGACTTTTGGAGTCTCGGGAACTGGTTCAAGGGTAGTGTTAGTATTCCTTTGATGATATAGTGATTGATTTGGGACTTTTGGGTTATTGAGATGAGTAAATCATACACGAGAGTTATATTCAATGAACCGTTTGGGTTGAGACGTGAGTGTCTACTACGATGTGAGGATAAATTATGACACGTATAATTATGAACCGGAATAAAATAAGTTGTGATAATTATAATTAGTACGAGAGTGCAATATGTACTACGAATATAATACGGTATTACTAAGATGTGTGTTTACTTAGTATTGATATATGGATTGTATGTATGACATACCTACCATACTTGCTATCACGGGAGGTTTCGTTCGCTTAGGACCCTCTAATCCTTGTGTGCCTACGGGGGGGATATAGACTGGTACCTTGATGAACATAGGTCATAGAAAGACTTATTGTGATATTAATAAGTCCGCTGACCATGGGAGCGTAGGTATGTGCGTGACCCATGTGATGGTGACTGTGTTCGCCTCCACTATTTGTGATTTGTGTTATCTGAACTATTCCTGAGAGATTCGGAATATGTGATCCTTATGTACGTGATGTACCGGGATGGATAGTAGAGTATGTGTGCACTACAGCTTAGATTGCGGGGTGCTTGTATTGTATATTTATGAGATGAATAATATACGTTATATTAATGGGAATCCTCATGTTAATGTTGTAAAAATATTACGGTATTGTTTCGAGTTATATAATGAGTTAGCTGATAGTTATATCAATGGCATATTTAGTAACTGAGTTTACGTTAAACCTCTATTAAATTACGAGCGTTGTTATGTTAAATTAACCGAGTAAAATGGGTAGAACCTTTGGTTGTCTAGCTAGTTTACGTTGTCACTTAGCTAGTGGAAAGGGTAGTTATAGATGGGTACTTACGTTAGGAGTGCACAGTTAGACGAGAGGTGAGAATATCATGCGAGTGTACGTCCTAACATGTATTTTGCATTTAATGTTTTAAATGTTTTTAAAGCACTTGCAGGTTTTTAAAATATAACACATTCGGGCTCTGACCCGTTTGCTTTTTCAAATCTTTTTCTTGTAAAACCCTTTTAGGTGCCCAGCCACAAGGACACCAAGCATAGGTACTCATTCAGGTGACGAGCTGTAGCTGTTTGTGGAAGCTACAGGGATTTGCTCATAGACGCTTCTATCTTTTGGATTCCAGGGTCACGATCTATCTATCAGTTGTAGGGCATGTTGCCCATTCCTATTTAGAGCATCTTTTACATTTCAGTTTTCAGGCTTTAGCATGTAGTATTTCAGTTTCAGTTATTTATTTCAGTATGGGATTGTAGTGAGGGGTTTCCTCCAGACTCTATTTATTTCTATTGTGATGGTTATTCATTTTACTTCAGTATGGTGAATGGTGTTATTTATTTCTTCATTTTACTTGTTGCATGTTAATCAGACTTAAATTAAAATTTGGCACTTACTTTTTAAATACTAGGTGGATAGTAATAATAAAAAAAAAATGTTTTCGACAGTGATGCTATTAACTGAGCCAACTTGGCATTTTGAATTAATTGTATAAAGGAGTAGCTACCCGGTATTTAATTAGTCGGGGTGTCACAATACGTGGATGCGTGTGTTGTGGACTGGTATCGTGGAAAACGGAATTTTTGCGTGGGTACTATTAAAGAACGGTTGAAGATCAGAAGGAGCATCAAGATCTGTGGGGATCGAGTCTTAGTGTAAGGCTAATCTGTCTTTGTAAAACCATATTCATAGTGATTGCCTGCTTGTACTGTTCGAGGTTGTTTTCCCGTTTTGGGTTTTTTCCTCGTACATCCGACGTTGTGAGTATTCTTTACTTTATTTTACTTGCTTTAATCACTAGATGCATGTTTAGGATTAATTAAGATAAAATTGGTTTAAAGAAAGAATTGGGTTTTTCACAACTTGGTTTGGTGCATAATTAAAAGTTGGATCTTTTTCGGAGAAAAACTGGTTTTGTTTGAAACACACATATCGGGCCACTCACACTCTCAAATTGGTATCAGAGCGGGTTACGCTAATTGATCACGTGATTCTGATTTTTTGAGGACTTACTTTCTAATACAATTTGTCTACTCACATTTTCAAATTGGTACCAGAGCTAGAAAACATTATTTATTTTTTTTGATCCCGTGTGTTTGTTTATCTCTCCTATGTTTGTTTTCTCTCGATGGATTCTCTCAGCTTTGAAGATTTACATCGTTTGAATTTAAAGTTTGCAAAACGTATTGAAGTTTTGGGAAAAAAATTTCGATTTTGAAAATAAGATTGAATATTTGCAAAGCTTTCAAATTCAAAGAGATATTTGTCGTGAGCACTTTAGTTCCTTGTTTAAAGATTTTAATATATTAAAATTGGGCAAAAAGGAGATTGATGATAGAGTCCTCATTTTAGAAAAAGAGTTAAAGGATTTGAGAAATTCTAGTGTTTATGCCGTTGAGGAAAATAATTCGATTAATGACATTGTGGCACGAGAAAAGGCTCTTAGGGATAAGTTTGCTCACATTGAGGGGGAGCGAGATAACCTTCTAAGGGTAATTGAAAATTTAAATAAGGAGTCCCGAAAGTTTTAGGAGTCTAATCGTTTGCTTGAGTCAAAAGTTTTGAAGTTAAAAAATGATTTAAATGACTCAAGTAGTGATGGTAGCGTCTTATCTTGTTCTAATGGTTCGATTATAAAAGCCAAAACCATAGTTTGTTGTAGATTGTCAACCACATCCTAGGGTATTAGAAAAGGTCAACTTAAAGGTCCTGTTCCTCATCATGGTGTGTCCACTTGTTCGCATTGTGGTAGGAAAGGTCACCTTAGGAGTTTTTGTTTTAACCTGAGAAAAGGCCCTAGGAAGATTAAACGCAGTGTCCCATTGGTTCTCAAAACCCATTTTGTTAGGTATACATCTGTTTGGGTTAGGAAATCCGTTTTGGAGATGCAAAATACTTCGTTGGTTGATTCTCACATGCATGCATATGATTCATCTCTTGATATTTCTTATGGTTAGTTGCTTGCATGTTTTGTCATACGCTAGCCCTTGCATCATGTTTTATTATTTGCTAGTGATATGACATGTTTATCTCTTTGTATTTTATTTTTCTCTTGTTTGAGTCTTATTTGAAAAATACAAAAAGATTTTGTTTTTTTTAGAAAACTTTTGAAAATCCAAAAAGATTTTTCTTTTCTTTGAGTTAAATATATTTGAAAAGACAAAAATATTTTCAAAATTTTTTTTGAGTTTACATGTTTGATGTGGCATATTGGTGTGCTTGGACCCCCCATCGTTTCATTATCCATGTGGCTAGGAGATTTGGTCAATATTATCGATGCTTAGAATGATCTTAACCATTATTTATATGGGGTTGTTTCGAAGTTGATATACATTTTGATTCAACTTTGTATATATGCCAACATTGCACACATGCACGAGTTTATATGGATGTTTGACTTCTCTTGCATATTTAAATTTGGTGAGGCATTCTTATCTCAATCTTGTCATCTATGCGTAAGTAGACTTAAGGAGAAGTGTGCATTTAATAACCGTTTACCATGAGGATTTAAAATTGGTAAAAATGATTAGTGATTCACGGGAAAGGGCTGTAAGAGTTCAATATTGACTCATCGTGAAAGCCACCGGTTAAAAGAGCCCCAAAAGAAAATGCAAAATGCTAAGAAAAAGGGCCAATAAATTTTTCTCTAAGTTGAGAATGCTAGAAACCTCAAAAGAACTTGAAAAAGTATATATTTCTGAGGGAGTTTTGGTTAGAGAAAATTTAAAACGGGTTTGTACAACTAATCCTAATGTTGAAATATTGCAATTTGACGCTATTGTTTGTAGAATCATCAAAATTCTGGATTTCTGTGCCTGTAGTATGTTTAAGTTCATTAATCTCACTCTTTAATTGTCATATGGCTATGATAAAGTTGGATGATTTATTACTATCAATTAGAGCTTCTTGATCGTTTTGATGTGTTGGAATTATGACTCATTTATTGTAGTTTCACGCCCATTCATTCCATGTCCATGTTTGAGCACATCGGTACTATGTTTGCATGTAACTCGCATTTTTAGTTTTTATGAGTTTTTGCATTTTGTGTTAAAAGCATACTGTTTTAGCACTGTCAGGCCCTTCCTGGATTTTTTTTGTGGAAATTTGTCACTGGGTAATACTTTATATTATTTATGGGAATCTGGGAAATTTTAGCAGGTTGCGCAAAGTCGTTCAAACGACAACTCATCTCGCGCGAATGACATATGTACTTCGTTCGAGCGACTTCCTCATCTCGTTTGAGTGAAGTCCCTGGCTCGTTCGAACAACAGAATCAAAAATCACTTCTGATTGGTTTGCAGTCCACTAGTTTAATCTGATATATTTTTGGTTCTGCTGGATGCATTTTTGGACTAACTGGTTTATATGCGGGTTCTTTTATGTTCCAAATTGGTATTTTGCATATGAGTCCGTTTATCACACCTAATTAATTTGCGATATTCTTTGTGTGATTCCTTGGTTTACTAGCTACTGATTTGTCATTACATGATCTTATTTAGCTGGTTGTTTCATGTTTATCTAGCATTTTTTATTTTTTAAAATTGGTATCAACTTGATTCAATTTGATATCATATTCTCAGGCTAGATATTTCAAAATTGGTTTATCTTTTCACCGGATTGTCTATTCGAGACAAAAAGGGGGATGGATGTATGTGATATAGGGGGAGATTTGTTGAGCACTTCTATTGCGCTGATACATTGTTTGATTATATTTGTTTCAAATTGGTATCAAATAATTGCTCACATGTTTCAAATGATCTGTTCTTATTAGAATTATAGATTGGCATCATTTATTCCTCCATATGTCACTGGGTATCTGTTTGTCTGTTTCATGTGTGTAGGTATTCTTCAATGATTCGATATTTCAAGTTTACATCACATTCAGACAGTTCATGCTTGCCGGTGCTACATATTCTAGTCCGTGTCCTGTATTTTTTATTTTGGGTTTATGGGATGGGATTTAGGTGGTCATATAGCTTGAAGGGCGATTAGGCATTTCACTGGTTTAGTTTTATCCCGGAATAGTCAAGGGGGAGATTTGTAAGGACATAAATTTCCAATTGAGTCCCTGTATTGTTTTGAATTAATTTCGTGAACAAAACTGTGTTTGTAATATGTCATAGGGAGAATTTTATTTTTGTCACGATCCCACTTGGTCTATGACGTATTGAAGAAAATTGAAGATGTTTCGGCAAAGCTTCAAAAAATTTATCATGCCGATGTTTTATTGGAGCAAGTTTAATCGTCTTCAAAGTTAATTGCATTTCGAGATCACTTAAGCATGAATGTGTATAATTAATGGTGCTCGAAATTATTTTATAAAAGATAAGGATGTAATTTTTATAATGAAAAATGTTTTAAAATGGTTTAAAGTGTTTTAAAAGGTTTATACTACGTCTTTATTATGATAAGTTCGAATAGGAGTTTGCCTTATTTAAATCTCTCTTTGAAGAGACGTTTTGAACAAAAAGTCAAAAAGTCAACTCTGTTGCTTGAACGACATCAGATATCGTTCGAACGAGATGCTGATGTCGCTCGAACGACATGCATAAGTCATTCGAATGACACGTTTTTTGAGACGGCATTTAAATCCTATTTAAACAGTGTTTGCATCAGAATTTCAAAGGTGTGCTTTTTGGAAAACAGTTTTACGAACACATGTTTTCTAAGGTTTAAAAGTCATAAACAGATCCTTAGAGTTTGCAAAGATCCGAGTTATCGTTTGTTTATGTTTATGTGATCTTGAGGCACCAAAGTTGTTTATTCTACACATTGAACATCAAAGGGTTTTTGCGGTGAAGAAGCGACGGACATCGTGTTCGACATCGTAGACGAATCAAAGCCGTATCGGTGGACACCGAGACATACGTGGACGCGTGTGTTGTGGACAGGTATCGTGGAAGATAGAATTTCTGCGTGGGCACTACTGAAGAACGGTTCGAAGTTCAGAATGAGCGTTAAGACCCGTGGGGATCGAGTCTTAGTGTAAGGCTAATCTGTCTTTGTAAAACCATATTCATAGTGATTGTCTGGCTTGGGCCGTCCGAGGTTGTTTTCCCGGTCTGAGTTTTTCCTCGTACATCCAGCGTTGTGAGTATTTATTACTTCATTTTAATTTCTTTAATCACTAGATGCATATTTAGGATTAATCAAGATAAAATTGGTTTAAAGAAAGAATTGGGTTTTTCACAACTTGGTTTGGTGCATAATTAAAAGTTGGATCTTTTTCGGAGAAAAATTGGTTTTGTTTAAAACACACATATCGGGCCACTCACACTTTCATAAACAATTTTTAACCCAAAAAAAGTTTATAATGAAAAAAATAGCCTTTTAACAAAAAAAAGTTTTTGAACATAAAACAATTTAAAAAAAAATAGTTTTAATGAATTTTTTTTTTTACTAAAATAAAAAATGTTTATAAGAAAAAAAAAACAGCTATAAAAAATAATTTCTAACGAAACAAAACAGTTTTTAGCAATTTCTAACAAAACAAAACAGCTTATAACAAAATAAAAACCATCTATAACAAAGAAATAATATCTTAAAAAACTACTTTTCAAAGAATTAAATTATTTTAAAACATATTTTTAGAAAAATAAAAATACTTTAGTGAAAAAAGAAATTTTTTTAACAAAAATGTTAAAATCTTTTTTGCTTTGTTAAGATTGAGGGAATAGCCCCACCCTTTGTCTATTCGAAAGTAACTAGTATAGATACACATGAATTGAAAAGAAAATTACTTAAAAAGAAAAATGCTAGAGGAAAACTAAACAGAGCAACAAAACTTAAAAAAAAATAAGATAAAAAATCCCATTGGAGCATTGTTTCTTCTAATGCTGCAGGAGTCATAACGAATTGACACATCAAAGTGCTAGACATGATGACATAATGATCCACCCTGTTTTTCCCAATGCTGATGGTGTTTCTTTTTTGGTCGCTGTTATGTGCCAAAAAAAAAGTGTTGGGTGTTAAATTGATTAGACCCGGTGTAACACTTTTGCAGTTAAAAATATTAAAAGATTTCCCCCAAAAAAATTCATCTACTACATGTCCAGTTTGAACTAAACACAAACAAAACTCCCTTCCTTGTTCCTAGGACAACAATTTGGCTTTCCTTTTTTGAGTTTTATAACCCTCAACCAGGAAAAAAATGAGTCGCCTGAGAGAGAGAGAGAGTTAGCATATACATTCAACATTCAACGAATATTCTCAATAATAAAAAATTTCACAACCTGTATTCTAACATATACTTGATTTTATAAAACCTATATGTTGAAAAACCCAAAATAAAAAAAAGCAAAAAAAGAGAGAAACCTTAAATAAAATATAGGTTGAAAAGGATTGCAATTCGTAAGACCTGAAGTTCAAATAGTAATATCCATTTACACACCATATAAAAACATAACATCTCATGCTTAATCATTAACCCATCATTTTCTCTCTCTAACTCACTAATAACCCACCTTATACAACCAACAATTTCACAAAACCCACCATTTTCTCTCTCTAACTCACTCATTTTTAAACCATCGCTGAAGTGATAATCTTGTTGATATTATGGTAAGGAAAATTTCCAAAACATTTGAAGTTATCCTAAACATGAGAAAGAAAAAATATAGCACGAACTAAATGATAATAGGAATAGAAAAAGAGGCCTAACCTTTATGGTCTATGTAGTGAAAATCGACGATTGTCAAGAAAAGAATACCTCTTGTAGATTTATGATGTAGGATTTTCATTTTTATTTTAATGCAGCTGCTTATTCTCATCCACATGTTGTTATGATGTTATGACCCTATATGTGGATGTGGATGTGGACTCAACTAGCAAAGGGATAACAAGCCGAGAATGGAGGTGAAGGAAAACGAAAATAAAGAGGAGTCTGACGAAAGTGGAGATGATGATCCCGACAGCTTTGCATATGCTTTCCTTTTATGTCAAAATGATATGTGGTGGCCTAGAAGGTGGAGACACCAAGACGGAATATAGAGAGGCTCACGTAGTTAGAGAAAAGGAAACACCAAAGAGGATAGAAGTAAACTCTATAGAGACTGAGGCAAAGACACGTGAATTAAAAAAGGTGGACATGGACAACCTCATGGTAGGGCTCTCCAGGTTATATTTTAAGGAAATATTAGCTCCGCACGATGACCCTCGAGTTATCAATACACGAGTTTATGTCTTTAACATCTCTCGTATCTTAGTTGATGGGGGATCTTGATCGATGTTATGTTCTGGAAGGGCTTCAAGGGCCTAAAACAGAGCAACAAGATATTATTTCAGTACCACTAACCATTGATCACCTTCAGCGGAGGGAAAGTCCATCCGCTAGGAGTATAAGAAATGGATTTTTGTATGGGTACTTAGATGAGGTGCATAACTAATAAAGTTTGCTTTTTGTGATAGACGAGCATGTTTTCTCAACCTATAATATTATTTTGTTTAGAGTAGCGCTAAAAAGGTTTGAAGTTGTACCTTCCATAGTGCACCAGATGATGAAGTTCTCGACTCCTTATAGAGTACAAGAAGTGCAAGGTGAAAAAGTGGGAGCTCAAGAATATTATCCCACCTCGATCGAGGGGAGAGATTCTCATAAGATGAAGATGACTTCCTACAATATTAAAAATATGGGATGAAGAGACGAGAGAAAGCTTAAAATGGGAGAATCCACCGAAGAGGTAGAATCCATGATCCTCAGTGAGGACGAGCTGAAAAAAATTATCTAAATCAGTTTGTCCCCAAAAGAAGTAGTAAAGAAGGAATTGTTGAAGCTCCTAAGAGAAAGAAAAAACATATTTTCCTAGAGACATGGGGATATGCTGGGGATTGACCTCCAAATTATTTTCCATCGACTCAATATCGATAAGGATACAAAACCTATAAAGAAGAGGAACAAAACTTTTCCAGAAATAAGTACGAGTTGATCCAAGATAAGGTTAAAAATCTGTAGACAATAGACTTCATTAAAGAGGTCTGGTACCCATATTTGATCTCCAATATCGTCATTGCGACAAAACAAAATGGGAAATATAGGATGTGCATTTCATGGAACTAAATAAAGTCTGTCCAAAAAATAACTTCCCTTTTACCGCAGATCAAATAGATGGTTGACGCCATGGTCGGACCTAAGCTTATGAGATTTATAGATGCATATTAAGGGTATAATTAGATTTTTATGCACAAAGAAGATCCTGAGAAGACTTCCTTTATCACTGATAAAGGAAACTAATGCTATAAAGTAGTGCCTTTCTGCAGGAAAAATGCAGAGGCTGCGTACTAGAGGTTGGTCAATAAGATGTTTGAAGATCAGATTAGGAAGGCCATGAAAGTTTATATAGGTGATATTTTGAGAAAGAGATTGAAAGTTGATATGCCTATGAACAACTTGGCATGAACTTTTGACATGATGGATAAGTATAAGATGAAGCTGAATCCAGGAAAGTGCACCTTTCAGGCCGACATAGGGAAATTTCTTGGATTGACTATGAATAAAAGGGGGATTAAGGCAAACCTCGCAAATATAAAAGAGATGGTAGATATGAAAATGACGAAGACCATTAAAGACGTGCAAAGATTTATAGGATAAGTGACAACACTTAAACGTTTCATCTCTCGAGCCACTGAAAAGTGTTTTCCATTTAAAATCTTAAGAAAAGCCTTTATTTGGGATAAGGAATGTAAAATGGATTTCCAGGAACTAAAGGTTTATAACAACTCCCTAATGCTTCTCTCTCGATCGATGAAAGGAGAGAAGTTATTCCTATATGTGGATATCTCAAAGTCAACCATATGTACAACCATTATCCGAGATGAAAATGGAATTTAGAAGATAATGTATCTCAATAACAAAGCTTTTCAAGGGGCATAGCTAAAGTATTCGAAAATAGAAAATCTAACATATGGGTTGATATATGACTCATAAAAAATGAAACCATATTTTTAGGCTCTAATGGTGGTGCTCACCGACACTCCTTGAGGGAAGTCGTTCATAAACCTTAGAAATCGGGCAGGCTAATGACTTAGTCAGTGGAACTAGGTGAGTTTGACATCATTTACCACTCGAGGAAAGTAATTAAGGGGAATACATTAGCAAACTTTGTGGCTGAGCTCACCTGGGCTACGAATGATGGTGATGAAATTGAAAAAGATGCCAAAGTGCTAATATGTGTGCCAAGAGAGATAGTGGTCGAGAAATATCAGGCCGATGTTATAGAGAAAGATTTCTTATTTAAGAATGGTATTTTAGTTGAGGGTACCTTCACAAAAGAGGGACCCCTTTGGAGTAGCTTTATGGATGGCTCATCTCGTAAAAATGGTATCAGAGAAGGTGTAAACACCCCATCCTAGGACACCCTAAGGACCTCCTTAGGACCCTAAGACTCACCCGTTCACCATAAACCCTAGGTCGTACTCCGAGTACCAATCTAGAGGCCATTGGGCGCTCCCTAACCCCGTATGACTCCGATTAACTTCTACTTTTGAGAAAAAGCTCAAAGAATCTTTGAATGGATTTGGATATCTTATCCAACAGTCTACACCATGCACAAATCATCCTGACGGTTCAGATGAACGACTGATTTTACCCTAGAAGCTTTTTACCCAGGAAACTGGTCTAGAGGCCATCGAGCATTCCTTGTCCTTGTATGACTCCGATCAACTTCTTCGTTTGAGTAAAAGCTCAATTAATCTTCTAAGGGCTCTGAATTGCCTTTCCAACAATCTACCCCATGCACGAATCGACCTTGCGGTTCGGATGAATGATTCATTTTACCACAAAAATTGATTTGGAGGCAACTGGGCGCTCCTGAGCTCCGTTTGACCCCGGTAAACTCTCCATCTTGAATTAAGCTCAATGAATCTTTGAAGGTCTCTGAATCCCCTTTCCAACGGTCAACTCCATGCACAAATCATACTTATAGTATGGATAAAGCATCCATTTTCTATTATCGGGCGCTTCTCGGCCCCATTTGACCATAGTCAACTCTTTAAACCGAACAAAACTGAATGAAATCTCGAAGGAATCTAAATTAATTTTCAAATGGTTCATCCCGTGCATGAATTGGCCTTATGGTCAGAATGAATGATCCGTTTTCTTCCAAAAACATTCCTGCCTAATGACCAATGAGCACTTCTAGGACCCGTTTGACTTTGGTAAACTCCGAATCTGGAAGTGACTCGTGTATTCTTAAAGGTCTTTGAATACACATTCCAACGATCCAATTCGTGCACAATTCTGACTTATGATTCGTATTTTACGATCATATTTATTAAAAATTAGTCCCAGACTGCCAAATGGCACCATAGGATTCTGCCTATCGGTAGCGTGTCTGGGGTTCTATTGGGATAAACAAGTCATCAACACCTGCTTGGTCCTAAAAGTAGAGACCATGACCTCATTTTGAAAAGTACCCCTAAACATCCCTCTCAGCAATTCAGAGAACATTCCTCCCATCATTTTCATACTCCATTTAGTAAAATTCTTACCTGTCTCCTCATACCACCATCTCCTTATTATGATATCAACACATCTACAATCAAGATCCACGTCAATTATTCATAAGGAGGTCCAATTATCCACCCCTGTCTTTAAATTCTCTCTTTTTAGCATTAGTTGCTTTATTTCTACTTTAGCACTTTATTTCATTACATCACATACCTTAATCTCAAACTGTTATTACTAGTATTTGGACATACTTTATTTCATACAAAAACCCAAAAATAAGAAAAAGAGGATTTACCTATAAATTCCAAAAGAGGGATTCTCACTACACATCCCCACACATGAAGCAATTTATATCTACATGCACATATAAGAAAAATCTCGCATTTATATTTATGGGTTAAACCCTACCTTGCGTTATATTCGAACTATGTGGACATTGCTGCCCCTTGGTTTACGTAGGCGTCATGGGTAAAATCCTAGACTCGAGTCCTTCTTTTTATATATTTGTTACATTGTTTTTATTATTATTATTCTTATATATATATATATATATATATATATATATTTATTTAATGGATTTTATATTTATATGTGCATGTAGATATTTATTTATTTATATTTTTAATGGATTTTATATTCTTATATGCTTGTGTCTTGTCCAATATATACATTCTTACTTCCATAATGACTTGCAACTTGCAAACACTTGCATTATATTTTGAATTATTATTCTGGGAACACTCTTAAAAGTGAACTCGCTCTGTCTTTTTTCATGACGCGAGTCGAGTGATTCCATTCTCCATCTATGTTGTACATATAAGCACACACTTCACGTAGTTTATCAGGAGAAGATTAACACATACCCATGAGAGACTGAAAGGGAGGGACGTGTGCCTAACACCATCCTATTCTATAACTTAGTCCCTAGACCTTTGAACTACTTGGTCTTGCAAAAATTAATATTTTCCTTGATGTCGTTTTCTCAAGGCAACACCATTTCTTCTACCTATTTTGTGCAAAATAAGTTGATTATTTTATCTCTACATATTAGCTCACATTGACGATGGCCGAATGCCCTGAGAAAGGGCATCATCCCATGCGTATGCTAGAGAGAAAGGGGGAAACCCTTCTCGCCCCCTGAGATGGCCACAGTTGCAACTCCGCTGGGGAAATTTTAATGGGATTACATTCTATTTTTGTATGGGAGTTATTCTTTTCTGCATGTGTGTGTATGCACCTACCTGTATGTTCCCTTTTCTCCTATATATACCTTTTGTGTATATCTACTTCATGTATATATCACTTTTCACTCACATATACACTTTGCACACTTGTATACGCTCTCTATGTACACTTCACACACTTATAGTTAGTTTCACTTTATACTCACTTGATTTACACACCACTTAGAATATCCATTCTTAGGCTTCAATAGCACATACCCACACTTCTCATAGTTTTTATATATCTCCTTGCTCATGTACACATATAACACACCACTTGTAGTTGATCCATGTATATAGGCTCACTACTACACATATTCGTTTATATATATTCCCATGTCACTTACTCACTCACATTTATCCATGCATAACATAGTCTCCATGCCAGATTTACTTTTCATAATACTTGTATTTATTCCCTCATTAGTTTAGTGCTCCCCTTACTCATCATGCCAATAAAAAATACTCTTTCTCTATAATATGCTAATTAATACTCATGCATTTTTGCACATTAAATCACATAGAGCATGGCAACATTGACCAAAATTTTGTCCTTACTAGGGGTCACTTTATGATGGGCGCTTGTCTAGCGGGCCCTAATTAGCCTAAGTTATATGAATCTCAACTTCCATTGTCCTCGTACCTTTGACGTATATGGAACGGTTCCCCCCGTATAGTACCGCTTGAACGAACTAATGATGGGAGGTATATAAAAGGAAACTCTTATACATAAGTTGAGTATATCGAATTTTTCCTCACACGTACTATCTCCACGAGGTATATAGTGAGGCGATTCACGTACACTCAGTTATATCAAATGGCTTGTCCACACGTATCGATGAAAGATTACCTTATAGGCTAGGGGTAATTCATAAAAGTTATGCCAAAGGGGGGAAAACTTCCACTAACCCAATAAGTTCATAAACCTCATATAGGCATCACATTTATGGCACTTATATTTAGTTTTCCAGTTATAATGTGAAACTCTACCAAAATTCTGGTTCTTTATACTGCCAAAATTTTCATGCTATTTCTTGTAAAAGGGTAAAGATTGCATGAAAACCTTTGATACCCAATTGAGAATGATGTGTGATATCGATTGTTTATAGATTCACATATTACAATTAATAATATTTTTAATTAGATGTCAATTTTTATCCAAATGAATTAAACACTAAACATGCATCTAGGTGTATAAAACATGCCATCACAAATAAACATAAATTGCTTACACACAGATTTTAAGAAAAAATCCCCCGCAAGGCAAAACCTTTATTTTTATTAATGTAACAACACTTACAGAAATCTGCAATGAATATTTCACAGAATACTGACATAGGCCTTAACCTAAAATCAACAATGGATTAACCGCAAAAAAACCCATAAGAACCACAACTCTATCTTCAGCAAAAAAACACCCTCAAGCATACCCCAAGTGACCACAGTCGTCTGCCAGTAATTCCCTCAAGAACTACCAAATCAGCATTAGAAAAATGTTTCCTACAAGAGAAACTTCCATAAGATCGTGTCTTGGGATCCAAGACAATTCACTAAAGTAATTGGGATGATTCGTGAATTGAAAAATAAAATTTTTAAACCCTAAATGAGAAGACAAAAATTCTGCGGATTGCAGTTTTTGTGTATTAAAACTCTGAGGTCTTCTAAAGAAAAATGGACTCAAGGATCAACTATTTGTAAAAAAGTTGAGTCGTCAGTGTCGTTCGAACAAGATTGGAGGGTCACTCGAAAGAGATTAAATATCATTTGATCCTGCTTCGCACGACCTTCTAATGACGTTAAAAAATGTAAAATAGTATGTTGTCGTTGATGAAATCATCAAGCGAGCTTCAAGCAACCCTTCGTGCGACATGCAATGTCATTTGAAGTTGCCGTTTGAACGACTTGCTCCTGTCATTTCAATGACATGTATATATTGTTTGAATGACTAAAACGAATAAATTTTTTTCTTTAAAACTCCGCCTACAGGACTTAGAAAAATTATTTTAATGAAAAAAGATGCCATGGATGTTTAAAAACATTGTAGAAAAGTTATCCCAACACTTTAATGAAACTTAAAGGGACTTAAGAACATCCTTACCAAAATCTATCTAGTAAAGGCTCGTTTGTTGAATAATTTTGATATTCGTATCCTTCTTGATGCATGAATGAACTTGAACTTTCTTCGACGGTTGCAGCGGTATAGGACATACTCAAATGTAGAACGGACTATGTAAAATGTGTCCTTATAAATCTTCCCCTATGTCTATGCCGGTACAAACTAAAAACATCCAAATTATTAAAATAAAAAATCCTATAAAAATCTAATACCCTCCTATGAATCCAAAAGTGAAAAGGTAGTAAAATTGTATGTCTTTAAACTTCTTAAACTTGAAATCTTAAATTTTCTTTGCTTTTCTTGCACTTCTTTTTATGTGCGTTCCAAACATCATCAAATATCCCACACAATAAATAAAGCAAAATACCTTTGTGATGCAACGAGTTTGAAATGAGATAAACATACGTCAAAACAAAGATCAAATCTCAAGTCTCCCCCATAATTCAAACTCCCCCATTTAGCTGTAATTTGTTCCCACCGTTTTATTTGTCCAAAATAGACAAGGAAAAAAATAAACAAAATAAGCATGGAGTGTCATGAGAAGCAAAGCAAATAAAATGTGATCATCTAAGGATAAACTCAAAATCTTCCACCAACTATTTTTTATTTTTCAGTTTTTTCTAAGAAAAAAAATCACACACCATGAATTTTCACTAAGTTAACTAAATCTTGGAAACGAAATGAATGGGTGTGAACTAATTTGATAGAAAAATCAATGCAATCAAACATAACATATGTGCACGATGAGTATAGATACTCGTAACGAATAAACTCAAAATCATCCTAAAGTGTCAAAATGTCAATTTATATGACTTTGACTCAATCTATCAACACATAACAGTCTAATTTGATTTCCACACCAATAATGTCTAAAACTATGTTATGCCTTTTCAAGACTTTATCAAACGTGCACACCCGTTGTTTAATTTCTAACCACACACCCTCATAAATAATAAATATTTTATTTTTCTAATGAGGTAATCTAAAATCTTATGGCCCCTTTTTGGCATATTCATCTTTTTATTACCTTAAATATTTTCGGGATCTTTTCAACCTCTTTGGACCTTGGCCACTTTTTACAATGCCACACTTTTTAGGTCCGATTTAAACGGTGTATTTATCGCAAATGATATGAGTACCTTTCGTAGCCCTTCCCCGTTAAGTCAATATTTTAAACAAAGTCTTCATGGGCAACGATTCTTACATGCACTACTTTCATTATCAAGTTTTATCGCATTTAGCTCATTTTAAAGACAGGATTGAGATGGAAACTGAGAGTGCGCCGGAAATCAATGATTAACTTGTTTTATTCAATTCTAATTTTTAATCCCCCAAATCCTAACTCTTGCAAAGAAATTAAGACAAACTAATTAAATCATACCAAGCATGCAAAATCAATCAAAATATGAGGAAAAATCACTCAAAGGGGCGAAACCATTTTTTTATTTCACTATAATTCGTAAAACTTACAATTACAGAAAATACAGTGACACATGAAAACGTGCAGGCGTCGGTTCGTTATCATCGGTGTTTTTAGCAAGAGATCCTGTAAGAGATCCGATTCAATAATGGAGAATAGCCTTCTTCTTCACAAGATTACTCTAGAGGATTAGAACAATTATATCTAGGGTTTATGAGACTCACATATATGTTTGGGAATGATTTATGAATAAAAAAGATTGAAAAACCATGAAAAATGAAGTATGGAATTATGCAGTAGATCTGCAGAAACATGAGTGCCAAAGACTTGAAAATCGTGTAGAATGAGCGCTGCTATTTATACAGAAATCGAGGCGCTCATCGCTCAAACAAAATAGAGCTGTCGCTCGAGCGGACTTCCACGTCAACGACTTTTTTTCTTCGCCTCTACACTTAGAAAAATCTCTTCTTTCGAAGTAAAAACATTCCAGACCCTTAAAAATATTTTATAAAAGTTTTCCAAATATTTATGTAGAATAAACCCTCAAAATAAATTATTTAACCAAAATCGTGAGTGGATTAGTTGGAATGGTTGAAGGGCACATTGTATGATTCACGTATAAAGATGATGGATGCGACGATTCAAATCAAGGCCGTCATAGATGATAATGTTGACGTGACGATTGTAGTGATATCAAACATACTAACTATGATCTAGGACACACATAAAATTCCTAGATTTTAACTCGGACATTTATAAAATCATGTCCTTACAAATCTCCCCCTATGTCTATGTCGGTACATACGTAAAAAACCGAATTATGCTACCCAAATAAAAACCAAATGACATACAATTTAATATCTCCATTAAACCCAAAAACTGGAAATACGAAATGACATGTCTCCAAACAAACTTCAATATCTTCAATTCTCCAACTCTTCAATCTTCCTTTGTCGTCACGAGGGTGTGCAAAAATAATCCTCAATTTTGTACCTACACACATGAGATAATAAACAATACCCGTGATGCACAACAGTTTGAAATATAATGATAAGAAAAAATAAATATCAATTAATGCTCAAGAAAATCACTATTAAATCAAACGAAAATTCTCCCCCATAATTCGTTCTCCCCCTTTTATGATGTTCCCAAATAGACAAATATGAAGAACATAAATCAAATTCAAATGGAGAATGTGACAAGGTAATCAAACTTTCTCTTTTTGAAATTTTTGAAATTTTTCTCAGAATATATACAACAAAGAATCAGACCATGAAAGAACAAGAAAACAACCAAGTCGGTGATAGCGAAAATGTAGGGGTGTGGACACATTCGACGGAAAATCAATACATACAACCATAACATATGTGCATGATGAATTTTACATATTCCTAACGGATGAACTCAACATATTCCTTAGGTGTAAAAATGGTAGAATTAAAAGAAATTGACTCAATCAAATCAACAAATCAAAGCTCAAAGTGATTTCCACACCAATAACGTCCAAAACGATGTAACGCTGTTTCATGAATTTCAAGGACGTGCAAACGTGCTTTTCATTTCTTTCCATCCAAACTCCCTCATAAATAAATATACATTTATTTTTTCTTTTGAGGTGATGAAACTAAAACCTATTGGCTGGCATATTTTTCCTTTTTTTGCCTTTTAATTTTTTTGGGCTCTTTTCAAATAGTGGATTTTATGACGAGTTAATTTTCTACTCTTGCAGCCCTTTCCCATTATTCACTCATCATATTTTGTTGCAATTAAATCCTCATGGTATACGATTTTTACAAGCACTACTTTCTTGTTAAGTTTTATCGTATTTCGTTCATTGTATAGACAAAATTGAGATGGAAACACTCAAGCCAATATGTGATAGACAAGTGCAATACTAAAATAATACCGTGCATGTGTGCAATAAAGGAGATAAGGAGACAAACATGTATAAGATATCACTAATCACATCTCAATGACTCCAAAATAATGTAAAGAACATGGATGAAATGATGTAGCTTCTCAAATCACTATCAAACAGTCACGTGGAATATGGAATGAAGTTGTGACTATAGCTGTCTTAAATGTTCATCCATAAACGATGTAAACAAAATAATTTTTTTTTGTGTTTTTCAAAAAGTTTTATAAAAAGAAAATCTTATTGGCTTTTTCTAAAAAAATTAAAAAAATAAATGTTTTTGGATTTTTCAAATTAAAAAAAAAAAACAAATAATGATACAAATGAGGCAATCTAGAGATAGGAATCATATGATATGAACATGAAAAATGCGTCCTACTTTAGAGATGGTGACCACCCCTCAGTCAACTGTGAAAATTCCTAAACACTTCCTAAGACTCTCAAATCTAAGGGCATCTAAAGGCTATGTGAAAATATCGGCTAACTGGAGTTCGATGTCACAAAACTCAAGGACACGACCTTCTCTTATACAAGCTCACGAATAAAGTGATCGCGTATCCTAATGTGATTTATGCACGGATGCTGGACTGGATTACGGGATATGTGAATCGTGCTCGTGTTATCACAGGAAATAGTCATGGTGTCCTGTGATATCCCATAATCCTCCAACCTCTGCTTCATCTACATAAGTTGCGTACAATAACTCCAGGCGGCTATGTACTCAGCCTTCACAGTGGATACAAAGATGGAGTTTTTCTTATTTCTCAACCAAGAGACAAGAGCAGAACCAAAGAAGAAACACCCACCAGAAGTGCTCCTACATCCATATGCATCCCCAGCCCAATCGTCATCCTAATAGGAGAATAAATGATCATTGGTATAAAAGGAATACCAAATTCCAAGTGATATAGTCCCACTCCCGTATTTGATAATACGTTTAAGACCGACTAAGTGTGACTCTTTCGGGGATGCCTGATATCGCGCACAGAGTCCAACACTAAAGGTGATATTGGGATGACTTGAAGTCAATTAGAGAAGACTACCTATCATAATCCGATACAAGGTTTTCTCTACGTCATTGTCTAAAGTGTCCTTTCTAAGCTTTGTTGAGATACTCATCGAGCTATGTGCGTGCTTAGCGAAGTATAAACCAAATTTCTTCATAAGGTCTCTAGCATAGTTGGATTGGGAGATGAACATACTATCCTCTAGCCGATGAACTTGGAGACCAAGGAAGAAAGTAAGCTTACCTACCATACTCACTTTAAACTCACTCTTTATCTCCTCCTCAAAGTGGTGAGCATGGTGGGAGAACGTGAATCCAAAGACTATGTCGTCCACATAGACCTGGGCAACCAAAATAGTACCGTTATCTATCCTGATGAAAAATGTCATATTAACTCCCCCTATCTTGAAGCCACGAGTTAAGAGATATGATGTAAGCCTCTTGCACCAAGAACGGGGTGTTTGCTTCACACCATACAAGGCTTTCCTCAGATAGTAGACGTGATCAGGGTGCTTAGGGTCTTTAAAGCCTTTTGGTTGTTCCAAGTAAATCTCCTCCTACAGAATGCCATTCAGAAAGACACTTTTGACATCCATCTGATATAACTTGAAGTGTAGATGCCATGCGATGGCGTGTAGTAAGCAGACAGACTCAAGCCTCGCAACAGGAGCAAATGTCTCGACAAAGTGTACACCATGTATCTGTGTGTAGCCTTGAGTGACCAACCTAGCCTTATTTCAAATAATAGTACCAGTCTCATCCATCATATTGTTAAATATCCACTTGGTACCTCTAACCTTTGTCTCACTGGGTAGGGGGAACGGTTCCCAGACATCATTCTTTCTAAACTGAAGAAACTCATCCTACATAACGCATATCCAATGTTCATCTTTGAGTGTTTCCTTATTATTCTTGGGCTCGACTTTGAATGTGTAGCAAACATGGATAACAACATTATCTAGATAAGCACGAGTCTTGACCCTTAGGGAGGGATCTCTTAGAATATCAGTAGGATCATGACTCTTGCGAAACCAAGCAGGATTGTCTCCTAAATCAGTAATAGGATCCACCTCTAGGTGCCGGAGGCACAATAGGGTCATCAGTAAAAAGTGCGCCATCCTCACACAAAAGTTTTCAATCAACAAATGCCGATGGTTCATCATCTTGCATGGTGACGTTTATTGACTCCATAACCTTAGAGCTACTCGGGTTAAAAACCAAATATTCTCTACTAGTCGATGAATATACTAATAATATTCCATTGTCACTCTGGGATTCGAACTTTTCTAATTGCTCTCTATCCCGTAGGATGTATCATTTACTCCCAAAGACATAAAAATATAAAAGGCTGGGCTTCTTTCTACTCCATAATTCGTAGGGCATCTTCAGTGTGTGTGGACTAAGGTAAACCCTATTCACCATGTGTTATGTGGTAAACACCACCTCTATCTAAAATCTCCTAAAAACTTTACAACCTATAAGCATAGATATAGCCATCTCTTGAATCGTTTGATTCTTCCTCTTAACAATCCCATTTTGCTGAGGAGTTTTTACGATCAAAAAATCATGTTTGATCCCGAGGCTATCACAATAAAGATATAATTTATCTTCTTTAAACTTAGTGCCATTATCACTACGTATCCTATTGATAATGACTCCATCTTGATTTCGCAGGACACGACTCTTGGTCGTGAGAAACTTCACAACATCGAATTTTTCTCTCAGAAAGCTTACAATCGAGTAACGAGAGAAATCATCTACCATAATGAGAATATACCTCTTACCACCCAAACTCTCAGTACGAGTAGGACCCATAAGATCCTTGTGCATCAACTCAAGCGCTCGTGAAGTGGTAATGGAATTCAACTTCCTGTGGGGACTACGGACTTACTTTCCCAACTGACAGGGTCCACAAACCACAGAAGTAGGCTTTCCAAGTGATGGCAAGCCACATACTAGGTCATTTTTAGCAAATTTATCAAAATATCTAAAATTCACACGACCTAGACGTTAATGCCAAGATCCATAGGAGTGATCGTGGCACTGTTGTAGACAAATGAGGACTTGGCACAATTCCATAAAAAATATCTTCAATCCTCACACCTTACAATAAAAGTTTACCGACTTGATCATAAACACTACACTCATGCCGATCAAACTTTACTACAAAGTCATTGTCGCACAGCTGGCTAATGTTGAGTAGGTTTGATTTCAAACCTTTGACGTATAAAATATCCTCTAGCTTAGGAAATCCTAGTATCTTTACTGCACCTCATCCTAATATGCTAGATTTTCTCCCGTCTCCAAAGGTAACTTTACCTTCCTTACAATCCTCTATGTGGGTAAAAAATGGGACATCACCTGTTATGTGCCTGGAGCACCCACTATCGAAATACCACTGACAAGTGTTATGTGCTTTAAGAGTAACATGAACAACAAGGGCTTTTGCGTTGAGTTTAGACACCCAAGATGAGGTAACCTTCTAATTTCCCTTGTTATTGTTGGCTCTATTTGGGATATTCTAAGTGTCCGCTAATGGCATAGAAATCCATTGGAAATCTTCCATTAGACTCTGAGAAGTGGAAACTAGAAACTCAACCTGCTCTCTAAGAATTAAAAAATTGCTAGTGGCACGTGGTGGAGCAAATGTGAGTCGTGTTTGATCCAAACTATAGAAAAACTCCCTAAGGAGTCCATTTCTTTTATAGTAGGTACATAAGTACACAGTTTTTGGCCGACCTTGGTTTGCGTTTCTCGGTCGAACTCTTCTCTGAGGTTTTTGGTGATGGCCATATGGATTCGAAGTAAACTCAGGAACAAGTTCTAGTGTCACATGGTATAAGGAGGCATCATTAAAACCAATTCCCTACCTTTCACCAAAACCTAAAGCAGGGGCGATGAGCATTTTCCCATCTTTCCAGATCAGTCCTCTATATTTACCTTTACCTCCCTATCTATCTTATGGTCATGAGTAAGCTGGGCTTAAAGTTTCTTTCGAGTGTCCATGGAGGTCTGGAGCTCACTCATAAGACTAGCCACTTGCTTGGTCTAGTACCATTTCTCTTTCTCTAAACATCTATCTCTCTTTCACTAAACTAACTCTCTTTCTCTCTCAACATAAACAGTCTCTCTCTCAAGGCAGTACTAATGGATTACTCTCCCTCTCTCTATCTCGTCTCTCCAAAATCTTTCTCATATTGGCAACTATCCTAAGTGCTAACACTTTGTTATGCTTTTTAGTTTTAAAAGAATAAGAATATAAATCAGCATATGCATGTCGTAAATCACTCTCGCTCTCACTTACAGCATCCCCCCACACTCACATCCCTGCCACTGTCAAGGTCTCCCTGTGAAGTAGCATCCTCATCCTCGTGACGTGCACTATCAGTACTCACATGACTAGCCATGAATGCGGTGAAGTTACATTCATGCAGTGACTCATCTCCAAAATCCACTAACTCGACCTCACTATCGTCACTAAGGGAGGCATTAAGAGCATCTTTGCCTTTACCTTGACGTCGCAACCTAGTAGGACACTTAAATGCCTTATCATCTCTACCGTCACACACATAACATCTCTACTCATCTTTCTTAGGCGCATCTTTTTTATCCTTTTCATTTTTCTTTTCAAACTTATTTTTCTCAAAATTCTTTTTATCTTTGAAATTGCCATTTTTCTTTAATTTGAGAAATTTCTTTATTTTTTTTTGCAAACAAGGCTAAATCATCTAAGTTAAAATCAAACTCAGAATTAGACAACTCTTTCCTATCTTCTCCTATATGACACACCTCTCTTTCTTGCTAACCCTTCACTCTTCCTAGCCTAGGCTTTAAGTGATACCCCTTTATCATTTGATTTTATCATATTAGGAAACATGTAAATTTCATAAGTCTAGAGGTCTCATACCAATTATTCTAATTTCAGACTACTCAAATTTGCTAAAGAATTTAGTACAATGAGTTTAGGGATAAAACGCTTAGGCAGTGATCTTAAAATATTTTTAACTAATCTTGCATCAAGAATGTGTTCACCTAAATTGAAATTAGTGTTAACAATATCAGATAAGCGTTCATAAAATTCATCAAAACACTCAGATTCCAGTATGGTGATTGTCTGAAATGGTGTAGTTAAATTTTGCAATTTTGATTCTTTAACTGCATTAGTGACTTCATAGGTAAGTTGAAGAACATACCATGCTTCTTTACACGTGGTACACGTCATGATGTGTCGAAACTCTTCGGGGGTGACATTTTCAGAAATTGCACTAAACCCACGTGAGTTATATGTGCTTTATTTAATTTTATCCTCAGTCCATGTAGTCACAGGTTTTAAAGTAGTTACATTATCTATCGTGATAGTGGGAGGCATCCACCCTCTTTCACACATAACCCAAACAAGTTCATCAATATCCTTTAAGTGAGATTTCATACGGGCATTCCAATATGCGTAATTTGACCTATCAAAAATTGGCACTCGATTCTACAAGTTTTCCATTGAAATTGCGCTTTTTCAAAAATTATTTTTTAAACCAAAATTGATATCTAGAATTTTTTTGCATAAATATTACACGATATAAATGTGTAATAGGCTCTGATACAAATTTGAGAGTGCGCCAGCAATTAATGATTAACTTGTTTAATTCAATTCCAATTTATAATCCCAAAAATCCTAACTCTTGCAAACAAATTGTTACAGACTAATTAAATTAAGCCAAGCATGCATAGTCAATCACAATATGAGGAAAAATCCCCCAAAGGGAAAAAATCATTTTTTATTTCACTATAATTCGTAAAACTTATGATTATAGCAAAATACAGTGACACATGAATACCGGCAGGTGTCGGTTCATTGTCGTCGGTGTTTTCAGCAAGAGATCTCGCAAAAGCTCCAATTCAGCAATGGAGAACCACCTTCTTCTCCCCAAGATTACTCCAAATGAGTAAAATAATTATGTCTATGGTTTAGAAGACTCACATATATGTTTGAGAATGATTTGTGAATCAAAAAGGTTGAAAACCAATGAAAATCGAAGTTTGAAATTATGCAGTAGATATGAAGAAACGTGAGTGCCAAAGACTTGAAAATCATGTAGAATGAGCACTGCTATTTGTACAAAAATTGAGGTGGTGCGTCGCTAAAAAAAATAGAGATGTCACTCAAATTTAATGCCACATCGCTCGAAAGACTTCGTGCGAGATGCCAATGTCGCTCGAACGACAGGCGTGTCTCACTCGAACGACGTCAGCGTCTTTTTTCTTCGGATCTACTTAGAAAAAAATATTCTTTCGAAGTAAAAACATTCCAGACCCTTAAAAATATTTTATAAAAGTTTCCCAAATATTTATGTAAATAATAAACACTACAAATAAATTATTTTACCAAAATCGTGAGTGGAGTAGTTGGAACGGTTGAAGATCACGTTGCATGTTGCATAATGCACGTATGAAGATGATGGATGCGAGGATTTGGATCAAGGACGCCATGGATGATCGTGTTGACGTGTCGAGTGTAGCGGTATCAGACATACTAACTATGATCTAGGACACACATAAAATTCATAGATTCTAACCCGGACATTTCTAAAATCATGTCCTTATAGAAAGACCTCTACAAACATGTGATAGAAAAGTACAAGAATCAAACAAATCCATGTAAGTGTGTATTAAAGGATACTAAGAGTCAAACATGTAGGAAGTAATCTCAAATTACATCTTAATGACTCAAAACATTATAAAGAAGAAAATGAAATGATGATGCATATCAAAACACTATCAAATAGTCATAGGGAAATGGAATGAAATTGTGACTTGGTCATCCTAAATGTCTATTCATAAAAGGTGCAGAACAAAAATCTTTTTGTGTTTTTCAGAAAAAAATTTCAAAATAAAATCTTTTTGGATTTTTCAATTTTTTGTCAATAAAATAGAAAATCTTTTTGTGTTTTTCTAAAAAATTTCAAAAACAAAAAACTTTTTATTTTTTCGAAAAATATATAAAAAATGAAAAAGATAAATACAATGGTGATACACACTAGCAATAGGCATAAAATATCATAATGAAAATCATCCTGTGCTTGCAAACAAGTTTAAACCTCAACCGTTAGGTGCGGTGGAGTTTTCCAAAGGAGGTGACATCCTATGAAAAACATCCATCAAATCATGTGAAGTTTTGACCAAAAACTTAACTTGCTCTCGAATATGTGCAAACTCTCTCATGTAATCATTCGGAGCATCATGTGTGGTTGTGTGTGTGGGAACATGTGGGAAAACTCTATGTGACACACTACTCAACCTAAAGAAAAATTCCTTACGATTCCCTCTATTCTTGCAATGGGTGCAAACATACACGGGCATAGGAATACCTCTTTCAAATCATCAATGACACAATCTCCTATCGGGAACGGGATGCCTAGGTGGGTTAGATTGAGATACATAAGGATCTATCACACACTTGGGAACCGACTCGAGTGCAATATGAGAAGTGGATGCACCGTCATGACCTATTCCTAGTAACTCAACATTACCAAAAGTGGGACCGAGGAGAATTTTTCCTACCTTTCGGGCACATTCAAAATATGTCTCTAGTTGTGACACACGAGCTTTAAGTTCACTCTTTTCCTGACCTACAATGATCAATTGCTCACAAAAAGATACATTCACCTTCTCGAGTTGAATCGGTAATAACTCAAATCCCCTCAGAATCTCTCCCGCTCTCTCTCTCTCTCTCTCTCTCTCTCTCTCTCTCTCTCTCTCTCTCTCCAGATCTAACACCCTAATACCTAACTCATTATTCAACTTCCTCCCCTAGAAGGTCTCGATGTACAAATCTCTAAATGTTATTTGGAGCTCATTGTCACGTTCACTTGCACATTCACCATCACTCTCACTCAAAATACTCAAATCATCCTCGGGGCTCTCACGTGCATAAGTATCCTCATCGTCGTGGGACAAAAAGGGTGTGCTCACGTGACTTGCCATAAAGGTGACACAAGTAACATGTGATGACTCATCCCTGGATTCATTCACCTCTTCCTCACTATTGCTAAGACTGGTTGGCATGGCAACTTTATTTCCCTTTCTCTTTAGCCTAAAGAGACACGCATACGCCTTATACCCCTTTCGGTCGCATTCAAAAAATATTTCCTCTTCCTCTTTCTCACCACTCTCTTTGGCCTCTTCCTACTTTTTATTTTATCTCTTGGACACTTCCTCACTCTTCCTAGACTGGGCTCTAAGTGAAATCCTTCTATCCTTAGGCTTGATAGTGTCTGGAAACATGTCAATTTTATATGTCTGGAGGTCTCCTACTAGTTCTTCCAACTTAAGATTGCTTAAATTTCCTAAGGAATTCAACATAACCACTTTAGGGATAAGACTTTTTGGCAATTATCTCAAAATCTTTTTAACTACTCGTGCATTAGGATTGTGCTCACCAAGATTGAAAGTAGTCTTGACAATATCAGACAAACGTGCATAAAACTCATCAAAACAATCGAATTCATGCATGGTAATAACTTCAAATTGATTAGATAAATTTTTGCAATTTAGATTCTTACACTACATTCGTGCCTTCATGGATAAGTTTTAAAAGATCTCATGCCTTTTTTTATGTGGTCTACATCATAATGCGTCGGAACTCATCAGGGGTGACGACTCCAAAAACTGCACTTAGCCCATGAGAATTAAAAGTGCTCCATTTAAATTCATCCTCAGTATAGTCTGGCATAGGTTTAAGCTTAGTGGCATTATTAGCGGTGAGAGTGGGAGGAGTACACCCTCTTTCACAAACAACCCAAACACACTCATTGATTGCTTTTAAAGCACATTTCATATGGGCTATCCAATAGGCATATTTAGTCCTAATGGTCTATCCAATAGGCATAATTCATTGGGGAATCACCAAGTTAGCAGTAGAGAAATCTTACCTACAGGAGAAACTTCAACAAGATCGTAGGCTCGAGAACAATTCACTAAAGTAATTTGAATGATTTGTGAATTGAAAACAAAGTTTTTAAACCATAAATGAGAAGACAAAAGTTATGTACATTGCAATTTTCGTGTATCAAAACTCTCAGGTCTTCTAAACTAAAATGGACAATTTATAAAAAAGTTGAGCCCTCGGGGTCGTTCGAACGAGATTGGTAGGTCACTCGAACGAGATTAAATGTATCTCGATCCTGCTTTGCGCGACCTTCTAATGACGTTAAAAATGTAAAATTGTATGTTGTCTTTAGAAGAAATCATCAAGCGAGCTTCTAGAAACCCTTCGCGCGACATGCAATGTCATTTAAATGACTTGCTCATGTTGTTTGAACGACATGTATATGTTGTTTGAACGACTAAAATGAATAAATTTTTTTCTTTAAAACTCCACCTACAGGACTTAGAAAAATTATTTTAACGAAAAAAGATGTCTCGGATGTTTAAAAACATTTTAGAAAAATTATCCCAACACTGTAATGAAACATTAAGGGACTTAAACACAACCTTACCAAAATCTATCTAGCAAAGACTCGTTCGTTGAAGAACTTTAATATTCGGATCCGTCTTGATGTATGAATGAACTTGAACTTTTTTCGACGGTTGTAGCGGTATACGACATACTCAAATGTAAAACGAATTATGTAAAATATGTCCTTACATTTCTCCTTTTTTCAAAACATGACCTCGTCCGTGAGGCTGGAAACAAGTCAAACTGTGGCTTACATATTTTCATGCCCTATTTTCCTATGCTCGTGTCGTGTCCAACACTTTTTCTACATTTAGGCAATCCTAATACTAGTCAGAACCTAATAATAAAATTAATAATCATGCTGATCTTCCTCATATTTTTGTCACCTTTTTCAAAAATAAAAAATAACAAAAACCTTTTTATCCTCCATCCAAAATACTGAAAAATTTCTCCCTCCTTTATTCAAAAATAAATTTGAACCATTTTCCCTTTGTGGTAGATCGCATACCCATTTTTGACTTGACTCCCTATTGGCTTCGCTTTTCTATCGAGCTGTTATGAAGCTCCGCCAATTCATCTGATACTTCATCCGAGTTTAGGATTTTCCTTCACGATCTCTTTATGGAGAATACTGACTCAACACCGAATGTGCAGCCCTATCAAATAATCGTCATATCCTAACTCAGTACCAAGATTAATAACCTTAAAACCAAGGTCTATGAAATGCACCATCATCAGATATAGATTCTCTAAAAACCCAAGTAAATATTTCTTCGTACCGTGGGTCCACCTGCTCCTGAGCCTGTTTTGGTTCCAAAAGAGTATCAGCATTCTCTACATGCCCCGCCTGCCAATGGGTCACCACGAACTCAACTACCTAGTTCTAACCTTCTCCAACCAAGGGATAATAAGATAATACCCATGGATCCCAAAGAATAGTAACTAAAAAAGGTCAATGCGGACCTCAAACTGTTGTCAAAGAAGTTCGACCAAGTCATGATATTTGGGAACTACATGGACTACACCCATATGTCTCCCTATCCTAAAGTCAGAGTGCCAGAGAAGTTTAAAATTCCATACATCAAGAAGTTTGAGGGAAGAAAACCCCCTATTGTTCACCTTCTAAGATATCACCAAGCCATGACCCTCCTTGGTGCCTCCAAAGAGATATTGGCCTAGATGTTTCAGCAGACCTTAAAATAATGTGACCTCTAGTGGTTTCTATCCCTTGAAGAATCTAGAATTCATAGTTGGGAGGATGTTTCCTGAGAATTCATTTCTCACTACAAGTATAATGAGGACCAAGAGGTTACGCATCAAGATCTAGAGCTTCTTAAACAAAACCCTAGGGAAATGGTCAGTAGATTCATTAGAAGGTGGAGAGAAAAAGTTGTTACCATGAATAACAAACCCTTTGAGGAGGAACACATCAGTATTGTGTAGAATAATTTCATCCCTCATATTCGACCAACCATGGGAGGACAATATTACCCACACTTTTGAGCCCTTCGAGAGGCTGGTGTAAGAATTGAGGATGGCGTTACCAAAGCTAAATCTGAACAAAAAAAAGTGATCGAACAGTTCATTCCTTGGAAGTATGAGAAGACTGCGAGTGCTATAGTCTTAAACATCAACAACATTTCCCAACCTGCTACCTCTTAGGCAGCAAAACATTGCCCTAATCCTACCAGGAAAGAGTACACTAAGCTCTATGGTCACCTGTCCAAAGTATACTAGGTCATGTTAAGCCGAAACCTCATTAAAGAGCTCTACAAATGACGATTGAAAAGAAGATTGTAAGATGAAAAGACTGTTTCAAAAGACTATTTGAATGGAAGATTTATCAAGAAGAGTGAAGGCTCACCCTTCTGTAGATTCCCTGAACTATGGTATGACCATGTTGACAAAAAGGTGAAATCGGGGATGGAAATCTTCTTTTAAGACAATAAATATTAGGACTAAGACTACAAACATGAAGTGCAACCTCTCACTAAGAGAGTTATGACAGTTATCGAGGATTTTTTCTGGGACTCATTTGACCTGCAGACACTGGGGCTAAGTCTCTGCATGATCCGATGAGATGCCATGTTGTTGGACCCGTCCACTCAAATCAAATCTATTGACATGCCTCTACTCAACTAGAATGTCATAGTAGTCCAACCTGCTTAGACCCAACCCGACCCTTCTATTTACCCTATCCAGGTCTCTCCACCTAATTTTATTTTTTCTTTTCTTGATAACATTGTAATTGAGGTTCTCAACGTTGTTTTTATCGAAAATGAAATAAATCAATATTTTGAGTATCTTCACGTGCCTTGCATGAATTGTCTTAATTATAAGTAAACATGTGATGTTGATGATTTTATAAATGAATAATTCTTAACTGATCTTATTAAGGAGAAACACAAACCACATACCCGAATTCAAATTAATGATTATGAGACTGTTGTTATTAATTAGATTCTAGTGGTCATCAAGGTGAGATTAGAATAGGGTCTACCCTTAACAACCATGAGCGTGGGTAATTTGAAGAGCTACTAAAATATTTCATGGATGTCTTCACATGGTCCTACATATCACATGCCCGGTATTAACCCAAAAATAGCTTAGTAGGAGATGCCTACATTCCGAAAAAGCAAGTAGATCAAATAGAAGTTAAGGAAAATCCATACCAAATGGTCGCTCAAAGTTAAAGAGGAAGTGGCCAAGTAGTTGAGCGTTGGTTTCATTAGCGTAGTCGAGTATTTCACATGGTTTGCCAATATTGTTCGTGTGATAATGTCAGAAGGAAAATCTTGCATGTTCCTCGTCTATCGGGATTTGAATAAAGAGTCCCCAAAAGATGATTATCCATTGCCTAATATCAACATGATCGTGGATAACACAACCAACCACTCCATCAAGTTATTTATTGATGGATTCTTCGAATACTACCATATTAAGATGTACCTTAACCATCAGGAGAAAACCGCCTCCATCACCCCATGGGGAACCTTTTGTTATATTTTCATGACATTCTGACTCGGGAATGTTGGGGCTACCTACCAAAGGGCTGCCACAACCATCTTGCATGACCTTATTCACAAGTAGGTCAAAGTTTACATAGATAACATGATCATTAAGTCTAAGACTCGAGAATATCATATTCCAGCTCTCCGAATGTTCTTTGAGTGACCTTGAAATTACCATATGCGGAAAAATCCACAGAAGTGCATTTTTAACGTCACGAAAGGAAAACTTTTAGAATTCATGATCAGTGAGAAGGAAATCGAAGTAGACCATGCCAAGTTGAAAGCCATATTTGAGATGCCACCACCACAGATGGAGAAGGAACTCCAAGGATTCCTTGGTCAACTACAGTATATCAATTGGTTCATTAGCCAATTGACCTCTATCTGTGAACCCATTTTTAAACATATTCGAAAAGAATCAACCAAAGTCTAGAATGAGGCCCACTAAGAAGCCTTTAATTGAATCAATTGATACCTCACCTGACTTCAGATGCTGAAGCCTTTGCAATTAGGTCTCCCCCTCCTCCTATACTTGACCATCACATAAACTTCAGTAAGGACTTTGCTAGACCAATACATTAAAGAATCCTCTTAGGAAAGAGTCGTTTATTACGTCAGTCAGTATCTGACCAGGTTTGAAGTGAACGACACTACTTTGGAGAAAGCAGGCATCACCTTAGTCTGAGTCATACAGAAGTTACGGAACCAGATTCTTTCCGTACCCATCATACTAGTATCTCGGTTGAATCCCATCATATATCTGCTAAAAAATCCCACTTTATCCTGTCGAATGGCCCTTTGGTTGTTTTTGCTAGCCGACTATGATATTTTGTATGCCACGTATAAATATATGAAAGGGAGGGCCTTCAACTACCTTGTTAATTACTCCATGGAAGGAACCAATGTTTGGGTATCTAAATTCTCGAATGAAGATATTCTCTGCACCTCTTAAGAGGAACTTATATGGAAAATGTTCTTTGATGGTCCTATTAACAAGAAAGGATATGTCATTAGGATACTCTTGCTATCCCATGATGAATCTCATATACCCATTTCCATCAAACTAGACTTCCTTTACACCAACAAGATGACTGAGTATGAGATATAGGCCTGAAGATCACCTCAAAAAATGAATCCAACACCTAGAGGTCTTCGAAGACTCCTCCCTCATCGTTGGCCAAATCCTCATGAAATGGAAAGTTAAATACGAGAAGATCCAACCCTTCCATTCCCACCTAGAAGATATGGCCTTATTGTTCAAAGATGTCACCTTCCACTACATGCCTCAAGCAAAGAACAGTCTAGACGACTCCCTTACTACCCTGACCTCCATGGTCGACATTCTTGAGGGAATAATAATGGTCCTTTCCCTGATTCAAGAACAACCTATTCCCACCCACTGCTACCATATTGATCTTGTCACTGAAGAAGATTTGGATATGTTCGGGTTATGATACTATGATAATTGACGCTTACTCTAACATGGTAGGTATCCCTAAAATGCAGACAAGAAAAATCATGCGACCCTTCGCAAATTGGCTGCCCAGTACATCATTTGTGATAATGATCTTTCCAAGAGAAACTTCGATGGAACCCATTTGCACTACATGACAGGGGCTGATATTGAAGAAATGATGCAGAAGATCCACAGTGGGGAATATGATCCCCACATGAATGGTCATATTCTTCCTAAGAAGATCATTCGTCAAGGGTACTATTTGACAACCATGGTTAAAGATTGCACTACATATGTCAGAATATGCCTCAAATGCCGACAGTTTCCCAATCTCCAACACTTGCCCCCCCCCCCCAAGAACTATATAATATGACCTTTCCCTAACCTTTCTCCACCTAGGGCATTGCTATCATACGGAAGGTTACTCCCAAATATTCTAACGGTCAAGAATTTATACTGGGCTTCATTGATTACTTCACCAAATGAGTTGAAGTTGAGTCATACACAGTATTGAATACTAGTAAAGTGGGCAAGTTTATCAGAAAGAACATCCTCTATCAATATGAATTCCTCTTGAGTTAGTATCAGATAATGGACTCCACTTCGAAGCTGAGGATGAAGAACTAGTTGACGAGTATAGGATTCAGAGACCCAAGTCTTCTCCCTACCTATCCCAACCCAATGGTGTTGCCGAAGTCCCATACAAAATCCTTAAAACTAGAATTAACAAGAAAACTAAGATATACAGAGATTAGGTCGATCGAATCTCTTAAGACCTCTGGGGCAACCACACACCAATAAGAATGCCTACTAGGGCTAACCCTTATTGTCTAGTGTACGGTATGGAAGCCGTCCTACACATTGAGATGGAAATTCCTTCCCTTAATGTCATGATCTAATGAAAAGTTAACGAAGAATAATGGCATCAGATCCGCTTTGACGAACAATCACTTTTGGATGAAAATAGGCTTAAGTCTCTCTATCATATACATGGGGTACCATCATTGAATAACACAATCATTCAATTGAAAGACGGGGACCACGGTGTCTAAGACGGAGACCTTACCCTCAAGGAGATCATAGAAGCCGCCAGGAACCCCAAAAGGAAATTCAAACCGAATTGGAGTGGGTTCTACATTTTGAAGAAAATTCTCTTAGGAGGTGTCGCTATGCGTATAGACCTTGACGGAGAACAAATGGAAAGTCCAGTCAACCTGGATAGTCTCAAGAAATTTCATCCTTAGCCTGAATCTCGATGTGCTATGACTCTTCTCATCTCCATTCTATTCTAAAAAAATTCTTCATTTCCCTTACCCAGAACTACATGAGACTCGATCCTCTAAAAAACATTTCTTTTCAAAATAGGACTCATGAAAATTTTCAAAACCCCCACAAGTACATAGGCAGCCTATATGCCATACATGGTCCCAATTTCTTTCTTTTTCACAAAGTGCTATTCTTTTCTAACGTCCAAGAATGACGGACCATCTTATCATTTACATGAAAAAATGAATATGTATTCCTTATCGATTGGTATAGATAATTCAAACGCAAAACTCATCAAGAGGCATAATAAAATATGATCAAAATCAACTTTTATTTCTAATTAAGGAATACATAGCTGTTACATGAAGTATCAGTGAAGGAAGTTAAACAAACCACTCCCTTCCGCTGACTAAGTCATTTTTAAACAAACCTAACCCTTACCAAGCTACACAAAAATTATTCCAAACCCCTAAAACACAAAACATCAAAATTACCCTAGGCTCATAAAAATCACCTAAGATTCACAAATATTGCCTTCGACTACCCGGCGACACCTCTTAATCATTCTCATCCCCCGAAGGTCCCTAAGTCTCCCATTCCTAATTAACACTTTGTATGCGCTCTATGGAGCGATAAGCCCTAGCAAGCCTAGATAAAACCCCAACCCATATTTCATGGTGTAAAAGGCAATGAAAAACCTTTGACCCATTTCTTCCTCCCTTATCTTCTCCCCTACCCGCCTCCATAACCATTTCAAGTAGTCCCTAGATACATGTCCGGACCCTACCACAAATTGTTAATAATGGCTAGACAGTTGACGACACTGCCATAAAGATCCCAACATCATCCGCAATGATTCTGTTAGGTCCTCTACCAAGAAGAAGTTTTCTATGGGAAGGGGACAATTTGTTCACACACGACTTGGCGCAAAAGCCACCAGGGAAAATAAAAGGAAGTCTAGTGAATGACAACTAATCACACATGCTGATACTCTCCAAGTTAAAAATAGGATGTAAGTCTCCCCACCATTGCACTGACCAATGAAGACACCGTGCTCCGTGCTCCATAAATCACTTGACCTAGTTATTTATAGATGAGCTGAAACTAAAGAATTATCATATGAAGAAATTAGTCACACCTACTAAGGGATACTGAGGAGAGGCCACCAGTTGAAACCTCTTTGTAATCCACATGAATTATATTACTGATATCACCCTCAGAAAGTCATCCAGACCATTCATGTGTAGGGTTATGGCGGGCTCTTAACCAACAAACCTATCTGCAAACCTCTTTTTCCAAGCATCCAAATAGTTTAGGGTCTCAACCAACAACACCATCACAGGATTATGGCTATAAAACATCCATGTTGTTATCATAGGGCTACATGGGATCCACCGTCAAGTCCCATGTCACCAAAAAAACCTCGTAGTAAGGCCCAAGGAAACATCTTTATCAAAAAAGACATTCTCAAAACCCCCCAGGTGCACGAAATACATAACCTCTTGAAGAGAAATAATACCTCCAATAACCAACGGTCGAAGGAGAAATATGGAGCAATTCCACCAAAAATTCCTGTGGAGATTGGGAAATATCGGGCATATCCCCCGCCACACTCGGGATGACACTCAACATTGATGAGAATGAATTATATGTAGGACAAACCTCATCTTGGACAAAATGGAAGACATGGTCCTCAGGGTACCATAACTGTAACGCCGTCGCTAGCAAGTTCCAATCTATGGCTTGATTACACCACAGAGACACCTGATGCAGGTTGAAAACATCATAGTCCACATTGTATAGGTGCATGGCCTCCATATCCTCAAGGTAAGAGTACAATTATTAATACATGGTAAGAAATATTTGGGAATAAGCATTGAAAAGCAAGAAGAGAAATGTAGGTATTTGTGGAGAAAGAACTTCCCATACCCCTCTTTTTATGCTCAAAATCCATGGAAGAAAAACACAATCTCTTGAAACTCAATTAATTCTCAGCCGTACAGGGGGAAATAAGTATGCAAGAAATTACAATCAAGGCCTAGGGATGATTGGACTTGACCCCTATGCCAAAAGATAATTCAAAGTGTATACTAGTCGGCAACACCTATTTTTAGATTAAACCTTTTTTTCCTTTTACCCAAAAATAAAATTCTAAAAATATGTTTCTCTTACTTTTTCTCAAAATAAGCCCTTTTAAAGGGAAAACTCTTTATTCAAAAATTCCATAAAACAAACATTCCCCACTATTTCTCAAAATAATATCTCAGGGGAAAATTAAACTGCATGCATAGTAAGCCATTAAATCAAGATAATCAAATAAAAACTGCATCTTTTTTGTTATCTCAAGTCTCTATTTTCAGGTGCAAACCCATTACATTAAGCATACAACATGGTCAATGCCAAGCTTCCGCACTCAATGATAAATCTACGAAAAAATCTTGAAAGCAAAGAACTAGGAAAGGATGTCACCTCCACCTCCTTCTCCACAATCTGCCTCACGACTCTTTCCTCAAGGTAACTAATGTACCCAAACTCATGCTCTAATAACCTCATTATATACAACTTCATACCCATAGCCCTTTCATATCCAGAAGGAGGACTCTAAGGGTATAATCTCACCTTCATCCCCAACAAAGATTACACAATCCACCTAGAAGAAAAGTTCTAATGTGTTATCCCATACCAATCAAAAGCCGCCTTTTTTTCTTCCCAAGGAAGCATAGGAGCCCATGCCATTGCCAATTGGCACCCATTAAAGCCTGTGAAAGATTGAGTAGCCCGATGTGTGTGTTTTAAATAAAACCAATTTTTCTTTGACAAAGATCCAACTTTAAATTATGCACCAAACCAAGTTGCAAAATCCCAATTCTCACTTTACACCAATTTTATCTTGATTAATCCTAAACATGCATCTGGTGATTAAAGTAAGTAAAGTAAAGTAAATAATACTCACAGCGCCGGATGTACGAGGAAAAAACCCAAAAATGAGAAAACAACCTCGGACGGACCAAGCCAGGCAATCACTATGAACAATGGTTGCACTAAGACAGATTAGCCTTACACTAAGACTCGATCCCCATGGGTCTTGACGCTCCTTCTGATCTTCAACCGTTCTTCAATAGTGCCCACGCAGAAATTCCATCTTCCACAATCTCTGTCCAGAACACACGCGTCTACGTATGTCTCGGTGTCCACCAATATTGCTTTGACACGTTTATGATGTCGAACACGATGTCCGTCGCTTCTTCACCGCAAAACCTTTTGTGTTCAATGTGTAGAAAAAACAATTTTGGTTCAGTAAGATCACGTAAACATATAAGAATGATAACTCGAATCTTTGCAAACTCTAAGGATGTGTTTATGATTTGTAAACCGTAGAAAACATGTGCAAACAAGGTTTTGGTTGGTAAAACTTTTTTCCAGAAAGCACACTATCGAAATTATGATGCAAACACTGTTTAAATAGGATTTAAATGTCGCCTCGATAAAATGTGTCGTTCGAATGACTTAAGCATTTCGTTCGCGCGACATTGTATCTCGTTCGAACGAGATCCAATGTCGCTCGAGCGACCTTGCAAAAGTTTGACTTTCTTTGACTTTTAGATAAAAAGTCAAACTCTATTTCGAGCTTATCATCATAAAACGAAGTTTAGACCATTAAAACACTTTTAAAACATTTAAAATCATTTTTCTATATAAACATTACATCCTTATCTTTTATAAAATAATTCCGAGCACCATAAATTATACGCATTCATACCTGAGTGATATCGGAATGAAATTAACTTTGAAGACAAGTAAACTTGCACCAAATAAACATCGACATGATTATTTCTTTGAAGCTTTGCCACAACGTCTTCAATTTCTTCAATACATCATAGACCAAGTGGGATCTTGACAGAATAAAATTCTCCCAATGACATATTACAAACACAGTTTTGTTCACGAAATTAAGTCAAAACAATACAAGGACTCAATTAGAAATTTATGTCCTTATAAATCTCCCCCTTTGACTATTCCGGGACAAAACTAAACCAGTGAAATGACTAACGGGGCCATCAAGCCGTATGACGCCTAAATCCCATCCCATAAACCCAAAATTGAAAATACAGTACACGGACTAATATATGTAGCACCGACAAGCATGAACTGTATGAATGTGATGTAGACTTGAAATCTCAAATCGCTGAAGCATACCTACACACATGAAACAGACAAACAAATACCAACTGAAGTATGTAGGAACACATCAAACCAATTTATATATTCAATAAGATCATATTTGATACCAATTTGTTGCCAATTTGAAACATAAAGTAGCTCTGAACAAATCTCCCCCTACATCACATACATCTCTCCCCCTTTTTGTCTCGAATAGACAATCCGGTGAAAAGATAAACCAATATGAAATATATAGCATGAGAATATGATACCAAATATAATCAAGTTGATACCAATTTTGAAAAATGAAAATCGCTAGATAAACATGAGAAAACCAACTAAACAAGATCATGTAATGCCAAAATAGTAGCTAGTAAACCAAGGAATCACACAAAGAGTATACCAATCAAATCAAGTGTGATAAACGGACTCATATGCAAAAAACAATTTGGAACATAAAAGAACCTGCATATAAACCAATTAATCCAAAAAATGCTTCCTGCAGTACCAAATATATATCAAATTAAGCCAGAGGAGTGCAAATAGATCAGAAGACATTTTTCACCCTGTCGTTCGAACGAGCCAGGGACTTCGCTCAAACGAGATGAGGAAGTCGCTCGAACGAAGTACAGAAGTCGTTCGCGCGCGATGAGATGTCGTTAGAACGACTTCGCGTGACCTGTCAAAATTTCCCAATTTCCCAGAAATATTATAAAGTATTACCCAGTGAAAAAATTTCCACAAAAAAATTCCAGGAAGGGACTAACAGAAGCAAAACAGTGCTAAAACAGTAAGATTTTAACACACAACGCAAAAAAACTCATAAAACTTAAAATGCGAGTTACATGCAAACATAGTACCGATGTGCTCAAACCTAGACATTGAATGAATGGGCGTGAAACTACAACAAATGAGTCACAATTCCAACACATCGAAATGATCAAGAAACTCTAATTGATAGCGATAAATCATCAAACTTTATCATAGCCATATGACAATAAAAGTGTGAGCTTAATGAACTAAACATACTACATGCACACAAATCCAGAATTTTGACGATTCTACAAACAATAGCGTCAAATTGAAATGTTTCAACATTAGGATTAGATGTGCAAACCCGTTTAAATTTTCTGCAACTAAACACCCTCATATAAACATACTTTTTAAAGTTCTTTTGAGATTACTAGCATTCTTAACTTAGAGAGAATCTTATTGGACCTTTTCTTAGCATCTTGCCTTTTCTTTTTGGGCTCTTTTTAAAAGGTGTCTTTCACGACGAGTTAATTTTGACCTCTCATAGCCCTTTCCCGTGAATCACTCATCATTTTTTTAAATATAAAATCCTTACGGTAAACGGTTATTACATGCACACTTCTCCTTAAGTTTACTTACGCATAGATGACAATATTGGGATAAGAACTCCTCACCGAATTCAAATATGAAAGAGAAGTCAAACATCCATATAAACTCATGCATGTGTGCGATGTAGGCATATATACAAAGTCGAATCAAGATGCATATCAACTTTGAAATAACCCCATATAAAAAATGGTTAAGATCATTCTAAGTATCGATAAGAATCGCCGAATGTCCTAGCCATATGGATAATGAAACGATGGGGGGGGGGGGGGGGTCCAAGCACACCAATATGCCACATCAAACATGTAAACTCAAAAACAAAAACTGAAAATGTTTTTGTCTTTTCAAAAATTTTCTCAAAAACAGAATCTTTTTGTATTTTTCAAATAAGACTCAAACAAATGAAAATTATAATACAAAATGATACATATGTCATAATACTACCAATGAATATATCATGAAGCAAACTAGCATATGACAAACATGGAAACACTATCATCCTTTAGATTTAGCATTGGAAGAATCAAGTGCACCCAAACGAGAATCATGAAGTTTAATTCCTAAATCCACTAAATCCGATTTCCTTACCCAAGTAGGTGTAAAACGACGCATGTGGATGTGGGGAACCGTGGCAACTTTATTCCTAAACTTTCTATGAGCTTGTCTAAGGTCGTAACAATAATGCCTAAGGTGACCTTTCCTACCAGAAAATGTGCAAGTGTAGCGGTGGTGGGAATGATTACCTTTATGGGGACCTTTTCTAACCATCCTAGTGTTTCTCACACGTTCAGGGGGAATGGGAACAACTCTCTCACCAAAACTTATACCTTCCCTATCTCCCTTAATTTGGACAGTGCCTACGATCTTATCTAACTTCTCCGACCTAGCCTCCAAATCAAACTCCTTTCCTCCAACTCAAGAATCCTAGACTCGAGTAAACGCCTAGTCTCCTCAAATTCTAAAATCTCCTTTTTCAAGGACTCCATCAAACCACGGAGATTATCTCTCTCTTTCTCCACAAACTCTAATTTCTCCCTAAGATTCTTCTCTCATGCCCTAAGATCCTCAATCAAACTGTCATTATTTTCTATAGCACGCTCATTCAACATAGATTGCAATTTTGAGTTAGCCTTTTTCACCTTCACCGTTTTGGCATACAACTCATTAAACGTATTTTGCATTTCTTTCACATCTATCTCCTCCTAGTCTCTATCTTCAACCTTACTAACATGGGATACACTCAAAACCTCCTCGAAAGTGTCATTTACATGAGTATTGTCGCCTTCGCTCACATGACATGCCATAAATGCAACAAAGTTACGCTCAATGGGGGAACTCTCTCCCTCTTCCGATTCACTATCACTTAAGGTGGCACTATAGACAATGGGTTGATTGCCCTCTTTATTAAGTCTAGTGGGACACTCCTTAACTTTGTTACCGTACCCGTCACACCCAAAACACTTCTCCGACTCATCTATCTTAGGCTTCTCAAACTTATCCTTAGAGGTGGGATCTACTTTGTTGTTCTTGAATTTTTCAAATTTCTTGGCATCTTTCGATTGCTTTTGAAACTTAATAAATTTTTTAAATTTATTTGCCAACAAAGCAACATCCTCAAAATCGGAATCGGAATCCGAAACTTTAATTTCCTCCTTCCGGATTTTCAAAGCAATACCCTTTTCTTTCTTAGGCACTTGCTTGGAGGTAATCATGTCAATTTCATAGGTTTGTAAGTCACCTACAATCTCTTCTAGTTTCGTTGATTCTAACCTACCCAAGGAGTTTAAAATGGTCACTTTCGCATCAAACCTACTAGGCAACGACCTAAGGATTTTCTTAATGACACGATTGTCGGGAATTTTCTCACCTAGGTTAAATGATGAGTTGACAATATTGGACAACCTAGCATAAAACTCATCAAATGTCTCACTCTCTAACATCCTAATGGTCTCGAACTGTGTAGTGAGATTTTGAAGTTTTGACGCCCTAACCGTGCTAGTGCCTTCGTGAGTGAGTGCCAAAATATCCCAAGACTCTTTTGATGTTTCACAAGTCTTAATTCTATTATATTCTTCCTATGTGACATGTGAAGAAATAACGTGAAGACCTTTAGAATTATATTGTGCAAGTCTTTGTTCAGTTTCGGTCCATGACTGAACAGACTTTAAACTAGTGACCACAACTACAATAGTGACAGGGGGTGTCCAACCTTTCTCAACTGTAAGCCAAACACGCTCATCAATAGATTTTAAATCACATCTCATTCTCATCTTCCAATAAGTGTAATTAGTGCCATAAAAAACAGGGGTTCGAGAAAATTCATTATATCCAGAATTCATATTTGAAAACATACGGGATCACAAAACAAATAAAAATGTTTTCTAGCACTGATACCAATTTGAAAGATTGAGTGGCCCGATGTGTGTGTTTTAAACAAAACAAATTTTTCTTCGAAAAAGATACAACTTTTAATTATGCGCCAAACCAGGTTGCAAAATCCCAATTTTTACTTTACACTAATTTTATCTTGATTAATCCTAAACATGCATCTAGAGATTAAATCAAGTAAAGTAAAGTAAAAGAATACTCACAGCGCCAGATGTACGAGGAAAAAACCCAAAAATGGGAAAATAACCTCGGATGGCCCAATCCAGACAATCACTATGAATAATGGTTTTACAAAGACAGATTAGCCTTACACTAAGACTCGATCCCTACGGGTCTTGACGCTCTTTCTGATCTTCAACCGTTCCTCAATAGTGCCCACGCAGAAATTCCGTCTTCCACGATCTCTGTCCACAACACACGCGTCCACGTATGTCTCGGTGTCCATCGATATTGCTTTGATACGTCTACGATGTCGAACACGATGTTCGTCGCTTCTTCATCGCAAAAGCCTTTGTGTTCAATGTGTAGAACAAACAAATTTGGTGCAGCAAGATCACGTAAACATATAAGAATGATAACTCGAATCTTTGAAAACTCTAAGGATGTGTTTATGATTTGTAAACCTTAGAAATCATGTGCAAACAAGGTTTTGGTTGGTAAAACTTTTTTCCAGAATGCACACTATCGAAATTATGATGCAAACACTGTTTAAATAGGATTTAAATGTCGCCTTAAAAAATGTGTCATTCATATGACTTAAGCATAACGTTCGCGCGACATTGTATCTCATTCGAACGAGATCCAATGTCGCTCGAGCGACCTTGCAAAAGTTTGACTTTCTTTGACTTTCAGATAAAAAACGTCTCTAATCAAAGAGATTCAAATTAGTCAAACTCTATTTCGAGCTTATCATCATAAAACGAAGTTTAAACCATTAAAACACTTTTAAAACTTTTAAAATCATTTATCTATATAAAAATTACATCCTTATCTTTTATAAAATAATTCCGAGCACCATTAATTATACGCATTCATACCTGAGTGATCTCGGAATGAAATTAACTTTGAAGACGAGTAAACTTGCACCAAATAAACATTGGCATGATTATTTCTTTGAAGCTTTGCCGCAACGTCTTCAATTTCTTCAATACCTCATAGACCAAGTGGGATCGTGATAAAATAAAATTCTACCTATGACATATTACAAACACGGTTTTGTTCACGAAATTAAGTCAAAATAATGTAGGGACTCAATTGGAAATTTATGTCCTTACGGCTTGCCTATTAGGAGCCCCTTTCAAGTTTTGTAAAAAAAAGGCCAGAAAAAAAATCCTCAAATTGCCTAGAAAATTCTTAAAAATTCCTGAAAAATATCGAACATCCTTTTCTCCAAAATAACTATTTTTGAAACCCTAATCCCCTTACAGACTCTTAAAATCCACATCTAGATTAATATAACACTCGTATCATCAATATACTACACAACAGAACCAATGATGCGCCCGCATCCAAGTCTATTACAACTCCCAACATGGAATCTCAAAACTAAACATCCCCCAGTGGAGTTTCGACACAACACAATCACCAACGGAACCCCAAGTGCACCCCCAAGATAATTTATATTTCACTCAGAGAGTTATTCCCCGCATTACAACTCAAGGTCCTCATAATTAACCTCATCCCTCAAAGTCACTCATCATAATTTAACGTCCTCAAAATTGATCTCGACCCTCAGAATTGGTCGCTATAAATTTAGGTCCTCACAAATGACCTCAATCCTCAGAATTGGTCGCTAAAATTTTAGGTCCTTGGAATTAAGCTCGACCCTTGAAATTGGTCGTGACAACTCAATGTTTTCAAAATGGACCTCGACCCTCAAAATTAGTCATCACAAATTTAGGTCCTCAGAATTGACGTCGGCCCTTAGAATTGGTTACTACAACTTTAGGTCCTCATAACTGACCTTGATCCTCCGTATTGTTCATCTAAACTCAAAGTCCTCAAAATTGACCTCGACCCTTAGAATTGGTCATCACATTTCAAGACCCTCGGAATAGACCTTGACCCGTAAAATTGGTTGTCATAACTTAAGGACCTCATAATTGACCTCGACCCTCAAAATTGGTCATCCCAACTTAAGGTCCTAAGAATTGACCTCGACCCTCAAACTTTGTCATCACAACGTAAGGTCCTTAGAATTTACCTTAAACCTTAGAATTGGTAATCACAACTTTAGGCCCTCATAATTGACATTCCCCCATAGAATCGATCGTCCCCAACATCACTCTAGGTCCACAGAATTAAAATTTACCCACTGAATTAGTCACCCTATCCCCTTAGAACAAACCTTAAAACATCTTGAACTTTTCTCATAGAATCGATCATCTCCAACATCACTTTAGGTCACAAAACGGACCTCGACCCGCTGAATTTGTCACCCTAGCCAGTTAGAACACATCTTAATACATCTTCGACCTTCATAATTGATCATCCTCATCCCCTTAGGTTCTTAGAGATGAATTAAACCCACTAACACAGCCATCCTCATCTCCTTCAATATTTAAAATTGACCTCGAGCCTCTGAATCTATTAAGCTTGTCATCTAGGTCCACAAAATTGACATAAATTCCTCTTTCCCAATTTCAATGTGGTGTCTATCATTTGACGGGATTCATTTGTTCTAGGATCTCTCATCAAGGGAATTTATGTAGACACCCCATCTTAGGACACCCTTAAGAACCTCTTTAGGACCCTATGAACTCACTACTTCACCAAAAACCCTAAGGCCACCGAATGCTCTCAAGCCCCATCTGACTCTGGTTAACTTCCTCGTATGAGTGGAATATTAATGAATCTTTGAAGGGGTTTTAATACCCTTTCCAATATTCTGACCCATGTGCAAAACAGGCTTATAATTCATATGAATGATACATTTTATCTTGAAAACTAATCTAGAGGCCAATGGGCGCTTTCGGCCCCCGTATGACTCCGATTAACCTCCTCGTCCGAGTGAAAGTTTAATAAATCTTCAAAGGGCTACAAATCCCCTTTCTAATGGTCTGCCTCATGTAAAAATTATTCTTACGGTTCAGACAAATGATCCATTTTATCTCTAAATCAATTTGGAGTTAACTGGGCTCTCCAAATACCCTTTTGACCTTGGTAAACTCTCCGACTTGAGTGAATCTTAGTGAATCTTCTAAGGGCTCTAAATCTATTTCCAACGGTCCACCCCATGCGCTAATTATCCTTACTATATAGATGACCGATCCATTTTACTCTAAAGGTTCATTTGTCACTTTCAGGCCTCATTTGATCTTGGTAAACTCTCTTAATTGAACGGAGCTGAATAAAATCTCGAGGGGTTTTGAATACCCTTTCCAACGGTCCATCCTGTGCATGAATCTTCCTTATGGTTCGTAAAAATGATCCATTTCCCTTTGAAAATTTTCTAGTCCCGTGACTAACAGGCTCTTTCAAACCCCGTTTGACTTTGGTCAACTCCTGAGATTGGGAGTGGCTAAATGGATTTATGGCCATCTCTTCCCAGTATGGGCGAAGAAGGTCTCGCACCAATTTTTTAAGAGCACTTCGGTTGTCATCGATATGGAGTGATGTAAATAGATGGAGTCGAGAACCTATTTTGCACAAAATAGGCAAAAGAACATGTCGTTTCCTCGAATGAGCGGGATTAAAGACAAAATGATGCTTACAAAACCAACAGTTCAGAGGTTTGGGGACTAAGTTAAGGAGTGGAAAGATTTTAGGCCCCCATTCTTCCCTTTCGGTCTCTCATGGGATGATGTAATTATTTCCTTAATTTATTCGTGAAATGTATGCGTGTGTATATATAAAGGGAGATCAAAATCAATCGACTTGTATCATGAGAAGGACAAAGTGAAGTCATCTAAAGGAATGTTCCCAAAATAATAATTAAAAAAACATGATGTATGCGCTTATTGAGATATTCTTTGATATAAGGGAACGATAATATTTGTTAGATAAAACGCACAAGTATGAATCACAAGCATGATATATAGGAATAATATCTAAGAAAAAGATGAAAATATGAAAATGGAAAATTTGTACTCAAGTCTCGGGTTTTAGCTCGAAATGCCTAAATGGCTTATAAATGCATCAAAGTCCGCATAGTTTGCATGTGGAACAAGGCTGGGGTTTATCCTATAGATTCAAATGTGAATTTATTGTATGTGTTCGTGTGGAAAAGATATTTTATCTTTGAGAAGATATGGTGAATAATCCCATTGGAATTTATAGGCGTAACCCTTTTTTCCTCGTTTTGGATTTTTTATAGAAAATAAAGTATGTACAATATAAATAATAAAGGATGATATGTTACTGTTTATGATCTAAAGATAAAAAACTAAATGGAGAATATATATAACTAATGCGAAAATAAAGAAATTTAGGGAGAGAAGGATGTTTGGATCTTCTTTGGAGACTTGAGGCTTGATCTTGATCCTTGATGAGATCCCTTGCAAAGTGAGAAGGATGTTGGATGAAAGAGAAGGATATATTTTCTAAATTGAGTATGAAAGGATGGTGATGAAAGATGGAAAGAAATTTCACATAAGGAAACTTCTCTAATTGCAGAAGAATGTTGCTGAGATCACTAATATTTATGATTCTAAGGTGTATATTGAAAGTGAGATCATGACCTCCTTATATAGGGTTGGGCAACAGATGAATGTCATACACATAGCCCTACCAAGCGACAGGTGACCCTAGACACACCGCCGATTGGAAAGGAAATGAACCTGTCAATCGACAGTCTTTTGCAGGTTTTTTCACAATATAGTTGTAGATCGCAATCTGTAAATCTAAATAGCGCATGGGGTATACCATTAGAAAATTAATTCAGATACATTCAATAATCCTTTGGCCTCTCCCGAGTTTGGGAGTTGACTTTAGGTCAAATGGGGCTCGAAAGTGCCTCTTAGTTCTTTAGACGTGAGATCATCGGATGGTAATGGATCATTCATCCAAACCGTAAGTTATAATCGCGCATGAGGTAGACCATTGTAAAGGTTATACAAGTCACTTCAATGTTCCAAATAGATTCGCTCAGTTCAGAGAGTTGACTTTGTTCAAATAGGGATCAGAACAATCGGTGACTTTTCGAAGTAAAATGGGTCATTCGTCCGTACCGTAAGGCTTGGAAAGGGTATTATGTTCCCTTCAAAGGTTCATTAGTCTCATTTGAGCTTAAGATTTAACCTTGGTCAAACGAACCCAAGAGCTCCGGATGGACTCCAAATTAATTTTCAGGGAAAAAATGGATCGTTCATTTGAACGGTTATGCCGTTTTGCACACATGGCGGACAGTTACAAAGGGGTTTTAGTGCCTTTTGAGGATCCATTAAGCTTTCACTCTGATGATGGAGTTAATTATGGTTAAGTCGGGGCCAGAGAGCGTTCGGTGGCCTCAAAATTGATTTTTGATAGAAAGATGGTTCATTTATCTGAACCATTATTCTGATTCTCACGCGGGGTGGACCATTGGAAAGGGGATTCAGATTCTATTAAAGAATCACCGAGCTTTTGATATGATGATGTAGATCCCTAGAGTCAAACGGGGCTCGAGAGAGCCCTATGGCCTCTATATCTTTACTCGTAGTATGCCTAGGTTTTGTACTGAAAGGGGGAGGTGATAGGGGCCTAAGGAGAGACTTAAGGGGTCTTAGAATGTGGTGTTTATGGATCCCCTTGACGGTTGAGAATGAACCAAGTGAAATCTGTTGAACAGACACCACATGATGTTTTGGAAAAGCGGTCGAGTCCGCCGACCCAATGGGACAATGATGATTGATTCAGAGGGTCAAGGTCAATTTTGAGGACCTAAGGTAATGTGGGGATAGCCGATTCTGAGGACTGAGGTCAATTTCGAGGACCTAATATGGGAGCAACAAATTTTGAGGGACGAGGTCAATTTATAGGACCTTAAGAGGGAGCGACCAATATTGAGGGTCTAAGCCAATGAAGGCCTAAAGGGGGAGTGACCAATTATGGGGGTTGAGGTCAATTATGGGGACCTGAAGAAAGAGCAACCAATTCTGAGGGTCGAGGTCAATTATGAAGACCTTAAAGTTAAAGAAACCTATTCTAAGGGTCAAGGTCAATTATGAGGATCTTAAGTAGAGGAGACCAATTCTAAGGGTCGAGGTTAATTTTGAGGACCTTTAGTGAAAACGACCAATTCTGAGGGTCCGAGTCAATTCTGAGGACCATAAGGGGGAGCGATTAATTCTGAGGGCCGAGGTCAATTCTGAGGACCTTAAGTTAGAGTGCCCAATTCTGAGGGCCGAGTTCAATTATAAGAACCTTAAGTAGGGAGATTAATTATGAGGGTTGAGTTCAATTCTGAGGACCTTAAGTGGGAGCGGCCAATTCTAAGGGTCCAGGTCAATTCTGAGGGCCTTAAGATAGAGCGCCCAATTTTGAGGGTCGAGGTCAATTTTTAGGACCTTAAGTAAGATATCTCTCATGGGTAAACTTAAATTTTTAAGACTTTATTGGGGAAGAGACTCTCGTTTGGGTTTTATATACTTTTTGAGAGGAGTTGAAAATCTTAGTATGGGAATTGACTTGGGGAGATAATTGATGTTTTGAGGTTTCATTAGGGAATGAGTTATTAGGGAGATATGGCCGGTTAAGGCTTCTAACTCTTCTTAGGAAAATATAAATTTTTGTGAAAAAGTTTTATTCGAGAATTCCAGTTGGAAAACGGGTCGCTTTGTCGAGGAGACTTCAATTTCTACTAAGGTTTATAGGATTCCACTGGGGAGTTAGGGTAAGTTTTAGAATGCGGCTGCGTTGACTTTTAGGGTTTTAAGATGGGGATAAAAATATGGAATTAATACTGGTTGAGGATTTGTTAGTCTTGAAAAATAGTTTTCTTGGTGAAGAAATGTTCTACTGTTCATTTGTAATTTTAGGAATTTTTGGAATTTTCTGGCATTTTTGGGAATTTTTTGTACAAAATTTCAAGGGGTTGCTGACTGGAGGGTTGTAGGAGTTGCCGAATGGCTTTGGCACGATCTCTTGGACTGTCTAGGGAAGGGTAAGGGATAGTACCGATCGACGAGTATCAGGGGACTGCCGATCGGCATACCCTTTAGCCTCCTATAAAAAGGGCAAGTTTTCTACATTTTTTCCAGCTTCATTTTTTCTTATCTTCTGCATCCTTTTTCTAGTTATTCATTCTTGCTCCCTTTCCTTATTTTAGTTTAGAAAATGGCGGATTTTTCAATCAGTGAGACCCACATGGCATGGCTAGGTATTGATGATTGAGCGCACTTGGAACGACATGCCAGGGTTCCATTAGCATTGGGCAATAATAATGCCTTTGATCTGTTTGAGCCAGTTGTTGATGAGCTTATTCTTCCAAGTGAGCCTTCGCACCATCGATCAGCCAGGGTGAGGAACCCTAAGGGTTATGTAAGTATTGTGTGACTTTTGGTATTTTCTTCGAATTCCTTTTTTGTATTTTCTAGTTTATTCAAATTTTTGACCAAAGATTTTTCTTCTAATTTGACAGACTGATATTTCTACGACGAGTCTTGTAATCTCCTTAAATCCGTGTGCGATATCGATTTTAAATAAATTCAAAAATTCCAATTATAAACTTATTTAACTAGAGTCAATTTTTTGAATCAAATTAATTCAGCCCTTAAACAAATATCTACGTGTGTGCATGTTTCAAACCATCATAAACACAAATATGGTAACTCACAAATTTTAGAAAAAATCCCCTCTGGGCAAAACACTTTATTTCACTATAATTAAATCGCAATTTACAATTACAATGAAATATGAAATAAGTTTAACTCAGCAAACCTACATAGACACGCAACCTATAGTCAACAACGGATTTCACATAGCGAACCCACATGAACCGCAGTCCAATCTTCAGCAAAGATCCACATGCAGTGACCATCAATGACCTAAGTCTTTTGGTATAACGATGCACTCCACAAAGGTTGAATAATAGAAAAATATGTTCTTGGGTTCCAAAATAATTCACATAAACATTGGGATCTTGTGAATTGAAAACAAAAAGGGTTAAGAACCTAAAAGTGAGAAGACATATATTTCTGTAGTAGCAGTTTTGTCATAGTTTAAAATCGCAGGTCTTCAACGTAGTTGTTTAACACGCTTAAATAGAAAAATTAAGGCGGTAGATCGCTCGAACAAAATTGAATCTCACTCGAACGGTGACATGTTTCGCTCCAACGAACTTCGCTCGAGATGGCCTGTTGTTTGAACGACATAGGCTGTCGCTCGAACGATCCTTTAAATAAATATTTTTCGTTTTCTTTTCCCAAAAAATGCAAGGCCTTAAAACTTTGAAAAATAATTTTGATGAAAAACTTGAAAACTTCACTCCAATACTTAGAGTTTTTTTTATGAAAAATATCCCAATATTCTAAGTGAAATTATAAGGAATAAAAAATGACCTTTACCAAATTCATCTCGCAGAGGCTTGATTGTTGAAGAAACTTGATATTCGGATCCATCTTGTTGCATATGTGATCATAAACATTCTTCGATAGTTGTATCGGTATATGACATAATTATTGATAACATACATTTATAAACTTATGTCCTTACAAGTCCTCGCTATCGGGGGATGACGAGATTCAGAGATGTATGGTAGCACCTTCCTACAGTGGTGCATTGGATGGTTTCTTCTACATGCTTCAGTCGTCTGCCGCCTGCATTGGATGAGACGTCCCGCTCGACGAATGTCTTATGCACTATGTGGGAGAAGTGGTGGGATACTACCCACACCATAAATTTGGGTTTTGGGGAGATGATCGTGATGCCTATCTATGTACATCAACTGTTAGGGATGGATTATGAGGGGACCCAGATAGAGGTGGATCACATGTTGAGGGTGACAACAACGGTTCTGGAGGTAGCGCTGCGAATGTTGGACGGATAGTCTTTGGGGACTCTATTTGTATATCTCTTCTTCAGGAGGTTTTGTTGAGAAGATAGATCGATGAGACCAACGGGATCTAGGTTCCTCAGATGGCTCATTTATTTATTCTTTTGTTATTGGGAGAATTTTTAGTGGCGTCGAGCGACGACATCTTCCACTTATGGTTTCTTCCACACTTGAGGGTATTTTTTAATATTCCTCTCTTTGACTGAGGGAGCCTAACTTTGGTGACCTTTTATTTATCTTTGGGTGCTTTGAACCGGTACTGTCGGTAGACCTTTATTGGAGCCATATACCTCCTGGAGGTAATTTTATTTTTGCAGTTTTCCTTTATGCACTTTCTTTCCTTTCTTTTTATTTCCTTTTTAATTTTTGATTCTTGACTCGTGTCCTTTTGCAGACCTGTTTTATGTGGTGATTGGGCTCAATGCCCACTTATTGGATTTCACGATAAATCAATGGGGGGCTTCTATCGGATGTACCGGTGGTGGAAGTCCAACCGATAGTCGAAGAGGTCCCTTTCCTTTATTGCAGTGCGTGAGGTTCTGAATGCCCTGACGAGTGACCGGGTTATCTTTTCTTTTCTTTTAAATCATTTTCTTCATTTCTTTTTCTTGGAAAGTATTGACTTTATCCTGGCAAAATGCAGGTGACCTTTTATCCCTAGGGGTAGCCATCCATTATACAGGGGTGACTTAAAGGGAATGCATAGATAGGTCGGCTGTTAGCGCTCTAGTGTGGCTACTCCTAGTATCTAAGAGAGAGAGTAGTGAGGAAGATTGTGGAGGACGATGTGTTGGTCCCTTCAGTGATGACCCCGAGATATATGAGGCAGGTTCAATAAATGTGGGAGGAGGTCCGAATGGCGGAGACGATTAGAGAGACTTATTCATTGTGCACGAACACAGTAGAGGCCTATGACTACCCTGATTTTGTGATGAGCTACGTGATGCCTTCATGTATCTATGACGTGGATAATATGCCTCCACCTCCTACGAATTCAAGCAGAGGTACGAGTTGGTCAGTGGGGCCTGCCCACAGCACGGGTGGTGCATCAACGTCAACAATGGCAGCGATGTCAGAGGTTACGTTTATACATCTAGCTCCTCCCTCTTATAACATAAGACTGCCCAGGGGAGGATCGGTGTGTATGTTGTATCGCCCTAACCCAAAGGTGTTGGGGCAGACGAAGGATGTTCTCTAGCCAGAGGTATATCTTTGTCCTTTTGCCTTTTGTCCTTTTGATTTATCTTTTATTTTAGATTGAATGACTTAGTCTTTCTTATTTTTCTTCCAGCATGTCTGGTTGTCTACTATATGCCTAAAGGACATTCGACACCAGGTGTCTTCTGCGATAGATCATATCAAGGATTCGATCCAAATTCCTTCATATTTTGTTCCATCTTCTTCATTTAAGGAAGGCTCTGGATCGGGTAGCAGAGGCTCCTCAACTCGTCGACGGGGGAAGCCTGCAAGTCATAGGGACAGGGGATCATAGGGATATATATATATATATATATATATATAGAGAGAGAGAGAGAGAGAGAGAGAGAGAGAAAGAAAGGTGAGAGAGGGAAAGTTTAAGGGATCGGTCTGAGTACCATTGTTTATTTATTTATCCTTGCTTTAAATGAATTAACCTATATGCCCTTGTTACTTAGTTTGCTGATACCGTAAAAAGGATTACTCAAAGGAGAATTCATTTTGAAACGAAATGATTTAAATATAAGGAAAAAGTAATTCTCAATTCTTTTTGGAAAAAATGTTATTTAAGTCTTTTATTTTTAACAAAAAGGGAAAAATAAAATTTTCTAAAAATTAGGGGATGTCGATCGGCATACCCCTTGTCCTGGCTATCGGCGGGTTAGTCAAGTCAAATCACCTCAAAGATTTTAATGCACTTTCTTCAGCTACTTTGTCCTTGATGGGGTAGTGTTTCATTCGGATTTTGCAGGATCCTTGTCATTAGCTAAGTTTTTTAAGCATAAAAAGGGGAAAGTGGAGGTGTTTTCTTCACCAATTCATATATTCTTCCTACTACTTATTTCTGGTCTTATGTTTTGTTATTTCAAAATGGTCCTTCCCATAAGTGATGAATTTTCCTTTTATCTCGAGAATTTAGAGGCCATGTGTTCTTATAATGTAGACTATGATGCCTTTAACCTGTACCGGATTTCCTTATGGCACAATTGGCCCATTGATTGGAACATGATGATGTCGACAGCTCAATTCTCTTACCCCAAAAATTAAGTCTTTCATTTTGGTACGAATGAGGTCTGCCCAACCTATGATGAATTTTCTACTATGTTGGGGGTAAAATACAGTGTGATAATGACCAAGACGGAATTCTCTCGATCTCCTCAGGCCTTGCCATTGAAATTTTTCTATATTTCACCCTCGGTGGCTCAGCCATTGCTTAATAAAGGAATAATATCCCTCCCCACTGTATTGTATTTCGTGCATCTGCAGGATGTTAATAATGCAGGCTATGCCTAAGCCGTCATCCTTGGCTTAACTTCGAAGCTACTGTTGCTGATCGGGGACCTACTGGTAAACCCTTAAATTATTGCCATTATTGTGTGGATGTCATACCATCGCAATTACGCGACGATGACACTGGAAGAGACCCTAAACTGTCTAGTTGCTTGGTTAGAAGGTCATTCTAATTTTTTGAGAGGTAGCCCCGTTACGTAGTTCATGTGGTTGTCTGATAGATTTCATTTGGCAGTCCCCTGAATATTCCTTGGCAACTGTGCCAAATTTATTCACTCGCTATTTCATCAACTTTGGCGTAAACATCGAGAACTGGGTAACTTGGTTTGTGGAGCACGAGGGTCAATGTTTGCACTGGTCGGTACCCTGGTGAGGGGAGTTGTATCCCATTCTGAAACTGAGGGAATACCAGTATGTTGAGTTAGTTAGCCTCCGTCAGACTTCTTTCTATTTTTCCTATGGCTCCTATGCTAAGTCAGATGGGAGCAGATTGTGCCTTATCGTATCTTGGACTTATTTCCCATGGAGGATTTGACAGAAGTCATTCACATGCGGTTGGGATCTTTATGAGGGATTCGTTGGTCGTCGACATGTTCTTCCCAATTTGTTAGCAGAGTGGGGTATGTTTATATAACTTACATGAAATGGTTGTGGAGGAGGGTAGTAGCTATGATTTTGGCCGAAGGGATTGGGCCGAGATGGGTTGCCATGTTTGACACCATGGAGGGAAGCGCAGTGGTTTTACCTAGGCTGGTCGGGACTTACCGTTTCATGGATTGCCTTCGGCACACTATCCTGGAAGAAGAAGTTTGGGGACTTTTAGATGTAGATGATGATGGAGTTAGATCTTGTGGTAGCTGTGTTAGGGTCTTTTTATGAAGCTAACGGTTTTTGTGAAGTTAGTAATGTTGTGAAGCTTTTATAATGGTTATGTGTTTTATTTTCTTTTAGTTGTATGAATAAATTGGGAAGGTTTGATTAGTATGTTTAGGAGTAATTTGGTTTGTTTGTTTTTAGGACATTTAGGCTGGCAAGGGGCCATTTGTTTGACTCCCTACGTTGATATTTCTTGTAATCGCACCGAATTTTCCCATAATGGAATAAAAAAGGATTTCAATTATATTGTTGTGCCTCTTAATGAGTTTTACATTAGAATTGTCTATATCAATTGCTAAGTCATACATAATCCTTTTGTTTACGTAAATGATCATATAAACTGTCGTTCTCGGAGATAAGAAAATAATAACATTTTATGAAATAGAAGGAGGTTATGCCCACATAAAGCGTATGATATGCCTATGTACCTCTAGGGTTTTAAACTTTTTTTGAGTTTCATTTTTAAAAGTAAAAAGGTTTTTAGACGATTAAGCCCCACATAGTTCTGAGTAGAGGGAAATGAAGATTTTTTTTTTAAAATAGAAGGGGGATGTGAGGATTCGTAGCGCGTCGAGATTTGGAACTAGGGGTAGAATTTCTTGAGATGGTCCAGGTTGACTGGACGCGCTATCTCTTCTCCATTAAGGTCAGTGAGCATAGCTGAGCCACCGAATAGGAAATTCTTCACGGTGTAGGGGCCAATTTAGTTTGGCTTAAACTTCTCTCGAGGGTCCCAGATGGGTTCTACGATTTCTTTAAGGGACAAATACCTTTCTCGAACACCATGGTCTTTGACTCTCTTGTTAAATGATCGCGTTATCCGATAATGGTAGCCCTACATATGATATAAAACCTTTAGCCTTCTTTCATCCAAGAGCGATAATTCGTCAAGATGGCCCTAGTGCCAGTCTTCTTCACTGACATTTCTTTCAAGCATGACGAGTAGTAAAGGTATATATAGTTCAATGGGTAGGACTTCTTCCATGTCGTATACCAGAGAGTAGGAGGTATCCCCTTTATATAATCGGACTAAAGTGCGATAGCCCCAAAGGGCGTAAGGGATCCAATCGTCCTAATATCGGCAACACCTGGTCATCTTGATGATGATTACTTTGAGGTTCTTATTTGCGAATTTAAATGCACTGTTGGTTTATGGTTTGTAGGGAGGATATTTGTGCCTCTAAATCCTATACTCATCAATAAATTCTCTAACTATTGCCTCAAAATGTAACCCATTATCTGACACTAGCTTGTGCGGGACTTCGTATCGGCAGATGATGTTCTTTTGGATGAACTTCACTACCTTTTTGGCATTTATTACTTCGTATGAATTAGCTTTGACCCATTTGGTGAAGTAATCATTATTAACCAGGATGAACTCGTGCCCATTAGAGGCTTTTGATGTAACTTTCCCTATGATATCTATGCCCCACATGGAGAACAACTAGGGACATATCATGTTGTAAAATTCTCGTGGAGGCAAGTCCTAGAGATTGTAAAAGTGGTTGCATTTAAGGCATATCCAAGCATAGGGGGTGAAATCCTGAACCATGGTAGTCCAATAGTAACCTTATTGGATAATATTCTTGGCGAGCATATGGCCATTCATGCGGGGTCCGCACTCCCGTTGTGGATCTTCTGCATCCTCTTTTCAATGTCAGCCCTTGCAATGCAGTGTAGATGGTTTCCATCAAAGTTTTTCTTGAACATTGCTTTATCCCAAATAATGTACTCGGTAGCCAATTTGCGGAGGGTCGCTCGATCTTTCTTGTTGTTATATTGAGGGTATCTACCATGCTTGCAGAGGCACCAAATATCATAGAACCAACACTATGCTATATCAAAATCCTTTTCCGTGATGAGCTCTATATGGTAGCAGTGGGTTGTTTTAGCTTTTTTTTATTAGGGAAGGGGCCATCATTATTCCTTAGGGCATGACAACTATAAATCTAAAGTATCAAGGGCATCACCCAAGTTGTTTCTTGCTCGAGGCAAGTAGTGGAAGGTGATATCTAGGAATTGGGAGGCTTCTTCTTCTAGGTGGGCGTAGAAGGGTATGAGCTTTTTATCCATGGATTTCCATCTTCTAAGGACCTGACCGATGATGAGGGTTCAATCCCTGTAGATATCTAAGCATTGGATTCCTTTGTTGACAACAATTTGAGTCCTAAGGTACACACTTTGTATTCAGTCATATTGTTAGTGCAGGAAAAATCTATCTTGATAGCAATGTGAGTATGAGAATCATCAAGGGAAATCAAGAGTTTCCCAATGATATATCCTTTCTTACTGGCAATGAGATATAAAGGTTATCTTAATCCGAGAACTCTAAAATCCAAGCATTGGCTTTTTCCATAGGGTAGTCAACAAGGTTGTTAGAGATGGCTCGTACTTTTATGGATTTCTACGTGATGTACACAATATCGAAATCGGCTAACAACATTAACCATCGGGCCATTCGGCTAGACATGGAAGGTTTTTCGAGTAGGTATTTAATATGATCCATTCAGGACACAAGTCTAATAGGAAAAATGATCATGTAGTGTTGTAATTTCTGAGTGACCCAAACAAGGGCAAACACATGCTATATCCAAGAAAGTGTGGTTGACTTTATACCCAACCAACTTATGATTGGAATAGCAGATGACCCTCTCTTTATGGGATTCTTCAAGGTATTGGGCCAGTAAAGCTCCAGTTGCGGTGTCTGTTATGGTAAAGTATAAATGTATGAGAGACCATGCTGCGATGGCATAAGTATCTGAGGTCGAGTTAAATACTTATTAATTAAATCAAAGGCTTTCTGATAGGCTTCGTGATATTTTTAAAGATGGATTCACAAATGAACGTCAACTAGTTGATGAATCGACTGGTAAACTATAATTTCCTAGAAATCCTCAAACTTCCTTCTCCATTTAGGGTGGTGGCATTTTGAGTATGACTTTAAGATTGGCAGGATCTTCTTCAATCCTCTTCTCATTAATCATGAATCCCAAAAGCTATCCTATGTTAATGCCAAAAACACATTTATGTGGGTTAAGTCGCATCTGGTATCGCCGCAGTCGTTCGAAGAACTTTCAGAGAGAAAAAACATGACCTTACCAAGTTTTAGACTTGATAATAATATCATCCACGTAGACCTAGACTTCTTTTAGTATAAGATCATGCTAGATGGTTGTGGAAGCCCATTAGTTGGTTGCCCCTGCATTTTTGAGACCAAACGGCATAATGGTTTAACAGAAAGTTACCCAATGGGTGATAAAGGTGGTTTATTCTTGATGATCAGGGTTTATCTTGATTTGATTGTATCTGACAAACCCATTAATAAATTACTTAAGAGCGTGACTAGCTGTGTTATCCAAAATCATGTCTATATTGGATAGTGGTTAATCATCCTTTAGATAGGCCTTGTTCAAATCTTGGTAATCAACGCATATGCAAACCTTTACTCCTGATTTTGGTATGGATACAATGTTGGCCAACCATGTGGGACATTCGATCACTCCGATGAAGCCTATGTTCAACTGTTTGATCACCTCTTCCTTAATCTTGAGTGACCATTCGATGAAGATCTTTCGCAATTTCTATTTAACCGATTTACATTATGGGAGATTTAGAAACTCATGTTGGGCGATCTTAGGATCAATGTTAGGCATGTCATCATAGGACCGTGCGAAGATGTCCATAAATTATTATTTGTAGTTCTTTGAGTTGCTCATGCTCATGCTCATGCTCATCGAGGGTGGACCATATCCTAATCTCGCACAATTGGTTACTAGAACCGAGATAAATAACAACAGTTTCATCTTTATTAATTTGAACGTGGTTATGTTGTTTTTATTAACCTTATTAAAATCAATTATGAATTATTGATTTTCAAAATCATAATCATCAAGAGTTTGATGAGAATCAAGATAATTACTCTAAGGGACGACAAGATACTCAAAATCTTCGTTTATTTCATTCTTGGGAAAAACAGCATTGAGAACCTCATCAAATGAAGTCTTGATTACATTATGATCAGAACAAGGAGGAACAACAAAAGAAGAAGAAATGGGACAAACATTTTGGTTGGGTCGCATTTCAGCAGGTGGAACTAGTACTAAATTCCAGTTGAGGAGAGGTGTATAAGTAACTTTAATCAGGATGGATGGATCCGATGATGTAGCGCCTGGGTGGATTATACTGAGTGTTAGCCCTAGTGTCCGTAAGTTGAACGAATCCATGGAGTCACTTCCCTCGAAATTTTTGGTAACACTTGTATTCTTGTCAATAAGAGGTTGCACATGATATTGGGAACTGTAACACCCCTCCTAATTAAATACCGGGTGGGAAGTCCCATACCAAATTAAAACAGAATATACAGTTGGCTCATTCTTAGCATCACTGTTGAAAACATTTATAACTCCCCCAATACCCAATTAAGCTGGTGTTAAAAACTTTGAAATTTGTAATTCAACAAAATTCATTTTTAGTTTAAGAATAACACAATACATTTTATTCTGTAACACTAATAACTGAACAGATAACATAAAAGAATTTAAATGCAATTGGAATAAACATTCCCAAATAATATTAATCCATTGCAGTAATCCCAACAATAACAAATGTATTAAAATGACGCGAACACAATAGTATACGACTCCGATAGAAAATAATAACTGAAATCCTTTGCGCGACATGTGAAAGAGTTGGCGCTTGCGTTCAAATAAGGAAACAATATAATAAATGCCTTTTAACCCAAATTAACCCTAAGCATGCAACTAGGTGTGATTGAAACAATATGAAATCATGCAAGAATTATTCAACACACAAAGTTTAAGGAAAAATCCCCCACAGGGACAAAACCATTTGTATATCACTATAATTTGTAAAATACGGTTTACAATCGGATTACAATGAAATACAGGTTGACTAAGAATTACCCTCGGGTATCGGATTCTGTAGTCGCGGCTGGAAGAAAAATCCCTTTCCAGAAGGGCTTGCGGCTGGAACTATCCCTGTCCAGTAGGGCTGCAATGAAGAGGAAGAAACGGTCCACTTCACAAAGGGTTGAACAACATCAATGGTGTTCTTTGGGTTATCAAATTTGATTCACAAAGATACGGAAGATGTGTGAATCTGAAAACCTAGAATCATAGGACTCAATAGGTGAAGACTTTAGGGTTGATATGCTCTGAAAATCGTGTATAAGTCTTAAGAAAACCAACTGCTGATCGTGGTTTAAATAAGGGATCGAAACCCTAAAAAATCTGCTGCACGATCTGGCAGTAATTATCCTCGCCGGATCGGTCCGGTCGATTAGGCGGATCGGTCCGGGTAAGTCGGATCGGTTCTTTTTCTGAAACCGGATCGGTCTGGTTGGCATCGGATCGGTCCGGGACTTTTGCCTTCATCGGTTCGCTATGGATCCGGTGGCTACTGGAGTCTGACAAAACGGATCGGTCCGGTAGATGGTCGGATCGGTCCGGTAAACCGGATCGGTTCTTTTTCTGGACCGGATCGGTCTGGTCAGGTCTGATTCCCAAATTCTTTCTTCTTTTGATCTTCGGATTTTGTTGATGACGATGTGATCTTTTCAACCAACAATCTTGTAACGGCGTATGACATAACATATACATAAAGATGGACAAATTGTCCTTACAACATGCCCTAACTATAAGAATACCGTGAATCAAATAAAGATAGGCGTCTAAGAAAAACTCCATAGCTCGTCATAATCCTCTAAGGTTGGCATCCCTGCTACTGCACACCTGATATAGAAGATACAATAGAAAAGAAAATATGCAAGGAAACGGGTCAGAGCCCAATGTGAAAATGATTTTGAAAACAACAAGTTTTTAACAAGTTCAATAAAGGATTTATTTTGTACATGTTAATATCCAACTCTCACTTTCTATTATCACCTCTCAACTAGAGTGCACACTTAACGTTTCCTATTAACATCCTAGTTAATGGTTCCTCATTACTGATTACCATAATATGATTTCATTCCCATATCATAACCCCGTATGTCCCATACCATATGTTATATAAGCATTCTTATACATTTCTCATTTTAATGAATCGTTTCTCATTAACATGAATTAAGCTCTTCAATAAATATTCATTTAACTTACTTCAATTCTTTTCTCAATTCACCCTTATCTACAATTATCATACAGTAGATTATTTAACCACAAAATATATCCATTCATTCAATTAATACATTATATATATATATATATATATATATAATACGGCACCCCGAGTCACAGCTGCGGTGCAATGCATTACTCTGCTATCATATCCCATCATCGCTGGTCACCGAATAGGGGACTAAAGGTTCGGTAAGGATTCCTCGAACCACAAACATCAACAAACAAATTGGAGGAGAACATAGTTCTCGTATCCATGGGTCACGCACATACCTACGTTCCCACAGTCAGCATACTTATCAAATCCCCGATAAGTCTTTCATAGACTTATGTTCTTGAGCGACAAATCAAAGATCCCATGGATTCATCAGGATATGACTGCCCTCACGCCCAAACCTCCCGTCGATAGATTGTAAGCTAGGTATGTCATACATATAATCATAAATCAATCAAATAGGCATAATCATACCTATAATATACTATCAATAAGGTACTCAAGATACCCTTAGATTATTCCCATACATAGCGGTATATCTCTCTACATCCCATGTAGTAATATATCATAACTTTACTTCTTAATTTAATTATCCCCGAGCCTCACTTAATATTCAAGGTTCAAATTGGTTTTTCCTCAACATATATTCAGTAAGAAGTCACTAATACCCTACTGGTCTATATCGTCATCTTTTCCGAAGTACTACGAATTAAACTCTCTCTTTAATTAGGTTTAAAACCGATAGTTTCAAATCTCTTATAAACACATCTTCTTTCACTTAGGATTAAATCCTCTTGTAAACTTAAGGATACCCATGTGTTATATTCAATCACCCCTACTGGTCCAATATTTAATCCTCATGCATACCAATTATAATCCAACAAATGAATCTAGCAACCTAAATTTCTTCCAATTTAATTATTATTATTCTAATCAATTAAATGCCAATCAAATTAATTCAAATCTTATCTAGGGCTTACTAATCTTATATAAGTCCCATAATATCCAATTAATAATCACCAAATATCTACCAAAGGTTTGGGATAATAATCAACATTAAAAAGGAACAACTTTAGGAATTCTGGGGAGGTCGATCGATCGAAGGCAGGGGGTCGATCGATCGATTACTCAGGTAACAACCCAGTTTTTCTGCATTTCTGCAACTATGGGTTTAGTCATTTTTTATCATTCAAACCTTCATATTAACATCCCAAATGACTTTTAATCCTTAATAAATGATATATAAACATATATGAATGATTTTTAATACTTTAAACATCCTAGAATCATCAAGGGATTGAATTAAAAGCATGTTTATATCCACTTTTTCATAAAATTTTCAACATACTATCTTCAAGAACACATAAATGGTTTTCATAATTTCTTCAACAGATACATGTTTATTTCATGGATTACTAAATACCTACAACATGAGTTTGATTCCTATATATTTTCAGTTTCTAGAAATCCATTTAATAACTCCATTATTTCTACCAAACATGAAAAATCATCTCTTTTAATAACTATTCTAATATGGACAATATACAAACTTAGATTTCCATTATCAAACAGTTGCCTCTAATGAAGGTCTGATCCTTTGGTGTAGTATATCTCAGGTGGTTCTCCCTTCTTCGGTCAGCCTCCGGTGGTAGTTGGTGGTGGTGTCAGCCTCTGGTGGTTCTTAGTTCTTCTCCTTCCCAAGTAAACTCTTCTCTTCCCAAGCAACCTTTCACTCTCTCTAGGAATATGGCTTATCTATTTTGTGTAAAGGAGTTGAATAACCCACATACACTTAATCTTCAAATACTTATAATTGGACAAAATCCGAAATCACTATTCATCCCCCTATAAAAATGACCAAAATGCCCTTTTGGGTTGTCTTTTCATTTCCAAATGTCCCGAGACCCAAAACTAACATCGAAATAGACTTTTCTGACTATTTCAAACCTTTCGGACGCAACGAAGTAGTCAAAATGACTCTAAGGTTGATAGAAAATAAAAATCCTTTTTAATTTAAAAAATTAGTCCCGACACGTCCCATACCGTGTCCGACTAAAAATCCAAATTACCAAATTTATATCTCACAGCAATTATCAATAATCATCACATTCATATATTACGTAAATATCTTTAAGTAATATTCATAATCAAACATTTTTATTATCCTCAAGTCGGATAAAACCCCAATGAATTAATTAATAATAAAATCCAATTAATCCATTAATTTAAAATATAATCCTTTTTAAAAATCATTAAAATCACGGGGTATTACATACTTCCTCCTTATAACAAAATTTTGTCCCAAAATTCAGGAATATAAATCATACCGGTAAGGTCAACTTTGAGTATAAATCTTACATCGCAAGAAATCTAAGACGTACCGCCCATACAGTACATTATCAAAAATCCCTATTGATGTTATACGCCCAACCTCACCATATTGTTTCAACTGAATAGAATATAAACTTTACCAAATCTTCCCTATACCATCCTCGTGACAAAGTTTGGGAAAAATAAATGATCCTCAATCATCTAGTAAATACATCCTGAAGTCACAACTACTCACTGTTTCACAATTATGAAAACTACTGCCATTGAACCATCCAGGGCGCCCATACACCCTATCGTATTACTTTCATTATAAGATTTATCGCAAAGGTTATAAACTCATATTCTAAAGACCTAACTTATTTTGACTCCCAACAGTTATTAGTTTCATGCGTGGGGTGTCTCGCAAGCGAAATCCAAACAAGGAATCCCCTCGATACACTACTACCTAAAGTAGTCGGTCATCGAAACTCCTCACGTCCTTAGTCAATAGTATATAAAAATTAGGTTTATCGACTTTTTTTTTTAAAAATTGCTTTTATCGATTTCAAATAGAGTCTACTCATCTACTTTCTTATAGAAGACAAGATGTTGGATAGTAGTAGTACATACGCTCTCATATAACACAAGTCAATGCTCGTCGATAGTCATATCGTGCTCGTACATGCCTAAAGTAAGTAATCCCATGATAAAAACAAATCAGACCCACGTGATGACATAAAAAATATAGGTGTCCCCAACCCCTCGGTGAGTCTACATACATAACAATGATATAGGCCAAGTTTAGCAACCCTTTTTCCCCCACAATAATAATAGCTACAAGAATCAATATACGCCTCATAATTAATTCCTTAGATAGAAAACATACCCTCATTCGTGAGTGGTGGTTGTTGATTCGCTGCCTGATGAACGTTTTATACACGCTCGTACTGACCCTGCTGTGCAATTGCTGCTGGAATGGGAGGTAGTGATAGCACTCGAGCTGGAGCTGGAAGAGCAACTGGTGGAAACACTGGTACTTTTGGCTCTTGTCGAACATTTTGTTGTTGAGGGAATTTGTCTTTTTCAGGACAATCTTGTCGTTTATGGCCATACTTGCCGCACACGAAACATTTTCCCATAAACTTTCCACCACTTTGCCCCTGCTGACCCCGACCCTGCTAGTCATTACCTCCTTTCTCTTGGTCTTGATGAGCCTGTCTCTGGCCCTGATGGCCCTTCTGTTCTTGCCCATTTCCTCTATCCTCAAATCGAGAATCTCCAGATCGTAAATGCTTACCATAATCCCCTGTCTAGGAACCTTGCTCACCCTGACACTGATGACTCTGCTCCGGCTGAGTCCCCTTAGAACTACCCCAGTAGTCTTGCCGTGTAGGTTTGATCCAAACCCCAACTTAACACCCTGAGCATGAAAGCGGTGATCCTAGAAGTGAAGCATTGCAACATTAAGAACATCTGCATATGTACGTAGTGAAGGATTCCCCAATAAATGCTAGCGAATCTTATAGTTCAACCCATCAGTGAACATTAGAATTCTTCTCTCCTTAGTGGGTACCTCTGCTGGTACCAAATTAGTTAATCTCTTATATTCTTCCTCGTATTCAGCCACCCTCTTCTCTCCCTGCTTCAAATCAAGTAATTCATGCCTCATCTCTGTCCGGATGGCGGAAGGAAAATACTTCCCATCAAATCGTATCCAAAAGTCTTGGATAGTCATTGTGTCTCTCTCCTCCATAGTGGTCGTAGCTTCCCACCATTGCAAAGCTTCCCCTACTAGCTTGAATGTGGATAGAATTTGACGTTGAACCTCAGTTCATTCGAGTATTCTCAAGTGCCGTTGGATATATTTATTCCATTGGCTACCAGTTACAACATTTGATCCTCCCTTAAACTCAGGTGGGTGCGCCTTCTGAAAGGCATCCCTCGCTCGTTACCATGCAGTAGGAAACACTGGCCCTTGCGCGGGTGGAACAACTAGTGCCGGTGATGGAGCCTGCTAAACAGCAGCTAGAGCTACATTGACTACCTAAGCGACAATTACAGCAACTTCGGTCGCAGTCATCGTACCCTGAATTGGGGCGGGCTGAGGTGCACGTCTAGCAGGCATCTGAAATGAGAGTACCTTATCCGTATTTGATATAAAAAAATAGATGAAGAGCGTAAGCGTAAATAGAAAAGAAATAAACCTCATAGGGATCTACATCAAAGAAGGCTAAGCTGAAAACACAATAAGCCGTGCAGATCCTAAAGGACACTAGAACCTGATGCTCTGATACCACCTGTAACACCCTGCCTAATTAAATACCGGGTGGCCATTCCCATACCAAATTAAAACAGAATATATAGTTTGCTTACTCTTAGAATCACAGTCGAAAACATTTACAACTCACCTAATACCCAATTAAGCTGGTGTTAAAAACTTTCCAAATTTTAATTCAACAAAATTCATTTTTACTTTAAGAATAACACAACACATTTTATTTTGTAACACTAATAACTGAACAGATAACATAAAAGAATTTAAATGCAATTGGAATAAACATTCCAAAATAATATTAATCCAAAACAGTAATCCCAACAATAACAAATGTATTAAAATGACAAGAACACAATAGTATATGACTCGGATAGAAAGTGATAACCGAAATCCTTTGGGCGACATGCCCTAACTATAAAAATACTGTGAATCAAATGAAGATAGGCGTCTAAGAAAAGCTCCATAGCTCTATAGCTCGTCATAATTCGCTAAGGTTGGCGTCCCGCTGCTGGACACATGATATAGAAGAAACAATAGAAAAGAAAATATGCAAGGAAACGGGTCAGAGCCCGATGTGAAAATGGTTTTGAAAACAGTAAGTATTTAACAAGTGCAATAAAGTATTTATTATGTACATGTTAATATCCAACTCTCACTTTCTATTCTCACCTCTCAACTAGAGTGCACACTTAACGTTTCCTATTAACCTCCTAGTTAATGGTTCCTCCTTACTGATTTCCATAATATGATTCCATTCCCATATCATAACCCCGTATGTCCCATACCATACGTTATATAATCATTCTTATATATTTCTCATTTTAATGAATCGTTTCTCATTAACATGAATTAAGCTCTTCAATAAATATTCATTTAACCTACTTCGATTCTTTTCTCAATTCACCGTAATCTACAATTATCATATCGTAGATTATTTAACCACAAAACATATCCATTCATTCATTTAATAGATTATATATATATATATATATATATATATATATATATATATATATATATACATACATAATACGGCACCCCGAGTCACAGCTGCGGTGCAATGCATTACTCTGCTATCATATCCCATCATCGTTGGTCGCCGAATAGGGGACTAAAGTTTCGGTAAGGATTCCTCGAACCACAAACATCAACAAATAAATTGGAGGCGAACATAGTTCTCATATCCATGGGTCACACACATACCCACGTTCCCACAGTCAGCGAAGTTATCAACTCTCCGATAAGTCTTTCATAGACCTATGTTCTTGAGCGACAAATCAAAGATCCCATGGATTCATCAAGATATGACTGCCCTCGCGTGCAAACCTCCCATCGATAGCAAGTAAGCTATGTATGTCATACACATAATCATAAATCAATCAAATAGGCATTATCATACCTATAATATACTATCAACAAGGTACTCAAAATACCCTTAGATTATTCCCATACGTAGCGGTATATCTCTTTTCATCCCACGTATTAATATATCATAACTTTACTTCTTAATTTAATTATCCCTAGGCCTCACTCAACATTCAAGGTTCAAATAGGTTTTTCCTCAACATATATTCAGTAAGAAGTCACTAATACCCTACTAGTCCATATCGTCATCTTTCCCGAAGTACTACGAATTAAACTCTCTCTTTAATTAGGTTTAAAATTGATGGTTTCAAATCTCTTCTAAACACATCTTCTTTCACATAGGATTAAACCCTCTTGTAAACTTAAGGACACTCAGGTGTTATATTCAATCACCCCTACTGGTCCTATATTTAATCCTCATGCATACCAATTAGAATCCAACAAATGAATCTAGCAACCGAAATTTTTGCCAATTTAATTATCATTATTCTTATCAATTAAATCCCAATCAAATTAATTCAAATCTTATCTGGGGCTTACTGATCTTATATAAGTCCCATAATATCCAATTAAAAATCACCAAATATCTACCAAAGGCTTGGGATAAGAATCAACATTAAAAAGGAACAACTTTAGGAATTCTGGGGAGGTCGATCGATCGAAGGCAGGGGGTCGGTTGATCGATCACTCAGGTAACAACCCAGTTTTTCTGCATTTCTGTAACTACAAGTTTAGCCATTTTTGACAATTCAAACCTTCATATTAACATCCCAAATGATTTATAATCCTTAGTGCATGATATATCAACATATATGAATGATTTCTAATACTTTAAACATCCTAGAATCATCAAGAGATTGAATTAAAAGCATGTTTATATCCACTTGTTCCAGAAAATTATCAACATACTATCTTCAAGAACTCATCAATGTTTTTCCGAATTTCTTCAACACATACATGAATATTTCATGGATTACTAACTACCTACAACATGAGTTTGATTCCTATATATTTTCAGTTTCCATAAATCCATTTAATAATCCATTATTTCTTCCAAACATGAAAAATCATCTCTTTTAATAACTATTCTAACATGGACAATATACAAAACTTAGATTGCCATTATCAAACACTTGCCTGTAATGAAGGTCTGATCCTTTGGTGTAGTATATCTCAGGTGGTTCTCCCTTCTCCGGTTAGCCTCCGGTGGCGGTTGGGGGCGGTGACCCTTAGTTCTTAGTTCTTCTCCTTCCCATGTAAACTCTTCTCTTCCCAACCCACCTTTCACTCTCTCTAGGAAGATGACTTCTCTATTTTGTGTAAAGGATATGAATAACCCACGTACACTTAATCTTCATATACTTATAATAGGACAAAATTCGAAATCACTATTCACCCCCTATAAAAATGACCAAAATTCCCTTTTGGGTTGTCTTTTCATTTCCAAATGACACGAGACCCAAAACTAACATCCAAATAGACTTTTCTGACTATTTCAAACCTTCCGGACGCAACGACGCAGTCAAAATGACTATAAGGTTGATAGAAAATAAATTTCCTTTTTAATTTAACAAATTAGTCCAGACACGTCCCATACCGCGTCGGACTAAAAATCCAAATTACCGAACTTATATTTCACAACAATTATCAATAATCATCACATTCATATATTACCTAAATATCTTTAATTAATATTCAGAATCATACATTTTTAATATCCTCAAGTCGGATAAAACTCCAATGAATTAATTAATAATAAAATCCAATTAATCCATTTTAAAAATCATTAAAATGACGTGGTATTACAGGAACTTTTGGCGCATGAGTAGCTGTCTTGGAAAAATATCTCCATTCCTGGCTTCATATTTTTATCCGTATGATCATACCACGGTTTGAGAAATCCACAAAAGGGAAAATATTTACCCGCTTTAATATATCTCCCATTTAAGTAATCCCTTGAGACAGTCTTAGTACTTTATAGCCTTCTCTTTAACTCAGGTTGACAGAGAATTTTGAGTTCCTCTGATGATGGTTGATAACCAAGGCTATATTCAGGAAAGGCCTTTTTCAGCACTATGGGCTCCAGTATTCCCTGTTGTTATTATTATCCCAGCCCCAATTTGAGCATGAAATGCATATTTTTGAACATCTGCATCACATTGACATTACCGTGAGGGTTGTGCTCTGGACAGACTTGATTAGGCATAAATTCTTCCGATTTTTCCCTTTAATTTAGAGTCTTTTATCACCTTGGACGATGTAAAATGCGTTGAATTATCTCAAATCTTTGATACTAACATCTTCTAACAAATACCCCGAGATTTGTGTATTTCTTACAAATTTTGCAGGTAATTAATGCATAAGGGAATGAAAGAAACCAGAAGAAAAGAAAAGAAGGAAATAAGAAAAATAAAAAGGGAAAAAGAGTAATTTGCAGCTGGAATATGGATAAGTACCCAAAATAAATGTTGAAGACCTTGATCTACAAGGACGTAGGAAGAAACGATGTCCAAATCCGAGTCCCAGAGAAAAAGTATGAGGCTCGAAAGATGCGAGATCATCATGAGAAATTGATGAGAAAATGAAGAGAAAATAATCAATGATTCGGACCGATCCGAATTTCACCATAAACGAACAGATTTAGTCCCCTTGAAGTCACCGTATAAGTTTTGCTTAGCAAACCGATCTAGGTTCGATGAAAAATGAACGGGTCCAAACCTTTGAAACTCACTGTATACATTGCGTGAAACGAATCGATCCGATATAAAGGAAAAACGAATCGATCTGGTGTACATCGGTCCGAACCGAAATGTCAGGCCAGACCGTCCCGAAGGTCAAATTCTATAAATAACCCTTTTTCTAGCTGGAGTCTTACATGGCCAAAATTCTTGTAATTTCGTCGGTTATTTATTAAAAACGACTCCCAAACATGGGAGAGCTTTTTTAGTGAAAGTAGAGAAAAAGCCTAGAATCTTAGTTGTTGATTCTCAATTACAATTTATTCAGTAAAGTTGATTTCTTTCACTTCTCTATTGTTTGATTTCAATCATTCTTGCATAATTAGTTTATTCCTAGTAGGTTTTATAGCTTTATTCTTCCTTAGAAGTAATTTCATCATGAGTTCAGTTGCACTCACCATGGAAACCCTAGTTTTTGTTAATTGCTCCATGCTAGGCTAGATTTTTAGGGGTTGGGATGTATGAACCCAACTCGATGTGATTTGCATGTGTGTAAAATTAGGTCCCTAAATTATGTAAATAATCGAATTGTGTTGTGTGGTGATCACAACCGTTGTAAGGCTTTTGATCTCGTTTGCCTTAGGTAATGGGGATGCTTAAGAGTGTAACGTGTTAGACTCGAGTAATACAACGTATTCAAATTCAGTTCGTTAAAACCTCGTGAATGAAAGATGAGTTATGTTATGACTTGAGAACAAATCATTAAGTATTATTAATATAGATACTAGGAAATGAGAAGCTTTAAAGCTATCCTTAAGGTTTCCATAATTACAAAACCACCCCCAAAAGATTTAAAATGACTTTTTAAGTATTTAAATATCCAATTTGACCCCACATTTTCTTATAAATGCCTTCCTTACTTTCTGAAATTACAACCCAGCCCAACCCCACATTCTTTAAACTTCTAAAAATTTCACAAAATACCCTTAAAGATGGAAAACAGTTCTTAAATGCCTTAAAACTTAATAAAAACTTTCCAAGGACTAAATATAAAGACTTACCCATCTTCCTTATTGGCAAGACTGATAAGAATTGGCAAACAAACCGTGAGAATGACCAATACCAAGCTTTACAACCTTAAAAATCTTTCACCCCATAGGTTCTCTAGAAAATTTCTCTTATTAGACCACAAAATATCACCTCTTATTTCAACCAATGAACTCACCACCAACCCCCCATAAAAATCCCACGCTAGGGAGAAGAATTTATTACAAACAGTGATAGAATTCAAAGCTCAAAATTCATAAATTTCAGGTAGCTTATAATTTTATGTTTAGTTTTCAATTATCTTACTTTATTTGTATTTCTCCAGTAGAATAGAGCTCAAAACAACTCCTACGTGCCTTCTGTAACGTAAAAATCTGAAGTTTTGATTAAAAATTTGAAAATCACCATTGAAGCTTGAGCTACAATGGTGGATTTTGAATTTTTGATCCTACATCTATGTTAAAGTGATAAACCTTTTCTTTATATTCATAGTATCTTAACCATGAAGTTAATTTCAGTACAGTATCCTTATTAGTTCAAAATCAAATATTTTTAGTTCGGCCACAAAATTTTCAGAAACAAAATTCTCTTTACTCGAGATGAATTAATCCTCCAACCCGAAACCAATTTGTCCAAAAACAACCCATAAACCAAACCTTATTACTGCCGTGGTACGAATTATACCCAAAATCCATCAGTTTTTCACTTAAATTTTCGATATTTCCCAGTCCATGGAAGTAAGCTTTATAGTTTGTTTCAATACCTAAAAGTTATATATTTGTAATCCTTGTGAAAAAATGAGGAAAATAGCTTTTGAATGAACTAAAATGGTTCCATATCGAACGTTTAATTTTAAGTCAAAATTTATGAAACCCTAAGTGAAACGTCATTAGGTTGTGACGCGTGAAGGCCACGCGCGCGACTGAGGTCAAAATTAGCGCATGTGACCTTTGACTTGGCGCTTGTGAGCATATGACCAGTTAAAAAATTCTCAAAAAAATCCAAAAATTCTAATTTATTTTTTGGTCAAAATGATATATTGTAACACCGTGTTTGGTTGTCCAAAACTCAAAGACGGCATAGGCCTTATTTTAACCTTTAAATTTTAAATTTTGAATGTTTACACATAAACCCCTGAAATTTCTGACCTCCGTAATTTTACCCCAAACTTTTTTTTTATAACTTTTAGGCCTTAATTGCAATGAAAAAGTCTTCTGGAACATGTCTAATCAAGCTAAGGAACTTAGTGAAATAGAAGTTCAAGTTTATTTATATATTAAACCCCGAAAACTTATTTTTTTCGCAGCTATAAGTTATTTCGCATTTTAACACAAGTCATACACTTCATGCTTACAATATATATATATATATATATATATATATATATATATATATATATATATATATATATATTGTCATTCTAAACGGACTTGCACGGAATACCTTACTATCTACTAAGAACTCGACGACCTATTTCGAAACACTAAGTAGGTGATTTCTTATTCAATATTATTTCTCGCAATGTTATTGAAATTATACCTGTCGTTGATATCACTTTGTGATAGACCCAATGTATCTTATTCTCATTGTGGAACTCATTTGAGTAGTCCAAATTGTTTACGTACAGTTGATTCATAATTTTTTTAATGATTATGCAAATCATATTATTTCATATGATGCTTTTTGGCTCGGTTACTTATTTATAGCATACATTATAATCAGGGAATAATCTTTCATTATACTCACGACTGTATTATTTGGCCTGAAGGACTCAGATGATTTAGGTCCTGGATTATTGCTACCATATGGAATGTCATTTAATGACTTAGCACGGTTAATTGTATCTCTAATTTAATTGGATTGATTTAGTTGTATGTGTTTGTTATTACCCTTAAGCCTCTGAGCAAATAATTACAGGTTATTTGTTTGGAAACCATCCCCAGTTAATACCAACTCTCTCCCTATGTTGTTATCAAAATTCTGTAACACATTCTCATATCATATTATTTGAATCTTCATCTTATTGAAAATCTTATACTAACTCTTTTAATTCTATTTGAACTGTATAAAATAAGGATTATCTACTTGGAAAATTTTCTCATGTTTTCCAAATTCCAGATGGATCCGGTAGATAGAGCAGACAATACTACTCCGCACAATAATAATGCTTCTTCTCTCATTACCTTACGAATTATGTTCACCCAGAAAATCAGCCGAGGAAATAAATCTCATATTTTAATATCTTACGTTACTACGTATAAGTGGACGTATTATATGTAGTCCTAAACTTATGTCGCACTTTTCTTTCCCAGTTGTATGTTTTCTCTATTATGAGAATATGTAATAAAGGTGTGATTTATTTTATTTTCTGATCTAAGAAACTTGTAATTCCATACCATATAATATTAAGGCATGCCGCTATCTTATATATGTTTTATTTCCTCAGTATATATTTTTTTTCGAGTTACATTTCTAAAACCAATCCCCAAATCACTCCTGATTTTTTCGGATGTGACAACATGGTATCAGATAATATATATTTAAACCTAGTTCTTACTCCTATGTGGGACAACATGGTTGTGACACCCCGACGAATTAAATATCGGGTAGCTACTCCTTTATTAAATTAATTCAAAATACCAAGTTGGTTAAGTTAATAGCATCACTGTCGAAAACAATTTAATAATTACTAACCACCTAATATTTAAAAAGTAAGCCAAATTTTAATTTAAGTCTGATTAATATGCAATAAAAGAATAACGGAAGAACAACATAATCCATTCACCATAATGAAGTAATGAATCACCAACAATTAATAATAATAAGTCCGGAGGAAAAACTCCTCACAACAGTCCCACAACTGAAGAAAAATACTACAAGTCTCAATCCTGAATAATTACATGCCAAAAGTCTGAATACTGAAATAAATGAAATGTCTCTAAAAGAAATGGGCGACATGCCCTACAACTGATAACTGATGAATATCGAGTCAAGATCGATGAAGCGTCTACAAGCAAAGTCCTGTAACTTCCACAAACAGCTACAGCTCGTCACCTGAATGAGAATCCTATGCATGGTGTCCTTGTGGCAGGGCACCTAAAATGGTTTTTACAAAAATAGATTTGAAAGCAAATGGGTCAGAGCCCGAAAGTGGAAAACATTTTGAAAACAACAAGTGTTTTAATAACATTAAAACATTAAATGCAAAATACATGTTAGGACGTGCACTCGCATGAAATTCTCACCTCTCGACTACATGTGCACTCCTAACGTACCGTACCCATCTATAAGACATCCATATCTAACCAATGCGTAATAAGTTCTGCCCCTTACTACTCGATTCCCACAATACATTCTAGCGTTATCAAATAAGTAGAGGGCTTCACTTAAACTCAGAATCTCAATTAGTAACATAATTCACTATCAGGTAACCCGTTATGTTCTCTCACTACATTACCATAATTATGTTTACAATAACAACATGAAAGTTCCCATTAATTAAGTGTATATTAATCACGTCATAAATATACAATACAAGCACCCCGATACTAGCTGCGGTGCACACATACTCTGATATCCATGCCAGTACATCACGTACATAAGGATCACATATTCCGAATCTCTCAAGAATAGTTCACAGATAACAACATCACAAATAATGGAGGCGAACACAGTCACATCACATAGGTCACGCACATACCTGTGCTCCCACGATCAGCAGACTTATTAACATCCCAATAAGTCCTTCTCTGACCTATGTTCATCGAGGTAACCAGTCTAAATCCGAGCAACACAAGGATTAGAGGGCCCTAAGCGAACGCAAACCTCCCGTGATAGCAAGTATGGTAGGTATGTCATACACATAAAATCAATACATATACTAAGTATGCACACGTCTTAGTAATCACCATAATATATTGGTACATATCTCTTCTCATACTGACATATAATACTACACCATTTATATGTTCCCGGTTAATATAATTAATTAGGCCGTCAATAGCTCACATCGTAATAGACACTCACGTCCTACTTCATATTTTCCCTTAGGTTCAAACTACACTTCTAGGTTTGACCCCTCATTATATCCCAAACATCCCAAATATATCAATTAATCATCAAGGAAAGGCTATCTCTACCTATACACAAGGTTACGGGGCACTCGGGATCAAAACAGGCTAAAAAACCCAAACTGTCAACTCGTTCGAAGTCTCGTTCGAACGAGGCTATTCGAAAGAGACTTCGTTCGAACAAACTGAGTCTTCTAATGAGATCTCGTTCGAACGAAGTGGGCTTTCTAACGAGATCTCGTTCGAACGAAGTGGGCTTTCTAACGAGATCTCGTTCGAACGATCTCATCGAACGAACTTCACCCTCGTTAGAAGTCAATGGTCAACTCGTTAGAAGCTCGTTCGAACGAGGTCGTTCGAACGACCTGAGCAGGTCTTCTAACGAGCGACAATATTCGAGCCCAGATTATTGACTTTCGTTTTTCCAACTTCTCTACACCCCAAATCTCATGTAAACCTCAATCTATCAATTGTTTAAGGTCTCTAATCGTCCCTAAACATACTTAGTTCACATATTGACATGTTTGGGGACATTAATTCATCCTAACATCATTCAAATATCAAATCTCTACATATTTTTCCCCAAATTTTAAAACTATGAACCCTAGAATTTATGAATCATCAAAGAACTGAATTAAATCCGTTTTTGGTTTCAGACTAATTGTAATATCAGCAGAATAGTCATTACACACCAATCTACATGCGATTTCCTCATCAAAATGTACTTTCTATTTCCAATAACTCTGGATTTGATGACGAATTTGATGAATGGATCTCTCTCCTCTGCAGATTTCTCCTCTCCTCTCTTTCTACAAGCTTTCTTCTCCAAAGTTAATGGTGGCTAGGGTTTGTGCTTTAGAAATTCTTAGGAACAACTTTCAATAACCTCCGTAGCCTATTTGGGTATTAGTGGTCTTAGTGGGTTAATGCCTAATCAGATATTAATTCCCAAATTTCGTAGCTTTTAATTCCTCAAAATTCAAAATTACCAAACTACCCTTATACGTTGCCGGTATGGCCTAAAAATGCCCCGGGACCCAAACCAAACCCCCGGCTAGTGTTTTGTGACTATTTCGACCCTTCCGGACGCGTTGGCGCACTCAAAACGACCATACAGATAATAGAAATAAAATTCACTTTTTAATTATCATAATTATGTACCATGACGCGACTGTCACACGCGTCTCAACAAAATTCCCAAATTTTCGTATTTCAATCTCACGACAAATTTCATAATTCAATATTCATATATAATCATATATGCACATTATATTGAAATGCCAACTCGCATCTCGCTAGTATTTTAATCCGGAATTAATTTCCAATTAATACGCATTTAATTTAATTAATCCCTTAAATAAATATCACAAAAATACGGGGTATTACAATGGTATCAGATAATATATATATATATAACTATTTTTCAATTTTCTTAACTTCTTAATATTATGTTCTATACTAATTGCCTGTCTTGCAGCACTGAATGTGTGGGATAATATCTATTTGAATACGGAGGGTATCAATCAGGATCAGTTCAATAACACTATTCGAGAGGAGGAATTTAATAAGTTATGTAAGGCTATTCGGGATATTGACCGGGAATGGGCTATTGTTACTCCAAATATTAAACATCATTTATTGACATGTCGCTTACTCGGGGATGAACAAGCCATAAAGTAAGACCGAAGGTTTGCAGACGATGATGAAACCCTTCAGACTGCGATTCATTTTGCTTGGGATGTCGCCCTAATGAATGAACTTCGCAATACTCCGCCAGAATCACCCGAAGATTATGGTCCCGATTTACCAGTTCTCGATGCTACTACCTTGACAAGTTGAAGTTCAGGAGACTCTGAAGAGGAAGGAGTTGAAGAACAAGGATGTCTTATTGCTACCTAAAAGGACTATCACTGTTGTAATATAAATAAATTTGTGTGCGCTAGAGTTTTTAAGAAGAATGTAACATTAAGTAGAATGTTACGTTAATATTATATATTAAATAGGAACTACTTTGCTTATGAGACTGGGTTAAGTATGTTGTTCCAATTTTCTTAAGAAAATAAAGTTGAAAGTCTTTATGTACTAATATATTTTATTTGTGCCCTTATTGCATTATGCTTTAATAATTGTCTATTTATATAGGATGGTGAATACACGCAACATTAATACTACACCCCGATCCGAAGAAACATCAACTAATCCATCCATGGCTATGGATAGCGTAGATAGATGTCTAGAAGAACTCACAGAACTTACACAAATATGACAAATTCCTACACCCAGAGCCGAGATATCAACAAAAGTTCACCAAATGAATGCATTAAAGGAATTTTTACGACAACGACCCCCAAATTTTTATGGGAAACCCAGGGCTATAGAAGCAAAATGTTAGTTTCAAAAAATTTTGCAAGTTTTGAACGAAGTAGGTATTATACCTGAACTTCGAGTAGATTTGACAACATATTTATTTGAAGGTGAGGCAGATTATTGGTGGCAAGAGGTAAAACATACCCAAAATCTGGATAACTGTACCTGGTTACAATATAAGGAAATATTCTTCAGAAAATATTTTTCAGGAGCATTACGTGACCAATTGGTATTGGAGTTTTTAGGACTTCAACTGAATAGTATGATTGTGGCACAATATGAGGCGCAATTTACAGCAATTTCTCATCACGCTCAGCAATATGTTAACAACGACGTTAAGAAATGCAAGCATTTTGAACGAGGTCTTAAAGCCAGTATAAAGTATTTTCTCATCCCCTTACAGATTCGTGATTTTGGGAAAATGATTGATATAGCAAGTCTTATTGAGAAGAATCCTACTCCTAGTGGGATAAACCGCAGCAACACCTATTTTCAAAATAATTCAAATTAGTAGACACCAAATATTTCCATTTAGAATTGCCATAATTTTAAGAATGAGGGATGATCTTTTAATCAAATTCAACACCGTTCTACTGTTCGTTGCCATGAATGTGATGCTCCTTGTCATATTAGGCCTCAATGTCCAAAAATTATTAAGCCCAATCCTCGAACCCCTACCAATACTGAGAAAAATAAGGACCCACTACGAAATATGGGAAAACCTCTAACGGTATCCCCTATGGGTAATCCAAGAACTCCTCTAGGGAATTTTAAACAAGGATCTACATCTAATCCACCCACTCAGGGATGATCTTTTGCACTGTTAACTCAAACGGACAACAACGATGTGATCGAAGGTACTATTCTCCTTAGTAACCGTAAGGCACATGTATTAGTTAATTCAGGGTCATATTATTCTTTTGTTAGTACAAGGTTTATGACTTTAGTAGGTCTTTTCCCTGTTACTTTGGATCACCCAATTTTGATTAGTATGCCTAACGGTAATATTCCTAGAATGTGGAAGATTTGAAAATTTTGAAATCAAACTTGATGTTGGAAACATCATCATTGATCAAATAGTTTTAGATGTAGTAGGGTTCGACCTAATTATTGGAATAAACTCTTTATCTACCAACAATGACTTTATTGATTGTGCATCACGAAAAGTTATATTTCAAAATACTGTTAGCGAAGACGGTAAATGTCAAGGTTAATATTTCAGGACTCCCTTTCACATATCTTCTTATGCGTTAAAAATTCTTGATAATTACCATTACGTATTTCCTGAAGATCTACCTGTAATTCCCCCGTCTCGAAAAATTGAATTTGTAATTAATTTGTTCCCAATTCTACCCCTATTTCCATAGCACCTTATCGTATGGCACCTTTGGAATTACGATAACTTCGGATTCAGCTGGATGATTTATTGGCCAAAGGATTTATTAGACCTAGTTCGTCTCCGTGGGGTGCTCCACTTTTATTTGTAAAGAAGAAAGACAGATCATTTTGATTATGATAGATTATCGTAGGTTGAATCAAGCCACGATTAAAAATAAATATCAATTACCTAGAATCGGTGATTTATTTGACTAATTACGAGGAGCTAGAGTATTTTAAAAAATTGATTTATGTTCAGGATGCCACCAGTTAAAGGTGAGAGAGGAAGATATTCCAAAGACAGCTTTTAGAACTCGATATGGACATTTTAAACTCTTAGTAATATCATTTGGACTTACTAATGCTACAGCCACTTTTATGAACTTAATGCATTGAGTGTTTTGACCATTCTTTTATCAATTCGTGATAGTATTCATAGATGATATCCTAATATACTCACAAAATATAGAAAAATATGAACATAATTTACAAATCATCCTGGATACATTATGATATCATCACTTGTATACTAAGAAGAGAAAATGTGATTTTGTTATGAAAGCGGTGAAGTTTTTGGGACACATAATTATCGAATTCGGAATTCAAGTAGACCTCGCAAAAACTCTCGCAATGGTGGAATGGTCACAACCTACAACAACAGCTGAAGTCCGCAGCTTATTGGGATTACCTGGATATTACCGAAGATTTGTAGAAGGATTTTCTACTATCGCTATACCTCTTATGAAAATAACTTGAAAGGACTTATGCTTCGAATGGACTCCAGAATGTACCAAAGCATTCCAAACAATAAAAGAACGCTTAACCACTACACATGTACTTACCGTACCTTCTAGTAATGTAGGTTATGACGTGTACACATATACCTCTTTACAAGGATTCGAATGTGTACTTATACAGTACGAAAAGGTCATCGAATACGGATCACGTCAATTGAAGAGTCATGAACGAAATTATCCAACACATGATCTTTAGCTACCCACTATTGCCTTTTCTTTAAAGATTTGGCGATGCTACTTGTATGAAGTGGAATTTCAACCATTTTTCGACCATAAAAGCTTAAAGTATATCTTTACTAAAAAATATCTAAACCTACATCAACGTAGATAGGTGGAGTACTTAGAAGATTACGATTTCCATCTACACTATCATCTGGGGAAAGGCAACAATGTAGCTAACGCTTTAAGTCATAAAACTAGTGAAAGATCAACAGGACTACTTGCTTATCATCTCATTCTCACATTGACTGACTATGACTTGCAATATAGATATTCCTTTACTTTTCAAAATATCATAGATTACCCATCTCTTAAAGACAAAATCATTGGGCAACAAGCTACGAATAAATTTCTTACCAACCAACGGCGGAAGATCGAATGTGGGAAAGCTAAGCAGGAATGGGCATACCATCCTTCTAAAGGAATACGGTTTCAAAATCTCATATGTGTACCAGTAGACCCCAAACTAAAGGAAGAACTTTTGCGAGAAGGTCATCATTCCAAATTTATAATTCATCCAGGTAACAACAAAATGTACCAAACACTTAAAAATCACTTTTGGTGGGTAGGAATGAAGAAGGAAATTCGAACTTTTATTGCTTAGTGTCAAACGTGCCAACAAATCAAAATTGAACACCAACAACCTGGTGGACTCTTGCAACCTCTTCCTATACCAACCTGGAAACAAGATCATATTACTATGGACTTTGTTAGTGGATTACCCCTACAGTCTAGGCCTATAATTCAATTTGGGTAATTATAGATCGATTAACCAAATCAGCTCATTTTCTTTAAGTACGTACTGCTGATTCCTTACAATGACTCAATAACTTTTATCTTCAAGAGATTGGTAGATTACATAGAATTTCTTTATCTATTGTATCTGACCGTGATCCTTGGTTTATGGGACGTATTTTGCAAGCATTACAAATAGCTATGGGAACCAAACTCCTATTAAGTACCACATATCATCCTCAAACAGATGTTCATTCAGAACGATTGATACAAACTCTAGAAGATATGTAGAGAGCATGTATTTTAGATTTAGCAGGGAACTGGAGTGATCATTTGGCGCTACTAGAATTTTCCTATAATAATAACTATCAAGCTAGCATCTAGATCGCTCCATATGAAGCAGTTTATGGAAGACCTTATCGGTCTCCCCTTTGTTGGAATGAGTTTGAGGAAAGTCATATTTTCGGGCTAGAGATTATAGTCGAGACTACTGAGAAAGTATGCTTAATCAAAGAGAGATCGAAATAAGCCTAAAGCAGACAAACAAGTTATGCTCATAATTGCAGACGCCCCTTAGAATTTCAAAAGGGAGATGAAGTTTTTTTTAACCTATCACCACGAAAGGGAATTATTATATTTAATCGAAAGGGAAAAGTGGCACCATGGTATATTGAACCTTTTGTTATTTTTAACCGTATCAGACCAGTCGTATATAAACTAATATTACCCTCTGACCTCGCTCAACTACACAATGTATTCCATGTATCTCAATTAATGAAGTATATTGCAGATCCAAATCACGTTATTTCATAGGATGGACTATCAATCCAGACTAACCATGACTTTGAAGAGTGACCCATTCAAATTTTAAATACTTAGGATCGATTACTTCGCACAAAGACCATTTCCTTAGTAAAGGTTCTTTGGCAACACCATGGTCAAGAAGATGCTACGTGGGAACTCAGAGACCCCATCCACTAACAATACCCAAAATTATTTTGAAGGTAATTTCGGGGACAAATTTTTTTTTGGTAGGGAGAGTTGTAAGACCTGAGTAATACAATGTATTCAAATTCAGTTCGCTAAAACTCCTGGAAAGACGAGTTATATTATGACTTGAGAATAAATTATTAAGTATTATTAACATAAATATTAGGAAATGAGAAGTTTTAAATCTATCGTTAAGGTTTCCATAATTACAAAACCACCCCCAAGAAATTTAAAATGACTTTGTAACTATTTAAATATCCAATTTGACCCCACATTTTCTTTCAAATACCTTCCTTACTTTCTGAAATTACAACCCAGCCCAACCCAGCATTCTTTAAACTTCTGAATATTGCACAAAAGCCCTCAAAGATGGAAAACAATACTTAAACACCTTAAAACTTTACATAAACTTTCTAGTGACTAAGTACAAAGATTTAAATCTTCCTTATCAGCAGAAATGATAAGAATTGGCAAACAAACCATGGGAATGACCAATACTAAGTTTTACAATCTTGAAACTCTTTCACCCCATAGGTTCTCCTGAAAATTGCTCTTATTAGACAACAAAATACCACCTCTTATTTCAACCAATGAACTCACCACTAAACCACCTATAAAACGCCCACATTAGGGAGAAGAATTTAGTACATACAATGATAGAATTCAAAGCTCAAAATTCAGCAATTTTGGGTACCTTAGAATTTTATGTTTAGTTTTCAATTCTCTTACTTTAGTTGTATTTATGCAGTAGAACAGAGTTCAAAAAAACTCTTACATGCCTTATGTAACATAAAAGTATCAAGTTTTAATCAAAATTTCAAAAATCACCAATAAAGCTTGAGCTCCAATTGTAGATTTTGAATTTTTGATCCTACACTTGTTTTAAAGTGATACAATTTTTCTTTATATTCATAGTATCTTAACCATGAAGTTAATTTTAGCAGAGTATTCGTATTAGTTCAAAATCAAAGATTTTCAGTTTCGGCCACAAAATTTTCAGAAACAAAATTCTCTTTACTCAGGATGAATTAATCCTTCAAAGAAAAACCAATTTGTCCAAAAACAACCTAAAAACCAAACCTTATTACTACTGTGGTTCAAATTATATCCAAAATCCATCATTTTTTTGCTAAAAGTTTCGATATTCTCAGTCCATGGAAGTAAACTTTACAGTTTGTTTCAATACCTAAAAGTTATATATTTGTAATCCTTATGAAATATTGAGGAAAATGGCTTTTGAATGAACTAAAATGGTTTCATATTGAAGGTTTAATTCGAAGTCAAAATTTATGAAACCCTAGGTCAAATGTCGCAAGGTTGAACACGCGTGAAGGCTGCGCGCGTGACTGAGGTCAAAATCAGCGTGTGGGACCTTTGACCTGGCGCGTGTGAGCTCGTGACGAGTTAAAAAATTCTAAAAAAAAATTCCAAAAATTGTATTTTATTTTTTGGTCAAAATGATATATTGTAACACCATGTTTGGATGTCCAAAACTCAAAAATGACATGGGCCTTAGTTTAACCTTTAAATTTTAAATTTTGAATGTTTACACATACACCCCTGAAATTTTTTACCTCCATAATTTTACCCCAAACTTTTTTTTACAACTTTTAGACCTTAATTGCAATGAAAAAGTCTTCTAGCACATGTCTAATCAACCTAAGGAACTTAGTGAAATAAAAGTTTAATTTTATTTATAAATTAAACCCCGAAAACTTATTTTTTCGCAACTATAAGTTATTATACATTTTAGCACAAGTCATACACTTCATGCTTACAATATATATATGAAAAATAAAAATCATTAAAACTTTGACAAAAAAATCGAGTTAATTTAAAACTTTGACAAAAAAATCATTAAAATCCAAAAAAAATTAGAATATATGAAAAATAAAAAAAAGATACAACATTTCTCATAGTCCTTTCGTTCAAAATTTGCAACAAACTCCTCAATCAACTCCAAATCACATTCACGAGAATCCATTAGTTATGTACGATCCTGATAGCCCACATACTCCTAACGTAACTTAGTTTTGGGTTCCACATCTTAGACTGCCAAACTCCATAGCAAGTCACACTTCGAGTAATCCTTCAAATAACCCTTCGAGTCACCTATCATGTTACACTGTAAGTTACACTCCGAGTACACCGAGTGAGGATACTGAGTCACTTGAAGAGAGAGACATATATGATCAAGCTACTCATGGTACGGGTGATGAAGAGGCACCATATTGCCCTTTGAGAGAATTCTTATATCCCGAGCGATCACTCACTTCGGGATGCATTCTACTCCTATACAATGAAGGGAAATTCCACTTTCGAATTGGGATGATCTAAATACATCCTACCTATCATGGAATGGAGTCGGGGAAATCATACCTCCACGTTCGTGAGTTTGAGGAGGCATGCAAAACTTTCAACGATCAAACATGCATAAAAGATGTATTCGCCTCAAGATTTTTACATTCTCTCTAAAGGATAAAGCTAAGACCTGGCTATGGTCTTTATATACACACTCGATTATGTCATGGAACGAGTTGCAATCCAAGTTTCTTAAAAAGTTCTTCCCTCCGCATCTAACAAACTCCATTAAGGCTCAAATTTAAACTATCCGATAACTAGAAAATGAGCCGTTTGATCGATGTCATGAGCGCTTTAATGAGTTAGTCACTTCATGCCCCCACCATGGTCTTGATAAGTATCAACTTATCTCTTTCTTTCATAATTGGATGAATATCAACTCCAAGCAACTAGTTGAAACTATGAGTGATGGACCCCTTTTTGAGCTAGATTCTAATGATGCTGAGATCCACCTTAAGTATGTCGTCGAGACTACTCAAGCGTGGGACACATCTGATCATAATGCCCAAAATCGACCTCGTCAAGCGTCCACCACTACTTTTGCATTCGATACCACATAGACAAAGATATTTTGTTAGACCGTCGACTGGACCAATTTGATAGGAGTATGATAGAAATGCTTGATGTACGGGTAAGAGAAGCAACCAACTCCATCCACTCCCCCATAGAAAAGGTGTGTGCTATTTGTCAGGTGGGACATTCAAGAGAGGAATGCCCAATGATACTCGCCTACAAAGCTATGCTTCAGGAGCAAGTGAGTGGAGTAGGATGATTTAAGGGTAATTTCAATTCCCCACACGGGAATTCTTACAACCCTTTATAGAAAATCCATCCTAGTTTTAGCTATGGGAAATAACATGCGGCATTGAATCCTAATTCACACGTTGCCCCTCCTCCACCGCCACACTTTCAACAAGTACCACATATGCAAGAAAATATACAAGCACCGCCTCCCGAACCGTATATCACTCCACCAAGGAGAAGTCTAAAGTATACGATACACCAATACATCAATTCCAAAATGCAACCAATGCAAAGTATGATCGCATGTTCACCGACATAAATGCTAACATCTCTAAATTGCAATCATTGTTGAGTATCCAAGAGAAGGGTCAAACTAGTTTTACCTCTACATCCATAGAAAATCAAGAGAAATGTCAAGCCACCACCACTCTGTGTAGTGGGAGAGTTGTTTATTTATCACCTCCCCCACACAACACACCCAAGGACAAGGAGGTTTAGCTCTGCACGAAAGAGGCCAAAGATGTACCGTTGAAGGAGAGTGAAATTATGATACTAGTGAACCTGAAGTCGTAGTGAAAACACCCACCGCCGCACCATTTCCTAAATGGTTGGTTCCTCTCCAAAAAGGAAACCCCCATGATTATGTGCTAGATGTCTTTAAGCAAGTCAAGATGAATTTATCTTTTCTCGATGCCATAAAGAAAATTCGTACCTATGATAAAGTTCTCAAGGACTTACTGATGGTGAAAAGAAGGTTAAAGGTAAATAATAATTTACTCCTAGATCAAAATGTGAGCTCTGTTTTACTCATTTATCTCCCACCAAATTCAAAGATTTGGCTGCACCTGCCATTTTGTGCATCATAGGAGAGAATCGAATTGAAAAGGCCTTACTCGATTAAGGGGTAAGTGTCAATATCCTCCTCTACTCCATTTATAGGAAACTTAATTTGGGTGACCTCAAGACCACAAGGATCACTCTTCAACTTACAGATCGTACCGTGAAGATATCAGGAGGTATTATCGAGGACGTGATAGTGCAAGTTGACACCTTCTACTTCCCGTTAGATTTTATCATTTGGGACACAGATCCCTCCCTCACCTAAAGTAACCATGTTCCCATTATCCTTGGGCACCCATTATTAACTATGTCTAACGCCATGATTAACACTCAAAATGGGCAAATGCAACTCACTTTCGGTAACATGACTTTAAAGACAAACATCTTCAAAATCTCCCAACATATGGGTGATGAGGACGATTTTCACGCAGTGGATCTTATTGAGGAGATCGTATAAGAGAACTTAGAGGAAAATTTTAGTGGAGATGCCTTAGGAGTGTTCTTATATCGATCAATGAGAGTGAGGGGACGTACACTAACTTCGAGAGGGAGATAGAGGAGTTAAAAGAGATATTAGACGAGAGAGTGTTGGATGAGGACGTGAGAGATGTAAATTGGGTTTCTAGATTCGAGGAACTACCAACATGGGAGTCATGCACAGTTTCCTTTGATGAAAAATTTTCTACCATTAAATTAAAGAAACGACCCTCCAATGTCAAATATGCTTATTTAGGAGAGGATGAGGCATTTCCTGTCTTTTTCTCCTCTAGCCTAGATAAATAGCAAGAGGGTAAATTGCTAGAAATTTTGAGGAAGCACAAAAGTACTTTTGGTTGGTGCATAGCAGAATTAATAGCCATAAGTCCCTTGATTTGTAACCATAAAATCCACCTCGAGGAGGACGTGAAACTCTCGAGGAAAATGCAAAGAAGATTGATCCCTACCATAAAAGAGGTAGTGATACCTTAAATTATTAAGCTATTGGACACCGGGACCATCTACCCAATCTCGGATAGAAAATGGATGAGTCCTATACAAGTCGTCCCGAAGAAGTCGGGTATGACTGTGGCTGAGCTAATTCCCTAACGTATTACCACCGGGTGGCGCGTTTTCATTGATTACCAAAAACTCAATGCAAGCACAAGGAAAGACCATTTCCCCTTACCATTCATCGACTAGATTCTAGATAGAGTGGAGAGATACCCATACTATTATTTCCTAGATGGTTATTCTGGATATAACCAAACAGAGGTAGATGTACTTGACCAAGAGAAGAAGACTTTCACATGCACTTTTGGAATGTTTGCCCACAAACGTATGCCATTTGGATTGTGCAATGCACCTGCGACTTTTCAAAGGTGTATGTTGAGTCTCTTTAGCGGCATGATTGAAAGAGAACTTGAAGTTTTTATGGATGACTTCAGCATTTTCGGCACCTCTTTTGATCTTTGTTTAGCCAATCTAGAGAAAGTACTTACTCGGTGTCTGGAAAAGAACTTGGTGCTGAATTAGGAGATGTACCATTTTATGGTCACCGAAGGAATAGTTCTGGGCCACATCGTATCTTCCAAAGGAATTAAAGTAGATAAGGCTAAAATTGATGTCATAGCTGAACTACCACCACTGAGATCACTAAAATATGTGCACTCTTTCTTGGGCCACGTGGGGTTTTATAGAAGGTTTATCAAGAACTTTAGCACCATCGCTAGACCCTTCAGTAAGCTTCTTATGAAGGACACCCCATTTGAATGGAATGAAGCATGCCAATATGCTTTTGATTAATTAAAAAGTATGCTTATTTCCGCTCCCATCATGCAAGCTCCAGATTTGTCCTTACCAATGGAGCTTATGTGTGATGTAAGTGATTTCGTGAGAGGGGCTATTTTGGGACAAAGGAAAGATAAGAAAGCTCATGTCATCTACTACTCTAGTTGGATTTAATCGTACCTCAACTAAATTACTCCATGAAGGATAAATAATTACTACCAGTAGTGTTTCCCCTGGATAAATTTTTTTCATACGTTATTTGTTCTCCCATCACATGCTTCATCAACCACGAGACGTTGAAATATCTCATTGTTAAGAACAATGTGAAGTTGTTCCTTATAAGGTGGATCCCACTCCTATAAGATTTTAATCTCTCTATTAAAGACAAGAAAGGAGTAGAAAACATCGTTGTCGATCATTTGTCTCGACTTTCGTACAACGTACCTAGTGATCCCTCACCCATAGACGAGTATTTTTCGAATGAGAAGTTATTTTCTACCTCTTCTCTACCCTGGTTTGTGGACATAGTTAATTATCTTATCATGGTAGTCGTCCCTCTTGATTGGACACCGCAAGAGAAGAAGAGGTTTATTGCTTGGTCATGCATGTTTTTCTATGATGATCCATTTATCTTTAAATATTGTGTGGACCAAATCATTCGACGATGTGTACCAGATGATAAGATACCAAAAGTCATCCAATTCTGTCATTCGGAAGCTTGTGGAGGTCATTTTTCGACGAAAAATACGTCCGATAAAAATCCTTCAAAGCGTCCTTTATTGGCCCACAATCTTTCGGGATATTGATAGGTGTTGAAAATCTTGAGATATGTGTCAATGGATGGGAGCCATCACTCGCCGAGACATAATGCCATTAACCCCCATACTCATTATTAAGATTTTTTATTGTTGGGGTATTGACTCCATGGGCCCTTTTCCTCGCTCCTTTGGGTTCCTACACATCCTCATTGTGGTAGACTGTATTTCGAGATGGGTGGAAGCTATAACTACCAAAACAAATGACAACAAAGTGGTGATAAAATTCTTGAAATAACACATACTTTCTATCTTCAGTGCTCCGAAGGTGATAAATAGTGATAACGACATGCATTTTTATAAAAAGTTGTCTGAGAATCTTATAACAAAGTATGGGATCATCCACAAGGTTGGAACGACTTATCACCCACAAATGAATGGACAAGCTAAGTTAGTAAATAGTGAAATCAAGAACATACTTGAGAAAACCATCGATCCGAACCAAAAATATTGGTCCCTTCGATTGAATGATTCATTATGGGCTTATCGAACTGCATATAAGAACTCCCTTGGGATGTCCCCTTTTCTATTTGTGTTTGGCAAGCCTTGCGATATCCCCGTGGATCTAGAACACAAGGCTTATTGGGCCATTAAGAGGTTGAACTACAACTTGGATAAAGTCGGGGAAGCTTGCAAGCTTTAATTGAATGAGTTGGAAGAGATACGCAATGATGCGTACGAGAACGCTAAGATATCCAAAGAACGGATGAAACTTGCACATGATAAGATTATACGATGAAAGGATTTCATTCCGGATAAAAATTTCTTATCTACAACTCTAGGCTTCATTTATTTTGAGGTGAAATTATAGTCTAGATGGACTTCTTTGTGAAGAAGGTGTTCTCCCACAGAGCTGTAGAACTGGAACATCCAAAGGGGGAGATACGTTCAAAGTTAATGGGCAATGCCTAAATCCATATTTAGAGGCGTGTGTGGATGAAGTTGGCATCATTTGTTTGTCGGACCTCGTTTATGGGGTTGAGTGAGCTATAACAGAGAAGTCATCGCACTCCCGACCCGTATGGGGTGAATTCTTGTGTATAGTAGTTGTGAGTCGGTTAGGGTAGTTCGAGTCCGTAGGTTAAGTCATGAGAGGTTAGGGATAGGAACTCCAGCACACATCCCGATCAAGTGTATAGGGTTCAGAGTATGATTTGGGAGGTTTTAAGTCAATCATGAATAGGAAAAATGGTAGGAACATTCGAGGTTTGAGAGAGAAGATCATTCAAAGTTAGGAGAAAAAATCTACCTTTATGGAAATTGGACCGGTCCATCCCTAGGGACCTAAATCGGTTCGTTTTTGAGAAATTAGAAAATAAAAGGTCCATCCCCTTTTCACCCAATCCTTCCATTTCCCTCCCAACTCGTCCCCTGCCAGTCTCCTCAACCATTTTCCCTCCAAACCCATCCCCCCTTACCTCCCACATCTTTTCCCTCCAAAAACAACCATCTACCTCCTCTCCCCATCTATAAATACACCCCCTCTTCACCCTCTTCCACCACCACTCTCTCTCTCACTATCCCATACACACACTGTTCTATCTAAACACATGTCCAACCAAGATCTTCCCAAAAAATATGACTAAGTCGAGATTCTCCACGATGGTGGGGTCGCACACCGCTCCCTTCAAAAGCGCCTATGGTGTGAGCGCTTTTTCAACCCATGTCGCAAATTACGCATGGAGCAAGCAGTTATGCAGACCGAGATGCCCAATTCCTTCACCAATCTCTTCATGGCGAAGGTTTGGTTTTGTTTACTAAATGAGCCACATGGCCCGGTGTGGGCACCTTAAGTACGTGCTTTTTATGGCTCCCTATTTCGAACGGGGCACAACGTCTGCGAGGCGTATGTGGGCGGCATTCATGTCCCATTCTCCTTGGACATTTTAGTCCAGAAAATAGCAACCTAAGATGTTTCAATCCCTTTTCCATAAACATATCCTAACTACCTGACCCACCGTTGACAAGGACATATGCATGTCTTGCATTACTCTCGGCACACCACGAGCTACCGAGACATTCCTGGTGGGTTGGCTCAGCGATTAGGCACGCCTCACTTTTAAAATTGTTTGTGAAAATATACTCCAAACTTCCAATGACTCGGCTATGCGCCCGCTTTAACACCCCGCGCGCCCAGAGAGACATGCGGTGTGCTATTATGATCAAACTAAACTAAATCCATCAAAAGCAAGTATACAGGATCTAAATTTTCACAATTTAAGTATATCCAATCCAATAATTCTTACATTTCAAAAATAAGGATTACAATAATGTTTCTCTCAAAATACACAAATCTCTAATTATAATTACACCACCAATTGTACAATAAAATAAATGCTAAAAAATACACAAGTCTCCAAAATACACAAATCTCCAAAATAAATGCTAAAAAATAATTAGCACAATGAATAAATCGCAACAATATGAATCACATATACAAATCAAATGCAACACTCAAGCATTAGATCAATATTAATTTCTCAATAACACATCAATGAGTCACCAGGCCTCACTTCACCTCACTTAGGCATCTCAAAGCCATATATAGGTTCATGGGACTATCGGGGGGTGGGGGTGCCCATTATCTGTGCTATATTAAAAAATCATGACACAGTGCTCAAATCACAATATATATCACAATTAATCAAAATTTAGATTCCAATAATTTTCATATTCCAAATGAATACCAAAATTCAACATGAGTGCAATCAACACAGAAAACAAACGAAATTCTCTCGAGAGAATTTAGGAGCATATTGTGTAGTCTCGTGCCTTAAAATCATTGCATTCCTCAAAATCTGATCACACCATCACATTCCTCTCGCAAAAATAATCAAATCATGTTCTATCCCCAACATGAGATAACCCCAAATAGTCCAATTTTAAAACCCAGAAAAATCAGATCAAAAAACTATTCGATTCACCAATCAAACTTCGTATTTGTATTCTAGACGAAAAATTGGATCAGGTATGTTTTTTGAGTTTTTCTTAAATCTCATCCGAATGAACTAAAAAAGAAGATCTAAACATTCCAAATTGGCTCTTCTCATTCCACTCATTTTTGCCTCTTTGGATTTTGTTTTTGGCCTCTATTTTTCATCTCCATTTCCTGATAATCACCCATAATATTCCTTCCTAGCTTGGTGTAACAACCCTCGATTCTGGAAGGCTCATTTTATATTAATTTTACCGCATAAGGTAATTACATAAAATGTTGGAACTAAAGTAAATATTTATTTTATGAAATGAAAGTTAATATTTGCTGGGTTATTGCAAATTTACTGCATGAGAAAGTAAATATCATTCTATTGTATATTTTATAGTGTTATGTGTTTTAAATCACATTATGGTTTAATTGAAACTGGAATTTAAAGTGGTTTAGAAAATTGTCGGATGCCATTTTAGAGGGCGTAGTTAGTCCCGGGATATGCGAGACAGTCAAAATAAGTGACATATTGTATTTTTGAGTTTCGGGCACTTTTACCTGGTTTTAACTCAAACGCGTAATTGCGAGTCTTTTTCATGTGGTATTAACCACTTAAGTGGGGAGACTTATGTTAAGCCATGATTTAAGTCATCTAAATCCCCTAATTTCTCTATTTTAGGTCTTAAGCCCTAAAGAGAATGAGAGAGGAAGAGAGAGGAAGAGAAAAGTGGTGGAAGAAGAGAGAAAATGAAGATTGAAGATGGATTGACGCTTCTTCTACAAATAAATTAGAAATATCAACCCTAAGGCAAGTATTCTACTTGCAAATATGTGATTTAAGATGTATAAATTGTATGATAGTTCTGTATGTTCATTTATGGTTTAAATGTGGAATTTGTGGGATTTAAACCCTAATCTTGATTTATGTTAAAGAAATTGTGGGTCTTGATGGTTATAAATCATATAGGAAAATCTTTGGGTAGATAAATATTATTGGTTGAGTTTAAGGTGGACAAGGTTTGAGATTTGAGAAAATGTAAATCATAATTTGGGTGTAGTTTTTGAAGGTGAAAGAACCCTAGGTCTGCTACGATTGGTTTACCGCGGCCCCTTGATCGGTTGACCGGGCCTTCGGGGACAGGCTTACTGCTTTCCCACAAAGGCATAAAATTCTTGCACGGTCGACCGCGGTCCCTTGACCGATCGACCGGCTATACCATTTTGAGCTTTCTACTTTCCTTCCTAGGCAAAACCTTGAGACGCGATCGACCGCGGTCTCGGGACCGGTCGACCGGTCCCCTGTTTTCCACTTTAAAACTTATTTTTGTTTCCTACATTTTTCTTCTCAATAGGAAATAGGAACCTTCTTGAATGAAGTAAACTTATAGTCCTAGAGTTCTAGATGAGTTGAGATACTACCCTAGATTAGAAATGGTTTTGGTGGGGTTTTCCGGGGATATGCCAATTGAAGTTAGGGCATTTTTCTTCTAGTTGATTCTCATAAAACTAGGAGATGTAGTATTATGTTTGGGAGACTTTAGAAGCTCAATTGAGCTATATTAGTTTCGATGGTTTATATTATCACCCCAAAAGAATGTTGGGAGATTTGGAAGCTCAATTGAGCTATATTAACCTTGGTGGTTCATAATAACACCATAAAGGTGAGTTTGGAGAATAAATTGAAAGTTCATTCATTCCTTTGAAAGATGATAGTCTTGGGGTTTTAAAATAATACCCTAAGATGCTTGGAGATAATCAAGAGGTTATTTACTCCTTCGAGGTTGTAGTGTCGACATAAGCTAAAGTATGGCTCCGGATAATAATTTATGTTATTTACAAGAAGTAAATAGTAATGGTTTTGGATAAAATGAAACGTATACATGGAAATGAAATGAAATGGAAATGGTATTGATTTTAGTAAATGATAATTTACTTAATCATGAAACTGGTAAATGATGATCTACTTGATTTTGAAAATGATAAATAAAACGGTTTAAACACACCTCTCTAAATGACATCATAAGGGAAGTTCGCGCGTGAGGTGATGCCCCCTGGGAAATTAATGCAGGGTGGATATAGTCCATAGGCCATGTGAGCGTTTATTGATGTAAATGTTTCTACGATGGGTAGGAGATTCCGAGTGTGGTCTTGACTATCCCGCAGGCACATGGACGCTTCCCGACATTTTGCGTTAGGTGCCCAGATTGTCTTACGATAGGCCCTGGAAGATGATGGTCATTTAGGGGCGCGCACAGTGGGGAAACCCGGACGGGTGGTCTTAGAATCGTTATATGTATATAAATATAACTATTCATAATCAAGTGGGACTTGATGGATTATATGCCATAAAGAGCATATTGTAGTGCCACAAAGAGCACATATAAATGCCACAAAGAGCCTTTGAAAATGATTATTTTTCCTGATGAGGAAAGGATTTTTACAAAAATGTAAAAGTGAGATAAAAATGCCAGAAAGAGCATAACAATGTGATTTTACATATATTTCCTATTAGAAAAAAGATATATGAGATAATTGGTACATACGATGAAGATTTTAGTTTAATGTTACTTCTTCTATTGTTCCTGCTTAGATTATCTTTTACATTGTGTAGGCAGCTTCTTATTTCTCTTTCTTCATGATTTATTATTCATAACTGCCATACTCTCCATTCATCTGGTAATCATATAGAATCGGGACCTGACCCGTTTATATTTCTTGTTGCATATGCATCTTGTCTCCGCTCAAGTACTCCGCCGCACGGATGCCTGATTTGAATTCCTATTACGATGTCCTCGGCAAGCCGTGATGCATTGCGGGTATTACGGGATACTTTTGGTATAGACGTTTTCATTTTTGAATTCTAGACAGAATCGGGTCTCCTCAGTCGGGCGAGGCCCAAGCTTTTGTAATTGATTAATGTAATGTAATATATAAATTATTGTAATTGCTTAATAATGTTGTATGAATCAGCGGACCGATAACATATTCGGTCCTCTTATTTGTTATCTGTTGTTATAGATATATATACATCCTTGTGGTTTCCCTTATCTTTTCAGGAAATGGGTTATTTGTTTTCTTTTATTTACTTTCAATTTAAAAATTTTGGCAACTCGTTTTTTGAAATAGTGGGTGGTTGTCCTGGATATTCTATATTTTTATTGAGATGCTGAAAATGATTCCATCTATGATTATTTTATATTGGAGTATTGGGCTGGCCACCCCTTATTTCGGATCACGGGGTGTCACAGATGATATCAGAGCATCAGGTTCTAGAGTCCTTAGGAATTTGTGTGGACGCCTTAAGTTTCAGCATTGCTCCTGATTTGACATAAATCCTTAGGATTAAGATCGTTGGTTTCTCTTGTGAGATTTCGTTCTTCTGCCATGAGGTAGAATCTATAGAATCGTTTGCGTATTCGTGTGAGAATAGTAGGTCGATTGAAGGATGCCAAGGAAGTTCATTGTGAGGGCGTCATGAGAAGGAACTACTAAGGACTGTAAATTGTGGTCGGGGATGAGGACCGCTTTGGAGGTCGCTCCCTTTTTGTTACACTTCTTTGTCTTGCTACCACGACTACTAATTACAGTTGATGTAGTTTTCCCAAGTACCGCTAGAAGTAGAAAGTTGTACTAAGCTTGAGAATTCAAGCGATGTTAAATTGACGTAGAGAAGTACCCAGAAGTATGATGGAGGAGAATCCTTCACCCGTAGGAGTAGTATGCAAACGATGGGGACGTAGTTACCTTATTCGTGGGTGCTGGAAGTTTTGCCCATGGAGGAACCCGGTAGATACTTCCTATCATAAGTTTCTCTTGGGTAACTGGAAGGAGGAGAAGGCAAGATCCTCAAGTGTTCACGCGAGGCTCCGTTAGAGGCTGACATGTGAAGAAGAGTTGTGCGATTAGGGAGATCGTTCACTCAATAAAGGTAGGTATCAGTGAGAGCCCCCCAATGGAATGATAGGCTCCAGAATAAGTGTCGCTAACACTTCTGATGGGGTAGTGATCATGAAACCGTATTGGTGGACATCCGCCTGGGAAGGTTTCATTGAACTGCGGAAGAGGAGGCCGAGAGCGTGTTCTCTTTTATTGAGGAAGTAAAAGGAACTACGTGGGCTATAGTGATGTGGAAGAACCACGCGTTTTCATTACATTGATTATAAGAACGAGGACAAAAATAAAGTGCCAAATTGGGGAGTTGAGGGAAGTAATATTGGTTTGTATAAGGCTCGAATATGGAGTCTGAGATTCATTAGTATTGACCCGGAGTGCTTGGCTTAATTGTTGGTGGGAATTCCACCTTATTAGTGGGTGGTGTATTCCTTAGAATAAGATATAGTAGTATTATAACTACTCTAGATTCGGGTGTACATATCGAGTTTGTAATAGTATCGACATTATTATAGAAAGATAACTATATGACTTCCGTGGTAGGGAAGTTTTATGATCTCTTCACTCGTTATAAAACGAGTGATGAAAATTTAAAGGCGTATGTGCTATATGTAATAACTAGTATGAATGTTTTTGCTGCTTGTTTGCATTGTATGTGGATGTTGTGACTTATCTCCACGACCAACAAGGTTAAGTAGTAATGCATAGGAGGGGTTCCTTATTTGGATTCCTCTTTTACGGGATGCTCCACGCGTGAACCTTAACGACGTTGGGAGTGGAGAGATGTTATCTTTCCTTTCTCTTGTTCTATGTACATTATGCGAGTAAATATATTTTGGTCGGTTTGGTGTGATAGCAAGCAAATAAAATTTTAAGGCTATCTTACTTCTAGTTCAAAATGGAACTAGTTATTCTATGATTTCTCCCCTGGATACAGGTTGAGACTTTATAGAGGTGAATCGAGGTAGGTAGGAGATTTTGTTATTCGTTTGGTTATCTTGTGTGAGCGTTTAATTATTTGTTTGTCTTGTTTATGCATGTTACGCTTATCTCCATGATCAACTAGTTAAGTAGGCATGTGTCGGAGGGGTTCCTTGTTTGGATTTCGCTTCGGCGAGACACTCCGTCGCATGAACACTTAACGATGTTGTGATTGGAGAGACGCTATCCTTTTCTTTCTGTTTTACTTTATTTATTTTGTTGTTAGAAGTGGGATTGGAAGATTAGCCGAGAATAACGTAGAAGAGTGATTAAGGGCTATTAAAGTGCGAGATAGAAACACTGTATATAGTTCTCTCCTCTAATCGATGTGAGGGAGACTGAGGTACGAAGTCGGATTGAGACTTCGGGATTGTGCCTTGATAAGAAGGCAATGTTTATATAAAGGGATATGTATCTTAAAGACTCCACAGGAAGTGAATGTCTGATCAGTTAAGATCTTTAAAAGATGCTATGGTAAGTAGGATTGTAAATTAGAATTGTACCGATCCCGATCATGTGTCTTAGACCGTCACATCTTAATGACCAATGATGCAAGGTAGTAGTGTAACGGGAGTCTTCCTTATTTGGATTTCACTTCGGCAAGATGTCCCACGCACGAAACTGAACGAATTGTCGGAAGTTGAGATAGGTCTTGGACACTAGGGATATATTTAGTATTATCTATCTACGACTTAGGTAGGATGTATACTTGTAGATCGACCTTAGATTTATTATAACATAAGGCTCTTAGGGAAGGTGATGTTGATTTAGGAAGGAGGTAAGGAGTTGACCACGAATGAGTTGTGGGTTAACTCTATGTGGGGTTAGATCCCTAGGAATGAGATTTATGGGTCTCGAGATGTTTGGGTGGTTTTGTCCAAAAAAGATAAGGCCTTTCTTAGATATGTTGCTATGTGGCGACTTCACTTACGGGGAGTTAAGGAACGAGATGACCTTCAATCCTGAGCTCATGATAGTGATCTTGAGAGTGGGTTAAATGAATAAGTCTCTGCCAGGAGCGGGAAGTATTAATACTGGAGCATGGACTCGTCGTCTATGCTTCTCATAAGCCTAAACTTGTGGGAAGTATTATCCCATGCTTGAATTTAAAATTCATTGCTGTGGAAATTGCCTTAAAGAAATGGAGGCACTACTTCCTGGGCAGGGAAATTTAGTCTTTCTCGCGAAGCAACAAGTTGTTGCAATAGGTCATGGGAGAAATAGAGTTATTGCTCGGATTTCGGAAGAACTAGTGATTGGGTATTTTCTCATTCGCTAAGGAAATGCGATTGGGGTAGTAGATGCGTCGAGCAAGAAACTCGTCGGAGATATTTGTGTTGGCATGGAAAGCCAAATGAAATGAGCATGACTCGAAAGACTCTGTAACGAGAGCATTCTGGTCTGTGATCGACCATTTTACCTACTAGTGCTAAGAAGAGTATCGGTGGAATGAAGAGGGGTAAATTCATAGACGGTTGTATGGAAGTGCCGAAACCGTTATGGTCATGATCCTCTTTGACAAAATTGTTGATCGTTCGACCAAATCGTTACTTTTCTGGCCATTATGGGCGGACTAGATGTAGAAGAGTATGCCCCATTCTCGATGGAGGAATGGTAGAACCGTAGGTGGTGCCTATTAAAATAGGGTGGACCGAGACTAGATATTTGTGTCGGAGGTTGGGTACAAGTTTCCATGAAGTAATGGGAACCGTATGGGAATGGAGTATACCTTACCACCCTAAAGAGGATTGATGAATGGAGGAAGTTGACTTAATGTCGAAACGCATACCTAGAATGTGCGCCTTAGGACACATAGCTACTGAGAGCATAACGGCATGGAGGGAAATTCCCGTACAAACATTAGCCTTTGAATGGCCTTATGGATCATTTCCTAATGCTTGGCACCGCGAGTCGCCTAGTGTAGTCGGTTGAGTAATTCGCATACTCGTTGGATGGAACCAATGGTTAATATGTTCCTTGGACTTGGAGTGGTATCGGAACATTTCTTTAAAGATTTGGGTTTTGAGCCATACGCCATGATGGGATACGTCAATGCGAAGAAAGTTGAGTAGTGTTGGGGTTAAACCAATTAGAGTTGGTATAAACATCCCCGAGGAGGGAGTAAAGCGGTCTATGCCGAATTGTGAGGGTATCTTCTTTTGTTTTAAAGACGGTAGAATCGATAGTTAGGGAAGAATGCTTTGTGCTACGCTACAGCACAAATGATGTAGGCTGAGATCGATAAGGTCGACCTTAGTCCGGGTCCATTTAGGATGACTGTGATGACGAGGGGTTTGTTTAGGATGGTAGAATCCTAGTTTAGAGTAGTATACCCTTTATGAGATTTTGGTATGCCCAAATTTTGGGGGCAAAATTCCCTCTTAAGGGGGGAGTATGTAACAACCCTCGATTCTGGAAGGCTCATTTTATATTAATTTTACCGCATAAGGTAATTACATAAAATGTTGGAACTGGAGTAAATATTTATTTTATGAAATGAAAGTTAATATTTGTTGGGTTATTGCATATTTACTGCATGAGAAAGTAAATATCATTCTATTGTATGTTTTATAGTGATATGTGTTTTAAATCACATTATGGTATAATTGAAACTGGAATTTAAAGTGGTTTAGAAAATTGTCAGATGCCATTTTAGAGGGCGTAGTTAGTCCCGGGATATGTGAGATAGTCAAAATAAGTGCCATATTGTATTTTTGAGTTTCGGGCACTTTTACCTGGTTTTAACTCAAACGCGTAATTGTGAGTCTTTTTCATGTGGTATTATCCACTTAATTGGGGAGACTTATGTTAAGCCACGATTTAAGTCTTTTAAATCCCCTAATTTCTCTATTTTAGGTCTTAAGCCCTAGAGAGAATGAGAGAGGAAGAGAGAGGAAGAGAAAAGTGGGGGAAGAAGAGAGAAAATGAAGATTGAAGATGGATTGACGCTTCTTCTACAAATAAATCGGAAATATCAACCCTAAGGCAAGTATTCTACTTGCAAATATGTGATTTAAGATGTATAAATTGTATGATAGTTGTGTATGTTCATTTATGGTTTAAATGTGGAATTTGTGGGATTTAAACCCTAATCTTGATTTATGTTAAAGAAATTGTGGGTCTTGATGGTTATAAATCATATAGGAAAATCTTTGAGTAGATAAAGATTGTTGGTTGAGTTTAAGGTGGAAAAGGTTTGAGATTTGGGAAAATGTAAATCATAATTTGGGTGTAGTTTTTGAAGGTGAAAGAACCCTAGGTCTGCTACGACCGGTTGACCGCGGCCCATTGACCGGTCGACCGGGCCTTCGGGGACAGGCTTACTGCTTTCCCACAAAGGCATAAAATTCTTGCGCGGTCGACCGGCTATACCATTTTGAGCTTTCTGCTTTCCTTCGTAGGCAAAACCTTGGGACGCGGTCGACCGCGGTCTCGGGACCGATCGACCGGTCCCCTGTTTTCCACTTTAAAACTTATTTTTGTTTCCTATATTTTTCTTCTCGATAGGAACTAGGAACCTTCTTGAATGAAGTAAACTTATAGTCCTAGAGTTCTAGATGAGTTGAGATACTACCCTAGATTAGAAATGGTTTTGGTGGGGTTTTTCGGGGATATGCCAATTGAAGTTAGGGCATTTTTCTTCTAGTTGATTCTCATAAAACTAGGAGATGTAGTATTATGTTTGAGAGACTTTAGAAGCTCAATTGAGCTATATTAGTTTCGATGGTTTATATTATCACCCCAAAAGAATGTTGGGAGATTTTGGAAGCTCAATTGAGCTATGTTAACCTTGGTGGTTCATAATAACACCATAAAGGTGAGTTTGGAGAATAAATTGAAAGTTCATTCATTCCTTTGAAAGATGATAATCTTGGGGTTTTAAAATAATACCCTAAAATGCTTGGAGATAATCAAGAGGTTATTTACTCCTTTGAGGTTGTAGTGTCGACATAAGCTAAAGTATGGCTCCGGATAATAATTTATGTTATTTACAAGAAGTAAATAGTAATGGTTTTGGATAAAATGAAACGTATACATGGAAATGAAATGAAATGGAAATGGAATTGATTTTGGTAAATGATAATTTACTTAATCATGAAACTCGTAAATGATGATCTACTTGATTTTGAAAATGATAAATAAAATGGTTTAAATACACCTCTCTAAATGACATCATAAGGGAAGTTCGCGCGTGAGGTGATGCCCCCTGGGAAATTAATGCAGGGTGGATATAGTCCATAGGCCATGTGAGCGTTTATTGTTGTATGTTTTTCTGCGATGGGTAGGAGATTCCGAGTGTGGTCTTGACTATCCCGCAGGCACATGGCCGCTTCCCGACATTTTGTGTTAGGTGCCCAGGTTGTCTTATGATAGGCCCTGGAAGATGATGGTCATTTAGGGGCGCGCACAGTGGGGAAACCCGGACGGGCGGTCTTAGAATCGTTATATGTATATAAATATAACTATTCATAATCAAATGGGACTTGATGGATTATATGCCATAAAGAGCATACTGTAGTGCCACAAAGAGCCTTTGAAAATGATTATTTTTCCTGATGAGGAAAGGATTTTTACAAAAATGTAAAAGTGAGATAAAAATGACATAAGGAGCATAAGATTGTGGTTTTACATATATTTCCTATTAGGAAAAGGATATATGAGATAATTGGTACATACGATGAAGATTTTAGTTTAATGTTACTTCTTCTATTGTTCCTGCTTAGATTATCTTTTACATTGTGTAGGCAGCTTCTTATTTCTTTTTCTTCATGATTTATTATTCATAACTGCCATACTCTTTATTCATCTGGTAATCATATAGAACTGAGCCCTGACCCGTTTATATTTCTTATTGCATATGCATCTTGTCTCCACTCAGGTACTCCACCGCAAGGATGCCTGATTTGAATTCCTATTACGATGTCCTCGGCAAGCCATGATGCATTGCGGGTATTACGGGATACTTTTGGTATAGACGTTTTCATCTTTGAATTCTAGACAGGATCGGGTCTCCTCACTCGGGAGAGGCCCAAGCTTTTGTAATTGATTAATGTAATGTAATATATAAATTATTGTAATTGCTTAATAATGTTGTATGAATCAGCGGACCGATAACATATTCGGTCCTCTTATTTGTTATCTGTTGCTATAGATATTTATACATCCTTGTGGTTTTCCTTATCTTTTCAGGAAATGGGTTATTTGTTTTCTTTTATTTACTTTCAATTTAAAAATTTTGGCAACCCGTTTTTTGAAATAGTGGGTGGTTGTCCTGGATACTCTATATTTTTATTTAGATGCTGAGTATGATTCCATCTATGATTCCGTTATATTGGAGTATTGGGCTGGCCACCCCTTATTTCGGATCACGGGGTGTCACACTTGGAGCCTAAGCTAACCTATATTATTATATTTTCCTTTAATTAAAAATTGTCTAGTTTATATATTTAAACCATTATAAAATGTCCAAAAATAATTTAAATTTAAATGTTTGATTCGATTTCAAACCAAAATAAATTATATTATCCCCGAGAAAAAAAATAATAATATTACTAAAATTTTGTATAATATTCGTAAATAAACCTCAAAAGACTGGGGTATTACATATTTTCCCACTTGAAAAGGAATTTCATCCTCACAATTCAACAAAACCTAAGGCTCGAAATAAAATGCTACTCGATTATATTTCCCAAAAATCACACACTAAAGTCCTCAAATCAATTTTCTATCTCCAAAGAAAACATATCTAACTCGCATGTTAGACCCAATACCCAAGAGTCTGGGGCTATCGTATACCTAAGCTCTGATACCATCTGTAGCACCCCACGCTCATGGAGAGACACGCGGCGTGCTATTATGATAAAACTAAACTAAATCAATCAAAAGCAAGTATAGAGGATCTAAATTTCTACAATTTAAGTATATCAAATCCAATAATTCTTACATTTCTAAAATAAAGATTACAATAATGTTTCTCCTTAAATACACAAATCTCCAATTATAATTACACCACCAATTATACAAAAAAATATATCTTCCAATCCATGCTCTAAAATAATTCTCCAAAATAGTCAATAGCGTCTCAATCCATGATAACCTACCACTAAAAGAAAATACGATGAAGTACACAACATGATAGGAATAGATGCTCAAAAATAGTAAGCACAATGAATAAATCGCAACAATATGAATCGCATATACAAATCAAATGCAACACTCAAGCATTATATCAATATTAATTTTTCAATAACACATCAATGAGTCAACAGGCCTTACCTCACCTCCCCAAGGAATCTCAAAGCCATATACCAGTTCGTGGGACCATAGACGGGTGACCATTCTCCATGCCATATTAAAATCTCATGACATGATGCTCAAATAACAATATATATCACAATGAATCAAAATTTCGATTCCAGTACTTTTCATATTTCAAATGAATATCACAATTCAACATGAGTGCAATCGACGCAGAAAATAAATGGAATACTCTCGAGAGAATTTAGGAGCATATTGTGTAAGTACCGTACCTTAAAATCATTGCATGAATATCCACATAAATTCGGCCTCAAAATTTGATCTCCCCATCACGTTTCTCTCGCAAAAATAATCAAATAATGTTCTGGCCCGAACACGAGACAACCCCAAATAATCCTATTTTAATAACCTAGAAAAATCAGATCCAAAATTATTCAAATCACCAATCTGACTTCAGATTTGGATTCTAGATGAAAAATTGTGTCAGGTGTGTGTTTCGAGTTTTTCTTAAATACATCCGAATGCACTCAAAAAGAAGATCTAAAGATTCCAAATTGGCACTTCTAATTCCACTCGATTTTTCCTCTTTCCATTTCTATTTTGGCCTCTCTTTTTCATTTCCCTTTCCTTATAATCACCCATAATATTCCTTATGTAGTCCCTCTCTCCAACCCTAGATTGGATCCTAATCTAACCTATATTATTATATTGCCCTTTAATTCAAAATTGTCTAGTTTATATATTTAAACCATTATAAAATGTCCAAAAATAATTTAAATTTAAATGTTTGATTTGATTTCAAACAAAAATAAATTATATTATCCCCGAGTAATAAAATAATAATATTGCTAAATTTTGTATAATATTCATAAATAACCCTCAAAATAACGGGGTATTACACCCGCGTCAACCAACCCTTGATTATCACCTCTTTGACTACAACACCCCTATCCACCTGGGCCAAGCCATTTATAAAGACATCTTTTATGCGGTCATGGACCAAAAGGGTAAAACCTCTCTCCCGTATGCCCGACTCATCACTTCCATTCTAGCGGACGTTGGCATTGAGCCTCCCTCCGATTTTTCTCGCCTTCCCAGCCCTCTTGGGTAGGGCACACGTAATAAAAGTCAAAAGCAAGGGGAAATTCAATGGCATGAATGGCAGCTAAGGATGAATCAAATGTGGATAAGAGTGATGATGATGAGGGTGATGATGATGAGAGTGACGAGGTGGAGGTGGAGGCGGATATTGAGATGGGGGATGGTGAGTAGGAGTATGATGAGGACGTCGATTCAGATTTTGAGCCAGCAGGTGCATATTTTGATAGACGCCTTTCATCGATGGAGACGCACTTAAACGAGTTCCTCATGTGATACCAGCGCAACACCAGCATGATGCATCGCCTTCAAGCTGAGATGTATCGTATGTCTATGGGTACGCCACTACCGGTATACTTTTTTGACCCATACGACCCGAATGCATCCAGTAGTTCCCACCCACTGCCCCAGTTGAGACCTTGTTTAGTGTTTTTGACGTGTTGGTTGTGTTTGTATTGTCTTTCTGTTGGTTGTAACAGCTGGTTGTTGGTTTTTCCTATCCTCTTGTAACACATGCTTGTTCTTAATATAAAAATCTGCATTTTCACAATTTGTTCGTTTTATTTTTTCACCTTTTTAATTCGCTCTTAGTTAGATTTTCATCCCTTTTGCTTGAGGACAATGTAAATGTCTAAGTTAGGGGGTGACAAGTGCGTAATTCTAAAACTTCACAAATCTTTAAAATTCCCAAAAAAATAGAAAATTTCAAAAATTTCCAGAAAAATTGAAAAATTTTGAAAAGGCCAAAAATATTTTTCTTCAAATAAATGAAAATTGTAATTTAAAATCTTCAAAAATGTCACAATTTTTTGTCTCAAGTTGTAAAAAAATCAAATTCACAAAGCCAAAATTAACCAAAGATGGAAATTGAAAGAAAATTGGCAGCTTAACGAATAACTATGGAGATTAACTAACCCGGTGAGAATTCGAACCTTGCACTTTTTGAGAGTTTTTAAATCAATCCGAGTTAATGGTTAACTCAAAGTTCATTTCAGCTTTTTAAGAAGTCGTTGATGATCTCTAATTTATTATTTTAATCGATTACGGGAAACATGTGGATGTGGACTTAACTATTTTATGATGTTTAATTCTTGTGCATTACTTTGGTGTTATGTTGAATTCTTATACAAATTTTAATAAATATAGGGTCATAACATCATAAGGACATTTTCCAATTCCAAACTTTCCGACCATGCCCATATTACCTAATACACCTTATAACCCAAGAAAGTCCTAACCAAGTCCAAAATTCTAAATTAATTACCGCATGGAAGGCTAAGGCATAAAAGATAATAAAAGAGATTAAAATGGTGTGAGAAAGAGATGATGTTCCCATTTACCAATAATCATAATCCGATGAAGAGATATTTTCACCTCAAATATTATATTTTTCAATTTTTTTGTGCATGAATTCATGTCCATTACATTTACTCCTTATATCACACATACCGAGTGAAATCGTAAAATTTCGAGTGATTCGTTTGTGAATGTATCCGTGAGATTTTGAAATCAAAATGAATTTTCAAAAAGTAACGTAATGATCAATCTGTGGAAATTTGTGATTTGATTTTCGATTTCGCTCATACACACTATGATTTGAGACTTGTGAGTATGATTTTATGGTCACTATTTTTTCGGGGAGTTTAAATTGTCCAATATTTAGACACTTCGAATTTTTTCGGGGAGATTAAAAAATAAATTTTGTGGTTATATTCACTACAAACCCTCACGAGACACCACTCGTCCTACTAGGGTAACCTAAGGGTGTAAAGGCTTATTGCATATGCTAAATGCAATCGTTTGCCTATGAAAGAGGTATTCTATCCCTAGTTAGAGTTTGACCATGCTTTTGATTCTTTTACATTGCTCGGGATGATCAAAGTTCTAAGTTAGGGGGTTTGATTAGGAATAAATTCTTTCGATTTATCCCTTTAATTTAGAGGCTTTTATCATCTCAAACGATGTAAAATGCATTGATTTATCTCATATATGTGATACTAACAGTTTCTAACAAATACCCCGAATTTTGTGTATTTTTCATAAATTTTGTAGGTACTTAATTCATGAGAGAAAGAAAGAAACCGAATGAAAAGAAAAGAAGAAAAGTCAAAAGGGAAAAAAGTGTAATTTATAACTGGAATCCGGACAAGGACCCAAAATGAAAGTTGAAGATCTCGACTCTATAAGTACATAGGAAGAAACGGTATCCAAATCCGAGTCCTGGAGAAAAAGGTATGAGACTTGAAAGATTTGAGATAATCACGAGAAACTAATAAGAAAATGATCAAGGGCCCGGGCCGATCCGAATTTCACCATAAACGATCTGATTCGGTCCCCTTGAAATCGTTGTAGATGTTTTATTTAGTGTACCGATCCGGTTTCTACCAAAAACGAACCGGTCAGAACCCTTGAAACTCACTGTATACCCTGCGTGAAACGGACCGATCCGATATAAAGGGAAAACAAAACGATTCGATATACATTGGACAGAACCGAAATGTCAGGTCGGACCGATCCTGAAGTTAAATTATGTAATTATTCTGTTTTCTAACTAGAGTCTTGCATGGCCAAAACTCTTGTAATTCTGTAGGTTATTTATTCAAAACGACTCCCAAACATGGGAGAGCTTCTTTTTACACAGTTTTAGAGATAGAAAGTAGAAAAAAAAACTAAAAGCTCAGATGTTAATTTCCAATTACAATTTATTCAGTAAAGTAGATTTCTTTTTCTTTTTTATTGTTTGATTTCAATAATTCTTGCATAATTAGTTTATTCCCGGTAGGTTTTACAGCTTTATTCTTCTTTAGAAGTAATTTCATCATGAGTTCAGTTGCATGCACCACGAAAACCCTAGTTTTAGTTAATTGCACCAAGCTAAGATAGATTTTTTGGGGTTGGGATGCATGAACCCAACTTAATGTGGTTTGCATGTGTGTAAAATTAGTTCCCCGAATTAAGTAAATGATCAAATCTTGTTGTGTGGTTATCACAACCATTATAGAACTTTTGATCTCATTTTCCCTAGGTAACCGGGATGCTGAAGAGTGAAACACACGAGTCGCTACCACAACACCACTTTATTCTTACTATTGATTATGTATGGTGAGGTCTAGTACCCTCATAAATATAATGCTTGAGATTAATAAAGAGTGAATTTAATTCATAACTAGTTTTATAGCTGGTAAACGTACTAGCGTCGGGGGATTACATTCTAAGCTATTTTTCCCATTCATACTTAGTAAATTATAATTAGCTTACTGTTGCATGTTTAGTTTCATAACTAGTTTAATTAATTTTCATTTAGATGATAAAAAAATTCCCACTTCAATCATTCTTTTTGTTTCTTTTTAGAGTCGGGTTAGGGTTGATCGTCATACCGTTCGTCATCATGAATATTTGTCCTATTTCCCTGAGGATTCGACCCCTTTCTTACCGGGTTTATTACTAATGCGACAAGCTTGAACTTGAGAATATATTAGCATGCACACTAGATACACATTTGTGGTCGCGTCAAGACTCTATCGCTAAAATCATCCCCTACTAGGAGTGGAAGTGGTTCGACTTAGAAACAAGACAAAAGCATACCATTCTCCCCATGTTATATCTCTAGTATTGGATTACTGGGGCTTACATTCTCAGTGTTATCATTATCACCCAAGATGGTGACAACCTTCCCTTTGGCAAAGAACTTCAGTTTCTAGTAGAGAGAGGAAGACCCTCCCTTGATACTTTGGAGCCATGGTCGTCTGAGCAATAGGTTGAAACAAGACGGTATGTTGGTGACTTGGAATTCAGTAAAGGGATTTATAAGGCCAGCCCCCATTATATGATTTTTTGATCCCATCACTTCCCGACGAGTATTGTCATAAGCATGCACTATGGAAGAAGTTAGAGCTAGGTCGCTTACTTTCAATCCCAAGTAGTTGAGGGTTCTTAAAAGATAAACATTAAGTACTGACCCGTTGTCTACAAGCCAAAGCGGGATTGTCTTTCCTATGACCTCGATAGAGATATTAAGAGAATATTTATTATTTGGACCAAATTCAAAGAAGGAGATAATTCTAGTAGAGGTTAGAGACCCGACCAAGTTTATGTATTCTTTCAGACTGGTAGAAGGAGGAGCTGTGGCCCGGTAAGAAGTTTAGTCAATGAATTTTGGTGAGGTTAGGAAGATTTAAAGAGTCCTTAAAAAGTGATGTTATCCAGAGTTTTCTTCAATTGATCGAGGATCTTACTCTCCCCAAGGTTTATTTTTGGTAAAGGGATTTTCTCAACACCTTTTCACTTATCTGTCGTTGCTGATTGACGGCTTAAAAATTGGTAATTCATCTTAGATCTGGTCAAATAATTCATAAAAGAGGGGAAAACAGAAACCATGTTTCTTCATCTATCTCGGATTGTTCGACCACTTTGTTAATATCTTCTAGAAGATCCTCAAACTATAGCATTCCACATATATTAACTATTGAGCACATCTTTTTTGGGCTTTGCTCTTCATCATCCCCCCATCCGGTGGAAACAATGCCATCCTTTCACAAGAAGTCAATGCATTCTATAACCTCAACGGCCTCTTCGTATAGATCCTCCCACTTAACGGGGACATGTACAAGTGAAGGGACCAGACACCCTTGTAATTTCAAAGCATCGAGTAGCTCAGACATACTGTAAATTTTATCAATTTGTCGGAACAAGTTTGTCATAATCTAGATGGCATCATTTAAACTGACTTCGTTGGTGGGTATTACCCAATTATCTGACTCACGAGCTCACCTTCGAGTTTACATATAGTGCATTGAATTTTGGTAGTCAATGATCATTTCTGAGGGCAATTTCAGCCTAAACTATAGGAGATGGTTTAATACTACTAGAAATTCCATATCCTTCCCTCTAGATGAACGGTAGCACATGACTTTATAAGAAGTGACAGGGCCTCATCGGCAAAACAAGTAGGGTGTAGGAGAAAATATGGGCAAACTTTGAGGGGTTTAGGTAAATATATGTGTATGATGGGTGATTTAGTGGGTAGAATCTGGGTAGACATGTCAAATTTTAGATCTTCTTATAAAAAGATAGCATTTGTATATTTTGGAAGTGGATTCTGAGTTATTTTGGGATTTGGATTGACTGGTGGGATGATCACACCCCGATAAATTAGAACTTGGATTACATTTTGAAGATGGAAGCACTAATCTGTTGTATGGCCAATATTTTGATGGAAATCAAGATGGGCGTTCGGTTTGATATTTTTAAGGAGTTTGTTTGGTAATAGACGAGGATCCAAAGTCTTGATGAGATTTCATCTCAAAAGGACTTGGTAGACTTTAGAGAGGGGAGCATGAATCTTGGTGTATTCTTTCCTGACTGGGTTAGGGTCACTTTATAGTGCCCATGAAGTGGCAGGCTGAGAGATGTTATTAATGGTTGAAACTGCAGTATTAGCAGGCTTTTTATACTTTTTTGTGGTCAACTGTCTGAGTACTTTCTTTGGCTCATCTTCTCACTTGGTGAGACTTTCTTCAATCTCCACTCCTGCTTACTGGAGGGCTCGAAAATGGTGGTAATATTGTCCTCCCATCGTTGCTCGACCATGGGGTAAGAAGTTCTTTTTCACAATATTGACTTGTTCTTCTTTGGAAGGACAGTTGGACATGGTGGAAGCTTTCTCTCTCCACCTTGCTATGAAATTACTGACAGTTTCCTCGAAATTCAACTTAAGAAGCTCTAAATCGCTATGGGTAACCTCCAACTCCTCGTTGTACTTCTACTGTGACATGAATTCACGGGCAACATCCTCCCAGCTGAAAATTTGGAATCTTCGAGGGATAAAAACTAGTCAAGAGCATTGTCCTTCAAAGTATATTGGAACCTATGGTCCATTATTTTATCAGAGGCACATAGGAGAGTCATGGCTCAATGATAACTTTGGAGATGAACAATTGGGGAGCCTCTACTCCCTAACTTCTCAATATTGGGCATCTTGAACTTTTTCGGTAGCCTTGCTTTAGGGTAAGGAGACATATTGGTGTAATCCGTGTAGTTCTCAGAGATTCGAACTTGCTCAAACTACTTGGTTAATAGCTTGAGTTCCTCCTTGGCCTTGTTCAACTTTTATTCCTTGGGATTAACGGTCACGGGCAGGTTAGCCCCTAGTTGGTCAATATTCGGCATTAGAAGATGAGCTGGCAGTGGCCCAATGGAAGGAGGGGCACGGGGAGCATGTTAATACTCTTACGGTACCCAAATAGTCTTAGGTGGGGGCTGAGCCATAGCGCGAGGGAAGAGGACCTCGGGTTCTTTGAGGATTGGGACTCGATTTTGCTACATCTTATGAACCTCAATTAGATGGTTATCAATCTTGGCAGTAAGTTGGACTAGGACCATTATCAATCAGGATGCACATTCGGCACTTGGTCTGTATTCTCCATATAGAGTAGGTGAGAGTGGATTTCGAACTCGGAGGAAGTAGCGGGAGAACTGACAGAGCTTCGGGGGGGGGTTAAATAGAAGATCGAAGCCAATAAGGAGCCAAGCCAACATTTGGGTATGCGATCGATCTGATAAGGAAAATGATCTAAATTTATTTTTGAAAGAGAGAAGCAAAAAAAATTATTATTGAAAAAGGAGGAAATTATTTTTGACAAATTTTTTTGGAAAGAAAAAGTCAAAATATTTTTGGTATTTTTGTTTTGATGAGAGGAGGAAAAATATTTCCAGTATTTTGAAAAGAGGAGGGGGGAAATGTTTTTGACACTTTTGTAAGGAAAGAGGAAAAAAGAAAACGAGAAAAGGTCTCAGCATGATTATTATTATAATTAATAATAATATAATACTAATAATAATGATAATAATAATAATAATAAAAATAATTATTATTATTATTATGTTTTCACTTGTATTCGGATTACCTAAATGCAAAAGAAATGTTGGACATGACCCAAGCCTGGGAAAATTGGGTTTGAAAAATATGTAAAACGCAGTTCGATTTGTTGTCAGGCTCATGGAAAGGGTCTCATTTTGGAAAAGATGAAATCGCGCAAAATTTTGGGTGGCACACTGACCCGTCATTTTGGCAGAGTTTCGGTTATTAACTTGCATACTATGTAGGTTTTCACATATGTATAGTTATTTTTGTAGTTCGATCTACACGCGTGTCATAGACCCTTGGACTTTTGCTCCAATAATTGATATCAGAGCCCTGTTGATACTGCGTATAGGTTGAATTCATCCATGTTGTCTGATTAAGACAATCATATATGTGCATGGATGTTGGGTAGAATATAGATATGTGCTAACTTATATTTTGCAGCGATCTTATCCCACTATTATGGTCACGTGTTTATGGGTTTTTTTATGTGATTGGACCCCATGAAGGTTTATTCGTGGTTATTTTTTTTATGCTGGATTGATGTAATATTGATGTAGAATGTGAACTCCTTCATAGAGGCATAGGACATTTTTTATTTATTAATTTTTTTTCTATGAGTGTGATGAAAGATAGGTGATTGGAGGCAGTTTTTGTCACAGAGATTGGTTTCGACGCTGTTAAATAGTGCTTGGAGGCAACATGAAGTGTTTGGGTTCAAGGATGACTGTTGGGTTCAAGAATGACCGTTAAGTTCAAGGATGACTGTTGAGTTCAAGGATGACTCTAGAGAACTCCAATCTACAACAGAGTTGTATAGTGACCATAATAGTCGGGAATCCTTACTTATCTTAATTTCCTTATTTACGTTGATTTATGTATCTATTATTTATATTTTAATTGTTGGGTTATTAATATGTGTTAACGGTTCCCTTAGAATTATGGATAACATGGAATACCAAACCGACTTAAATCATATAGATTCTAAATGTGAATAATTCATAATTATTTTGAATTGTAGACATTAATATGTGTGGTTAGAGAATAAAAAAATTGAGTAGTTTATTTTAACTATCAAGGGTATTTGGAATTTTTTTTATTTATGACACATTTGCTTGATATATTAAAATAGGGATATCTCGATATTTTTGAAAATATATCAAATGTCCTAGATTTTTCAAATTAATTATGAATTGGACACAATTTTTTAACCCTCACAAAAGTATTTTAAATTACTAAATGGGAGAGGAAATTTTCCAAGAGATAATCCCGTGGTCTCCATCAACGATTTGTAGACTTTCAATAATAAGTAGGTCCTCCAATGAGGAACCCAAATTATTGTGGTAGTCGGTATAAATTTCCTTAAGGGTAATTTTGGATTCATTATTCACATAGGCACCCTTAAAGGAGGAGTCTATGTGATATGAGATAATCTAAAATTAGTTGGTGGTATACACTTAAACATAAAATAATGGTAGGTTATCCAGAGAGGGATGCTATGATTTTGTGGAACTAAAGTCTCGGTTATTTAATTTTATTTGACATAGGTTTTGTCTCGATAATAAAATTAAAAGGAATAAGCATGCCGAATTTTTTTGGAAAGTAGGTTTTCTAAAGAGGAATATTATTCAAATGGTAATCAGGGTGCCGGCGAATTCTTTTAAAATTGATAAATAATACAATAATTTTATTTTAGAATTCAAAAAATTTATGCCCTATAATGATTAATTTTATTATTTGATTCTCAATATTAAGATGGGAAGCTATTTTAATCCACTTGTTGTCATTCTTAAGGAAACCAATTAACTGGACCTAATACATTGATTGTAAAAGGAATTTGGATATTGTGTTGACTGCTGAAGGGTATAAGTTTGTGCTCCATGAGATATGTCCTCAGAAACCTGGTGAGGGGAAAATAAAAAAGGAATCCCAAGATTACTAGAAATTGATTAAGACTAATGAGATGGCGTTATGTTACATTTTGGCCTCTATGTCAAATATTTTGATACATCAGCATCGGTCCATGGACACTGTCTATGGCATGATGCTGAACCTCAAAGATATGTCTGGGGATAAGAATTGTGTTGCAAGGAAAGTTTCCATGAAAGAAATCATTAACACAAATATGACTGAAGGGACCGCGGTGAGGGGCCATATTTTAAGGATGTTGTATCTTCTCAATGAGCTTGAAATCCTTGGAGCAAAAATAGATGGTGAAACCCAAGTCGATATTGTTCTCCAATCATTTCCTGAGTCCTTTAAGCAGTTTCGCCTAAATTATAACATGAACAAACTTTCTTATTCTTTGGCAGAACTACTTAAAGAACTACAAACAGATGAGGGTCTCATCAAAAAGTCAGTAAGTACTTTTTTTTCTAAGAAAGGTTCTACTTCTAAGTCAATGGGTAAGAATAAAAAGAATGAGAAGGCTCATAAACAAGTTATGGTTCCTCAAGCAGCTCATGGGCCTCGGGGAGGTGTGAAAAAACCCCAAGGGCAAGTGTTTCCACTATAAGAAATCAGGGCACTAGAAGAACAATTGTCCAGTTTTTCATAATAAATAGAACAACGCAGGTAAATTCCATTTATTTATCACTAAGTCGTGTTTTGTGGTTAGTACTACCAGTACCTAGTGTGTAGATAGGGGAGCCACTAATCATGTATGCAATTCTTTGCAAAGGTTCCATGAAACCTCGCGACTAAGTGATGGAGAGATTTATATGACTCTGGAAGATGCTAAGAGAGTACCGTTAGTTGCTGTGGGAGATGTTCATTTAAGCTTTAATAATGATAGGGGTTTATTTTTAAAAGATTGTCTTTATGAACCTTCCATCAGATGGGATTTAATTTCAGTTTCTTGTTTAGCCTTTTATGGATATTCATTTTCCTTTAATAAACTCGTGGTTACTAAGAAAAATAAATATTTTATTTGTTCTAGTACATTAGTGGATAATATTTATATTGTTAATCCTATCTCTCCCATACAACAAATTAATATCATGCATAATTCAATTTGACTAAAATTAAAGAGAAAGGAATCCTCCTCAGTGCATCAAACATATCTTTAGCATTTACATCGAGGTCACATTAATATAAAAAGGATTTGTAGACTGATAGCAAGTGGTAAATTAAGCTCACTAGAAGTGGAGGGACTTTCAGTTTGTGATACCTGTTTAAAAGGTAAAACGACCAAGAGTCCTTTCTTGGATAAGGGCTATAGAGACAAAGAACTTTTGGAATTGGTTCATTTTAATCTATGTGGTCCGATGACAATCTTATCATTATGGGGTTTTGAGAATTTTATGACTTTCATAGATGATTACTCAGGGTATGGGTACGTTTACCTAATGCACCATAAGTCCGAAGCCTTTGAATCATTCAAAGTGTATAGGGAGGTAGGGGAGAAGCATTAAGGTAAAAGTATTAAGACACTACGATCTGATCATGGTGGCAAGTTCCTCTTAGGGGAGTTTAGGTATTATCTAGAAGATCAAGGGATCATATCCTAATTATCTGCACCTGGTATGCCTAAGCAAAATGGTGTAGTAAAAGGGAGGAACATGACTCTTTTGGATATGATTAGGTTCATGTTGAGTTATAAAGATCTCCCAAATTCCTTTTAGGGACATGCTTTTGAAACGACCACTTACATAATGAACTTGGTGCCCTCAAAGGTGGTCTCTACTACACCCGAGGAATTGGGATTGGGTGCAAGCCCAGTATGAAACATATTCGGATCTAGGGTAGTCAGGCACATGTGTTAAAGAGAGATCCTAGTAAGTTGGAATAAAGATCAGAAGTTTGTTTCTTTATAGGATATCCTAACAAAACCATGGGTTTTTTTATTCTATGATCCTAAGGATCAAAAGGTCATGGTTATCACCAATGATCGATTCTTAGAAGAGGATTATATGATGGATCATAAACCTAGAAGTAAAGTTGTTCTTAAATAATTACAAGGGAACCAATCAAATTCTTCAACACCACAAATACCGGATGAAATAACACAACCTATTTACACTAGTACACATCACAGGGACTACCTCGTCATAGTGGAAGGGCTACACATCAACCTGAACGATTTATGTTATTGGGAGAGTCTAATGACAAGGTCCCTAATGAACTCAAAACCGATTCCTATAATTATAATGAGGCTATCCAAGATAAATATGTAGAACTTTGGCTTAAATCTATGAATTTTAAGATGGAATCTATATATTCTAATCATGATTGGAGTCTTGTGGATCCACCCAAAGATATAAAACCCATAGGATTCAAGTGGATCTATAGGAGGAAAAGAAGGGTGGATGGGAAGGTTAATACCTTTAAGGTACGACTTATTGCGAAAGGGTTTACTCAAAAATAGGTCATTGATTATGAGGAAAGGCTGATCGGTAGTTTTATTAAGAGATTTACGAAGATTAGCACATTATACTTGTGCCGATTATCAAGTATTATTATAAGTCTACTATCTTGTAATATTTCTAAAGTTTTGAAAAAAGGTTTTACCTGAAAGTTTTTTTTTTAAATATTGCATTTGTTGAATGCTTTGTTTGGTTTATGTTTTGAATCACATAGTTACATGTTCTGGGGCAAATTAAAATTTGGTGTGGATTGTCATCTGAATTTAATAGGTTAACACCTTTATATAATTGCGCAGTCTCAAAATGGAATCGTTGCCATGCACTTTTGTTTCTACATTCTCATAGTAGTATTAGTGCCATCCACTTTCTCTAAGTGGTGTCAAGGTATTCATACTTCTTTCTTAATCATCTCTGCCTCTTTTCTTGTAAGATCTTCCTTTGTAAGGATATCCTATTCACCTTCTAGAATATCATTCTTCTGATTTGTTAATGAACATAGACTCCTTGCCACATTGGATTTGGCTTTTAATTTCATTTTTCAAGAAAATACAGTTATCTGTAGTGTGCCCACGATCTTTGTGAAATTCATAATAGTTGAACTTATCCCTCTTATTAGGAGGGGACTTCAATTTTTTAAGCCATTTCAGATCCCTACTTCCTCTAATATCCTCCAATATGTGATGTAAATTAACATAGATGGGGCATATACTTGTGATACTATTGGGCATTTCGAACTTTTAATCCTTTGGTCCTTCCTCCCGAAGTTATATTCCTCATCATCCTTGGAATCAGGGGTCTGTTTAGCTGTCATAGCCTTATCGATGTTCATTATATTGCTAGATTTAACCATTCAATCATTCATAATCTTAGGGGGGTCTTTTTTCCAGAGAGTAATATAACTTCTAATGGAGAAAATTGCTCATTAAGGTAGTGATAGTTATCTTTTCTTTATAATCTACTACTTCCAGCTTTTCATTGTTGATACGAGTGATATACTCACGAGTGGTTTCCCCTAGTCATTGGTGGACACTTAGTAAATGATCTACCCATTTGATAGGTTTGGCTCCAAAGAAAAAATTACTAATGAACAGCTCGACAAGTTGCTGGAAACTAGAGATTTCCCCACTAGGTAGATTGTTATACCAAATAGATGTCGATCGTAGCCTATTATTGCTATACACGAAGGAAAGTGTTAGTTTTTCCATCATAATTCGGAATAACCACTGGTGGTTTGAATTTAGAAGGTGTATGGAAGTCCACAATGGTTGGAGAAAAGGGTGTTCCGTTCACAAAACCTTTTTGCAATGGATTTTTAGATTTAACCATTTCTTCCAAGTAGTTTTCCAACCAATGGATTGAACCCTTTCAAGGATGATTGTCTGGACTAGTTTTATGGGAAGAATTTTTAGCGGCTCGGCAATGCATTTGTGTTTAGATATCTTCTTGGGAAGTCAGTTCGGTACACACTGATCCTCACACGCTGGTTCTTGACTTGAGAAAATATTTTCGACGATGTCGAGATCTGGATGGATCCCTGTGATTGTTGGCCCATATTTTCTTGGGGACCTAGCCAATTGAAGGCAGATCCCCTACTCAGTCTGCCCAAGGCGCTCATTCGTTCATGAGAGAAAGAGAGGACCCGTCATAATAATCAATGTATTTGAGGGAGGAGGTTACACTAAGGTGGTAAGTCCCATTATTTGAGGATCTAGAGTATCTATATCTACTTCTTTTATTCCTAGGATCTGGAGATGGCATTTCCCTTCTAAAAGATGGATATGCAGTTGTCCTGGAATGGAGCATTTGAGTAAGTTATATCATTGTTTCTTGCATTGCCTTTTGTAACTTAGCGATGTTTAGAAGGATTCCTTGAAGGTCTCCTATCACTACACCAAAAACAGCAATTTGGCACACCTTGATATTAAAAATCTGGCACATCTTAAAATGGTGCCAAATTCAAGCACGGTTTAATGACAATTAGGCATACTTTAAAACCATGCCAAAATTTGGCAGTGTTTAAAAGCGTGCCAAAATTGAGAGCACTTTAGTAAAATATAAATACCATAAAAAAATAATACTCCTCCTAAGTTTTTTTTCTCTCCTGCTCACTTTGCTCTCTCATTCAGCTCTCCCATTCTCTCTCTCTAGTGCGTTCTCTCTCTCTATGCGTTCTCTCTCTTACATTTAACCCTTTACACAAACCCTAACTCCTCCGGGTTGATTCATAATGGGTTAAAAATGACATGTTGAATGGTGGATTGAAAATGGGGATTTGATGGGTATTCGGGTTCGTGGGTCACTGGATCATAGGTAGGGACCAGGTTAGCTTCATGTTTTAAAGGTGTGTTCACAGGTCTAGGAGGACAGAGAGGTTGGGTAATGGCCATAGGGTTGTTGATGGCTTCAATTTTTGATGGGTATGGATTCATTTTTTAGATGGGTCGGTTCGAAACCAAGCTGGGTTTAAATGGTGTAACGGGTGGTTTTTTAATGGGTTTCGAGTTGGGTGGGTGATAGGATAACGTCCAGGTTAGAGGTAAATGGATATGGTGTCTAGTCACGAAGCCATCCATTTCCAAAGGTTTTGCAAGGATAACAAGTGGTTCTTCTTAATGGGTTTAGTCACCGCTCCACTAGATCCGAGGCTAAGATACAGGCCTAGTTGTTTGGCATATACCTAAAACATGTTTGAAGCCATGGAAAAAATGAAGAAAGATCAGAAGTTGGATTCAACAATCTGAAACGGAACAGAGGTCTCGGTAATTAACTATGCTCTCTCTTTTCTTAACATGGGTTCCTTTTAATTTTTTCTTATAAATAAAAAAAAAACTATTTCATTCTTTGTAAACAATAATTTCTTGTGAAACTTTCAACTATAAGATTTCTTGTGAAACATTCATTATATGGATTATGGATGATTGTTGAAGTAGTACATTTAAAGTGAATGTGTTGTGGATAATGGGAAGGTGTATAAGGTTCAATGGGAGGATATGCCAAGGAAATTGGATGGTCTGGAGGGGGTTGTGAGGCCGTTTATTAGATTATCGGAGAAGAACATAGTTTTAACTCCCATTAACTCAAAGGTTGTAATTTCTTGTACACATTATCTCTGTAATATGCTCAATTATTTTCATCTTCTATACGTATAGCATATTGGCCTCTACGAACTGATAAATTTAGGGATTAGATTGATTGAGGCAAATTAATCATATACATTTGATACCTACATAGGATTTAAGTGAAAAACATTGCACAAAAATAGAAAATACAAAAATTGACTATGTGGAACATAACTCTCTCACGAGTTGAATGTAAAACTAAAATGTATACTCATGTGAGAAAAATATCGTATTTGCTCAGGATTGACTCAATCCAATTTTTACTTTCGCTCCTTTATAGTTATAATAGCTTCAACTTGATATGTGTTTCTTGTGATGGATTTTAAGTTGCATAGTGATTAGGCATAAATTCTTCCCATTTATCACCTTAATCTAAAGGCTTTTATCGCTCTGCAAAGTGTAATTCAAGGGGATTTATCTCATATCACCGCTATTGACATTTTCTAATTAGTACGCCAGGTTTCGTATATCTCCTATCTATTTTGTAGGTATTCAGTGCACACAAGGAAGGGAAGAATAAAAAGGAAAGTCGAAGACCTCACGCCTACAAGTGCTTAGGAAGAATCTACATTCTAATCCGAGCTTCGGATCAAAAGTTACAAGTCTTCAAAAATTACAAGGATATAGTGAACTATCTTGTCATGGGAGTTATCCCTCCCGATTGGACACTACAAGATAAGAAGAGGTTAATCACTTGGTCACACATGTTTTTCTATGATGACCCATTCATTTTTAAATATTTCGTCGATCAAATCATCTGACAATTCATACTGGATGATGAGATTCCAAAAGTCATCCAATTTTGTCACTCAGAAGCATGTGGAGGCAACTTTTCCGTGAAAAAGATGTCCGTTAAAATTATCCAATGCGAATTGTACTGGCCCACAATGTTTCGCGATGTTAACAATTGTTGCAAATCTTGTGACAAGTGTCAATGGATGGGAGCGATCACCGGACGAGACATGATTCCATTACCCCCGATTCTCATCCTTGAGATTTTCGATTATTGGGGTATTGACTTCATGGGCCCTTTTCCCCCATCCTTTGGATACCTATACATCCTAGTCACGGTAGACTATGTTTCTAAATGGGTGGGAGCTATAGCTACTAAGACTAATGACAATAAAGTGGTGATAAAGTTCCTACACGAACACATACTTTCTCGCTTCGGTGCACCCAAAGCGATAATCAGTGATAACGGCACACACTTTTGCAACAAGCCATTTGAAAAACTTATGAAAAAGTATGGTGTCAGTTACAAGGTAGGAACAACATATCACCCACAAACGAATGGACAGGACAAATTGGCAAACCACGAAATCAAGCACATACTAGAGAAGACCATCAATCCCGATCGGAAAGATTATTCCCTTCGATTGAACGATTCGCTATGGGCCTACCATACCACTTACAAGAACCCACTCGGAATGTACCCATTCCGCTTTGTGTATGGAAAACCTTGTCATCTTCCCGTTGAGTTGGAGCACATAGCGTATTGGGCCATTAAGAGATTAAATTACGATATGGACAAAGTCGGTGAAGCTCGCAAGCTTCAACTAAATGAGTTAGAGGAGATAAACAATGATGTGTATGAGAATGACAAGATTGCAAAAGCCCGGACGAAACTAGAACATGATAAGATTATTGGACGAAAATAGTTTCAACCGGGACAAAAGGTACTCCTCTACAACTCCCGGCTTCATCTATTTCTGGATAAATTGCGGTCTCGATGGATTGGTCCATTCGTTGTGAGAAGAATTTTCCCCTACGGAGCAGTGGAATTGGAAGATCCACAAGGGGGAATGCGTTCAAAGTCAATGGATAGCGCCTAAAGCTATATGTTAAGGCATGTGCAAAAGAGATCGACACCATTGCATTATTAGACCCCATTTATGGGATAGAATGAGTTTGAAGTGAGAGGTCATCGCACCCCCGATGCATATGGGGTGAATTCTTGTGTATAGTAGATGGCGTAGGTAGAATAGTTAGAGTATATAGGTTGGTTATGAAAGGTTAGGATTAGGATTAGGCACACTAACATGCACTTTGTGAGGGATTCAATGAAGTCTAAGTGTGAGAATAAGTAAGAGAGTGTCTATAAATTCGAGGGTGCGAGATTCTATTTTCAGCATTCTGAATGGAGAGAGTTCTGCCTGAGGCAAACCGAACCGAACCCCCTTAACAGGATCGGTTCGGTTATGATAAATCGAAAAAACTAAAAATCCCAGAATCGAATCGTTTCTCCCCTGAATCAGATCGGTTCGGATTATGCAATTTTGCCTCTTCCCGAGATGCCTCCTCCCTTCCCCAATCCCTTTATTTCCCTCCTTTCACACCCTCCTTTCCCTTCAAACATCCTTCCTTTATATTCCTCCAAATTCTTCACCCCCAACCCTCCCCACCACCTATAAATTCCACCTCTACCCTACCATTCCTCCACACCTCCATCACATATTCCCTCTCTAAACCTATCTCTCCCATTTCAACCATCCCCAGATATTTCCATGGAAAATCCCGATCTTCTCCCAAAATACATGTCTACTGAGGTCCTTCCTAACGATAATGGGGAATAACTCTCTCACATGGACCACATTTGGTGTGAAATTTTTTTCAACATATCTCGCTAACTTCACATCGAACGCGTCGTTAACTGGGATGAGCTGCCCCGCTCAGTCACCACTCTTTTCAGTCGGAGGGGGTGGCCGCAATATCTCACCGAACCACATAATGTCCAGTGGGCCAACGAGGTCCGATCTTTCTATGGCTCTCTCATCCGCACGGGCGAGTTTGAGGGCCAAGATTTTGTCAACAACCACCCCATTCCTTTCTCCTTAGTTATTATGTCTCGAAAACTTTCTTCCAAGGGAGTCTCAAACCCGGACATCATTGACTACCCCGTTAATGCCCCCACCATCCCGAAATAGCAATGCATCGACCGTCTCTCACCCAACGAGATTTGGGAAAGGGGCACCATACCCATGGGACGCCTCAATGATAAGGCGCGCATTACATTTCTTATTGTTTGCACTAACTTGCTTCAAACCACAAACGATTCGGCAATGCGCCCTCGCAAGCTACCCTCATCTACCACCTTTTTTTATCCCAACTTCACTGTCAATCTTTCCCGCGTTCTTTACACTGATATTTTTTATGCGGCCTTGGAGCAAAAAGGTGAGGTGTCCCTCCCATATGCACATCTCATAACCTCCCTTCTTGGCGATGCCTGCATCCAGCCACCTCGAGCCTTTCCATGACTCCCGGAGCCCATTGGGAAAGTGTCACGCACTAGGAGCGCCCAGCAAAGGGCATCCTTTCGAGAAGCCTGGGAGGTGGCTAATGTCGATGAAGATGAGGCAATCAATATTGAAGAGAACTAGGTTAAGGATGTCATGATGGGTGAGGCAGATAAAGAAGAGTACGACGAAAACGTAGACTCAAATTTTGAGCCCCCGAGTGTAGAGTTTGATAGGCGCCTTTCGGTGGTGGAAACCCAGTTTGACGGCTTCCTCACATAATATCAACGGGATAAATATGCCTACTGAAGGGATACGAGCATGATGCATTGTCTCAAAACCCACTTGTACGAGCTCAACTTCGGTGGACCCCCTCCAACCTTCTTCTATGTTCCGTATGATCCTAGTGCACCCGAACCCTCCAATCCACCTCACCAGTGAAGCCCGTTGCTGTTGTTATTCTTTGTTTTTGTTGGTTGTATCGTGTTGGTTATTTAAAAATGTTGGTTGTGTATTTCTCCCCTCTCCTTTGTAACACAGGTGCTCAGTATCTATAAAAATCTGCATTTCTGTTTTATTCATTCGTTTTATTTTCTCACACTTTTAATTCTCTTAGAGTTAGATTTTTGTCCTTTTTGCTTGAGGACAATCCAAAAGTCTAAGTTAGGGGGGTCACAAGTGCGTCTTTCTAAAACTTCATAAATTTTCAAAAAATGCCTTGAAATTTCAAAAGAATCGTAAAATTTTGAAAAATCCAAATATATTTTTTCTTCAAAATAAATAAAAATTTGAATTCAAAATTTTCAAAAATATCATTAAAATTTGGTTTAAAGTCTCAAATTGTAAAAACACAATACACAAAGCCGAAATTGATTAAAGATGGAAATTGAGCGAACGTAGACGACTTAACGAATAAATGTGCAGATTAATAAATCCGGTGAGATTCGAGCCTTACATTATTGTGAATTTATAAATCAATCCTAGTTAATTGTTAACTCAAAGTTGTTTTCAGCATTCTAATAAGTCGTTGAGGATCTCAATTCTTTCACTTTGATCGGTTATAGAAAATGTGTGTGATATTGCCTCGAAAAATGTGCTAAGTAAATCTCTAAATTAAAGTAATCTCGAGACGCATATGGTAATGCAATTAGTATTTCAAACAATGAAGTAGGCCCTCATTTGTCACCCAAAAATATTGGCAAGAAAAAGTAGAGAAAAATTATCCCTTTTGTAAACCAAAATTGAGCCGAAGAAATTTCTCCCTTTCGTTTGACAATCCGAAAAAACCCCAATTGGCCCCAAATTGTGAAAATTGATAATCCCAGAGATTAAGTCTGGAAAGTGAATGAAAAGAATAGATATGCTCGACAAAAATAGCAAGAGTGAAAAACATAAAAAAATAAAAAAATAAGAAAAAAAAATGAGCAAAAGCCCAAAAAAGCACAAATGGACATCATAAGAAAATTTTCCAATTCCAGATTTCCTTACCATTCCCATTTTACCAAATATACCTTTAACCCAAAAAAGTCCTAACTGAATCCAAAATGTGAAAAATTGGTTACCACATGGAGAGCTAAAACACCAAAAGATAATAAAAGAGATTATAAATATGAATTAGGGGCAATGTTTCCGTTTTCTTAAAACCGTAATCCAATGATGAGATCCATTTACCATACAACTCCCTCTTTCTATTTGTGTTCGTGAACTTGGTTCCAATGCATTTATTCTTATAAATCACGCATACCGAGAGAAAAGAACCACCCTTCTGAGAGATTCATTTGTGAGAGCATGCCGTGAGATTTTAAAATCAAAACGAATTTTTGGATAAGTAACGTAATGATCAATCGGAGTAAATCCGTGATTAAATTTCTAGAATCGTACACATACTCTATGATTTGAGACTCTTGAACATGAATTGATGATGACCATTTTCTGGGAAATTTTGAGTTATACAATTTTTGCGTATTTTGAGTTTTCTTTGAGTCGAATTTTGTGGGTATATTCACTGCAAACCCTCATGAGACACCACTCTTCCTACTAGGGTAACATAGGGATTTAAAGGCTTGTTGCATACGCAAAATGCAATTTTTCTCCTGCGAAAGAGGTATTATATCCCATTTTAGAGTTGGACCATGTTTTGATTCTTTTACATTGCTCGGGATGATCAAAGTTCTAAGTTAGGTGGGTTTTATTAGGAATAAATTCTTCCCATTTATCCCCTTAATCTAGAGGCTTTTATTGCTCCGCAAAGTGTAATTCGAGTGGATTTATCTCATATGACTGCTATTGACATTTTCTAATTAGTACGCCGCGTTTTGTGTATCTCCTATTTAGTTTGTAGGTATTCAGTGCACACAAGGAAGGAAAGAATCAGAAGGAAAGTCGAAGACCACACGCCTACAAGTGCTTAGGAAGAATCGACATTCTAATCCGAGCTCTGGATCAAAAGTTACAAGTCTTCAAACATTACAAGGCGGAAAAGTTCCTGAAAAGATGGAACCGAACTGAAGGGCTTGAAAAACGAACCGATCATATCTTGGGTAAACTTCATGTGAAGCACGAAATAATGGAACCGAACGGAAGAGGTAATAAACAAATAGAATCGGTTCAAGGAAAAACTTCTGTCAAAGATAGAACTGAATCGAATCACCTTAACAGGATCAGTTCGGGTATCGGAAATTTGGACTTATCCACTTGAAAAATAAGAGTCTTGTATGGTTGAAACTCTTAGAAATTCGTAGAGTATAAATTTTAAACACCTCCCAGACATTAATTAGGCTTCTAAATCATTAAAAAAACATTGTAATTAGTTTAGAGAAGACAACAACAAGGAACCCTAGTTTTGATTCCAGTTTTGCAATCCAAGTAAATTTGTTTCAATTTTTTCTTTCATTATTGTAATAGTTATTTCTTTAGGAGTAATTTCATTATTCTTCACTTTCAATTGTTAGTAAAAATGTTTTCTTTCATTCAAAACATGTTTTATTCTATTTTTAATATTTTCGGCTAAGTTTTCAAGGGTTGGGGTGCATGAACCCCACCCGATGTAATTCATGATAGTGGAAATTGAAGTTGGAATTAAAACCTTAGATGAATTGTATCGTAGTTAATAAAATACTGCATTAATTCATCCTTTGCTTACATACTATGAGGGCTACGATCCCTCATATATGTAATACTTAGGAGAAATAAAGACCCGGTTTTAATTCAACCTTTGCTTACATACTGTGCGGGCTACGCTCCCTCATATATGTAATACTTAGGAGCATCAAAAACCGGATTCATTTAAAGATTTAATTTTGAATCAAATATCCTACGAATTGAATTACTAGGGTGTGGGGATTTTAAACTGACTTATCTTTTTCATCTCATAGTTAAAGTTTTAGTTATATCATCATTAGTCTTTTAGTTAATTTAGCGTAATTGCATTTCATTCATCCCTGATTTCATTTATTAATCATTTTCCAAAAATTGCATCTAGTTGTAGTTGTTTCACAATTCAAATCACCTTTTTGTTTTTTTAGAAGTGAGAGTTAGGTTACCTTCGTCTTTCCAACATCGTTGCGATTTCGTTTGTGTTGTTTCCCTAACGATCGATACCTAACTTATCGGATTATTAATTGAGCGACATGCTTGCACTTGAGCCTAAATAACACGCCCACTAGACACATTTGTGGTTGCGTCAAATAGATGTGACAACCCACAGTCCGAAATAAGGGGTGGCCAACCCGATACTCCAACATAATGGAAATCATGGATGGAAATCATTCTCAGCATCACAACAATAAAATGAGTATACGGGAAAACCACCCAATAATTCAGAAAACAGGTTGCCAAAAATATTTAATTTGATTAAAAGTTAAGGAAAAGATTAAGTTAAGGAAATAATTTAAACAACCCATTCTAAAAGATAGTGGAATTCCAAGATAACATATTTAATACCTCCATAACGAATATACAAGGAGAGGACCGAATATGCTGTCGATCCACAGCTACATACAATGTTTTACAAGAATTTCATAGGTTACATAATACAGTCATTAAGTAATTACAAAGTTTCGGCAACACGCCCAAGTGAAACACCCGATCATATCTAGAATACAAAAATGAGGGCGTCTAACAAAACATCTTGTAATATTCGCAAAATCAAATAGCTCCGCAAAAGCAAAGGAGTAGGAAAATCAACACGGGCGCCCTTACGGCAGGGCACCTGAGCGGATACAATAACATACACAACATGGAAAAATGAACGGGTCAGGGCCCGATTTTTATATGACTCCCAGATGAATAAGAAGCATGATAGATATGAACAGTTAATCATGAATGATGAAGATGAAAATCTAACAACCTAATCATGAAGCATAAATGGAACAGCTTAAATGATATGTCTTTTATAAAATTATGCAAGAGAATATAATTAGACATCAAAAATTTAAAATCCTCCATCATTATTTACCACTTTATTCCAATTTCCATTACTTAACAGGAATATAATACTATCATTATTTCTCATTTCTTTTCAATTCTTATTCCTTAGCAGGAATATCATTACCATCATACTTTTTGGTGGAAATACATATCTCAAGTCCCACTTGAATTTAGAAAGGTTATATTCTTACACATATAACGATTCTAAGACCGCCCCTCCGAGTTTACCCACTGAGCGCGCCCCTAAATGACTATCATTTTCCAGGGTCCTATCAAACAAGGCAGCCTCGGCACTTAAAGAACGTCGGGAAGTGGCCATATGCCTGCGAGTGAGTCATAATCACACCCGGAATTACCTCACTAGCGCATTATAAAACATATAATAAACCCGAATATGGCCGAGGACTATAGTCTCCCTGCATTCACTAGTCAGGGGACATCACCTCATGCGCGAGCTTACCTTATGATAGCATTTAGAGAGGTGTGTTTAAGTAAATTAACATTTACCATTTAAATCACATTTTCATTTCCATTAATCATATGGGTGTTTCATTTTATCTGAAACCATAATCATTGAATATTTTCATTAATATTCATCACGTTTAAAATCTCGAATTAATCTCCAAGTAATCACCATAATTCCACAAGTCTCGAGGTCTTATATATCTCAAATGAGCCCCAAAAGTCTCCAAATATGGGCTTTTAACTCCTAAACTCCTAATAAGTTGTAAAAATAAAAGTAATGCCTGAACATCACTTTAAACACCCCTGGAATGAACCCTATGTGAACCAATTCAACTCTAGGGTAATGACCAAACTCAACTAAAACTCTAGGACTCTAAGTTTACATCATTTATGAAGGTTTCTAGGTCCTAAGCCTAGAGAAAAAGAATAAAAATGGAGTTAGAAAAATCAACTCAAAACTGCAGGGTCCGAATCGATTCCCCTATGGCCGAATCGATTTTCCCTAGGAAATCGATTCGCCCTAAAAAGCTAATCGATTCGTCTGACAAACCCAACTTTCTGTAAATGCTGAATCGATTCGGCCCTCAACCCGAATCGATTCGGTTCCTAGACCTGGGAAACTGCCCCTAATCGAATCGATTTGCCCCTGCGATTTTGCCAAGTTTGGTTATGGAGTCATGGACTCCAAAAATTACCCCAAACTCAAATCCAACCAAACAAATTTCATTTATTGCTATCAAATGATCATAAATGCTTCCAACAACATTAATCTACACCAATAAATATCCAAATATCTTCCAAAGATTTCAAAGCCCATAAATCCATTAAAATCCCTAACATTATCAAACCAAATCTAATTCACAACTATCATACTAATTATCCATCTTAAATCATATAATTGCAAGTATAAAACTTGCCTTGGGGTTTCAATCTCAGTTTTGTGGAAGATGGATGCAAGAACAATCTCCAAATCTTTAATTCTCTCTTTCTCTCCAAAGTTCTCTTCCTCTCTCTAACTCTCTAGGTCACATATGCTCTTAAGGGAAATAAAAGGGATTATCAAGACTAAAACGTGGCATTAGTCTAAAATCTCCCAACATAAGTGGTTAATACCATAATAAAATGATTTTCAATACGCAATATACTAAAATCAGTCAAAAGTGCCCGAAACATCAAAATACAATATGGCACACATTTTGACTATCGCGCACCTCCCAGAACTAACTGCACCCTCCAAATTATCATTTGGAAATTTTATAACTCATTTGAAGTTCCGATTTCATTATAAACCATAATGTCATTTTAATTCTTATGACACACTAAAACGCCACATGGTGATATTCACCCACACATAAGGTAAATATGCAACATTTTAGTAAATATTAACTTTTCTTCATTAAATTAATACTTACTCCACAATCCAACATTTTATATATAATTACTTTACATAGTAAATAAATATAAAATAGGCTCTCACAAGCGAGGGTTGTTACATACTCCCCCCCTTATGAGGGAATTTTGCCCCCAAAATTCAAGCGTTCCTCGTATAAAGAGATGCGGATACTTTTCCCACATATCATCCTCGCGTTCCCATGTCGATTCCTTGGTGTTATGAAGACTCCATTGGACTCGCACCAAGGGAACTACTCGAAACCTCAACCTACGCTACCTATGCTCTAGAATAGCAACCGGTTGTTCTTTATATGAAACGTCGGGTTGCAAGTCAATATCCTCAAAAGGAATATGCCAAAGGGCACCTTCACACCTCTTGTACTTCTTCAAAGAGGATACATGGAAGACATCGTGAATTTGTTGTAGGGGAAGTTGATACGCCATTGGACCCACCTTAGCAATCACGGGAAAAGGTCCAACAAAACGCGGCGCAATCTTCCCTTTCTTCCCGAAACGCTTGATACCTTTCATAGGTGACACTCGCACCAAGACTTGGTCCCCAATATCAAACTCCATGTGTCACCTATTTGCATCGGCATAACTTTTATGACGGTCTTGAGCTATCCGAATGCGGTTTTGAATGAGTTCGATCTTAGAAGAAGTATCTTGGATCATTTCAGGTCCAAGGAATTTATTATCCCCCACTTCCAATCAACATGTGGGAGATCTACAACGCCTACCATACAAAGCTTCATAGGGCGCCATTCCAATATTAAATTCGTATGATTTGTTATAAGAAAACTCGACCAAAGGGAGATATTGTTCCCAACCACCTTTAAAATCAATCATACACATACGAAGCATATCCTCCAACATTTAGTTTACTCATTCAGTCTGGCCATCTGTTTGAGGATGATAAGAAGTGCTTAGCTTCAATTTGGTCCCCATAGCCTCTTGGAAACTTAGCTAAAAGTGGGAAAAAAAAATATTATCTTAGTCGGAAATGATATTTAAAGGCACTCCATGGAGACTGACAATCTCCACAATGAATAATTGGACATAGCGAGTAGTGTCATAATCGGTACGCACGGGTAGGAAATGTGCCGACTTAGTCAAGAGGTCGACAATCACCCAAATTGAGTCACAATTACTCTGTGACCTTGGCAAGCCTGTAATAAAGTCCATCGATATGATCTCCCATTTCCATACCGAAATCTCCAACGGTTGCAACAAACATGTCGGTCGCTGATGATAAATCTTGACCAACTGACAAGTAGTGCATTGAGCTACAAACTCAGAAATATCCCGCTTCATACCTAGCTACCAATACTGACAGTGCATGTCTTGATACATCTTGTCCCCACCAGGATGTACCATGAATTTAGAACCGTGAGATTCTACGATTACCGCCCGTCTCAAATCCCCCTCCTCCGGGACAACGAGTCTTCCATGGAAGCGTAGTCCACCCTCTGAACTTATCGAGTAGGATTCTACTCCCTCGGATAGTAATCGGCATATGTGGTCTTGGCAACCCTTATCCCTTCCTTGGGCCTCTACGACCCTTGCCATAATTGTAGGAGTAACGGTCATTACAGATATGAACGCCCTAGCGACCGCATTCTCGTGACTGATCTCTTTCCATACATCAGCTAACTCTCCCTCGGGCTTTCTACTCAAAGCATCCGCTACTACATTCGCCTTGCCTGGATGATAATGGATATCAAATTGGTAATTTTTCACGAACTCCAACCATCAGCGCTGTCGTATATTCAAATCTTTCAGTGAAAATAAATATTGCAGCGACTTATGGTCCGTGAAAAGACTAAACTTCTCCCCTAAGAGATAAAGCCTCCAAATCTTCAAGGCAAAGACAACTGTGGCCAATTCTAAGTCATGCACCGGATAGTTTCTTTCATGGGGATTTAGCTTGCGAGAAGCATAAGCAATAGCCCGTCGCTCTTGCTGAAGCACCCCTCCTAACCCTTGAAGAGATGCATTGGTGAAGACTAGATATTCCAATCGTGGTTTTGGCAAAGCAAGACTGGAGCCGAAGTCAATCTATCTTTGAGCTCATTAAAAGCAGACTGACCAGAGTTATCCCAAACAAATCTCACCCCTTTCCGGGTCAAATTTGTCAAAGGGCTAGCGATCTTTGAGAAACCCTTGATAAATCGACGGTAATAACCCGCCAAACCATGAAAACTATGAATTTTGGTAGGTGTCATGGGCTGACCCCACTCCCTCACCGTAACTACTTTGCTTGGATCCACCGATATACCCTGCGAAGTCACAATATGACCCAAAAATTGCACTTCACGCAACTAAAAACCACACTTCTCGAACTTAGCATACAATTGGTGATCTCTCAACCTTTGTAGGACCAACCCCAAATGAATAGCATGATCAAATTCTGTTCGAGAATAGACTAGAATGTCATCGATGAATACAATAACAAATTGGTCCAGGAAGTCCCGAAATACCCTATTCATGAGATCCATAAATACGGCGGGGGCATTTGTTAGTCCAAAGGGCATAACCAAAAATTCATAAGACCCATACCTCGTTAGAAAAGCGGTCTTGGATACATCCTGCTCTTGTATCCTCAACTGGTGATACCCCGTCCTCAAGTCTATCTTAGAGAAGTATGATGCTCCCCTAAGTTGATCAAATAAATCATCGATACGAGGCAAAGGGTATTTATTCCGGATAGTTACCTTATTCAATTCTCTATAGTCAACACATAACCGGAGAGAACCGTCCCTTTTCTTTACGAATAACACAGGAGCACCCCATGACGGTGTACTATGCCTAATGAATCCTTGCTCCAACAACTGCTGGATTTTCTCTCTTAGCTCCCTCATTTCCACAAGAGCCATTGGATACGGAGCTCTCGCAATCGGTCGAGTTCCCGGCGCTAAATCAATCACAAACTCAATCTCCCAGCTCGGAGGCAAACCTAGTATTTCTAGGAAAACATCCTTAAAATCTTTAACAATCGAAATAGAATCCAAGGGAACAACTACATCCCGAGAAGTCTCTTCCTCAATACAATACACATAAGTACTAGTACCTCCCTCTAAACGAGGCATAAGCACTAAGAACATTTTTTGTCCCGGAACGGCAAAGACTATACTCTTCCCGTAACAATTAACTATTGCATGATACTTGACAAGCCAATCCATGCCCAAAATCACATCATACCCGACCATGTCTAGGATGAGTAAATCGGCCTCAAAGCAAAAATTACAGAGAATAATCCTTATATGTTTACAAACAAGGAAAATGAGTGAACCATTACCCATAGAGGACTCAACACTAGTGAAAGTGATCTCTGCAGATTTTATCAACTCTATAGACTGAGCAAAACTTCTAGAAATGAATGAATGTGTCGCACCCGTATCAAACAAAACGTGACCCAGGTGCCGCTGAATAAGGAACTTACCCTCAATGGCTAGCGACACTGGCGGAGCAGGAGGATGCATTGCATCCTGGATATGATAAACTCTCCCATACTGTAGTTGACCCTGCTACGAAGGGACAACCGAATTTGGTGCCTGTGGCGGAAATTGAACATAAGGCTGCTGAGGGACTCTAGGAGGCTGTCTCCCAATTAACTGAGGACACTCCTTCTTATAATGACCCGTCTCCCCACATTGGAAGCACTTCCCCACCACATTCTCCGGAACACGGCCCCGATTATTTCTAAACTGGTTAACACCTTGGCGCTGATGGACTCTACCTCCTTGACCACCCCGACCTGTTCGTTGTTGTTGCGAGGCACCCTGACCGTGTCGATTATTATTACCACCCGAATTAAACCCACCAAAATGTTGCCTTTTTTTCACGTCCCCCTGCTAGGGATCCCTTTCTCTTTGCTTACTACCTAAAGATTGGGACGAGGAAAAAGCTCCTCCTCCATTCCCACTGCCTCCAGGCTTTCCCATTTGCCTCACTACAGTAGCTTTCTTGCTACTCTGCATGTACAACCGATGCTCTTGGCAATGGAGCAATGTTGTGTTCATTACCTCCCCAAAAGTTTGCAAGGCTGGATTACCCAGCAAATGTTGTCGGATTCTCCAGTTCAGACCTCCCATAAACTTTGAAACTTTCCTCTTTTTCGGAGTCACCTCATCCGGTACAAAACTTGCCAACTGGGAGAACTCCTCTTCTTATTCGGAAATTAACCACTCTCCCTGTACCAGATCCTGGAGTCTCTTTCTCATCTCCCTTTGAACCACGGGAGGAAAATACTTTTGGTCAAACAAGACCCAAAAATTAGTGATCGACATAGTATCCCTCTGTTCGGGTGTAGTCATTGACTCCCACCAATGTAAAGCAGCCCAACAAGCTTAAAGGTAGCAAGGACTTATTTCTTCTCCTCACTATAATCTACCATTCGTGAATGGCATTGCATATCTTTCTTCCATTGATTTGCTCGAACAACATCAGAACCTCCAACAAACTTCGGGGGATGGCCCTTTAAAAAGGACTCCCTAACTCTTTCCCATGAAGAAGGTCCCATAGGAGCTTGGGCATCTTGTTCTAATTGTTGAGCTTGTGGCATTTGTTGAGCCACTGCGGTCATGGCAGCATTGACCACTTGGGCCATAATGTTCGCTACATCAGCAGCATTAAAAGTTCCTTGTGGCGGCGATGGAGGACCAACGTCATCTTCTACAACTCTATTACGTCTCGCTGGGCGGCCTCTCTTAGGTGGCATCTAAGATGAAGGAACAATAGAGTTAGAATACTATTCAAAACAATCTATACTGCAGAAGATCGTAAATATAAGTGGTGATGCTGAAATCTAGCACCACTAGATAAGTGATGATAAGCTCAAACTATAATAACCATGGTAGCCATAGAGATGTAAGTGTATAAGTATGTAGAAGGAGATGAGTATAAGAGGAATAAGACAATGATGTATAGTGGTTCAGCCAATTTGGCCTACATCCACTATGAGTGTGTGTGTTCCACTAAGTCTGGGCCCTAATGGCCTTGGATATAATGCACATAAGCTCACTTTCTCTTTCTACTGTGTATAAGCAGAGTTTTTGCTAGGGTTAGAATTATCCATCGATCCTCTCCCTGTTGGGTTGTAGGTGATAAGTATATATAGGTCTTGGGGGGTGTAGTGTACCCCCCAAGTATACATGGTGCATGTGAATGATCATTTGGCCAGTCTCTTATTGACACATGCAGATGCCAAATGATGACATAATATTCCCTCATGTGAGGGTGTGATTTGGTTATAACGGTCTCCCACGTGCCATGTGAGCCTCACGCGCACTGTTCCACGCGTCTCCCAAACCACGCGCTGTGATGATGTCACCCTTGGCCTTTGATATGAGGCCGCGAGCAAAGTTCCTTCTGGCAATGAGTTTGGCCTAATTTGGGCCTCGTACTATCGTACCCTTGGAGGGTCGTATGGAGCCTGATGAAGGGTCGGCCCCCTTAGGGGTCGTCTGATGAAGGGTCGGCCCCCTGAGGGGTCATCCGGAGCCTGATAAAGGGTCGGCCCCCTAAGGGGTTGTCCGGTTGGAAGGCGCCCTCGGCCTAGCTGAGGATATATATGGGCATATCAATCACCCCTAGCCCTTAGCCATGGATGTTATTGAGATGGTTGGGGGATAGTGTTGTAATTGAGATGGGTATATGATCAGTTAGGTGAGTGAAACCTGTTAAGCTGATATGACACCTAGGCAGGTAATCATTGTCACTTCAGTTTCCAAGGTATGGCGGCTGCACACTTTTCTTGGGGCTTTGTGCCCTGGTGATGCCCTCCTCATGGGTTGTGCTCTGCATTGGTTAGTGGGCCCACTCATTGGCAAGGTATTTAAACAATTTTTTGAAGTTTCTCTTTCTTCTTCTTCTTCGCGCCTGAACCCTCTCTCTCTAGCTCCCAGCCTTCTTACCATTTCTGCAGTTTTCAAACCTTCAATCTTAGCAGCTTTGCCATTTCTCCTCAGGTAACACCTTGACCCTAGTGCCTTATCTTTATTTCTATTTGTTTTCCTATTTTAAGCTCATAGGGTTAGATTCTTCTTAGGATGTTCCATAGCTTTTTCGGTGTGACCTCCGGTAAGCTATTCTTGAATTTTTCTTGATAGGAAACCCTTCAATTCCTTGGTTTTGATCGAAAAGTTCACCCTAGTCAATTGTTATATTTGTTTGTAGTTAGGTTACCCAAATTCTTCTAAGTGTAGGGTCTCCCACCTAATGCTTAGAAGGCTTTATAATTTAGCCGAGGAGTTCCCACCCTTGTGAGAGAAGATTTTCATAGAGATTAGACGAGTAGAGGAAGAGGAGGAGAGAAGATGAAGGGTCGACCCTAATTGGGTACGACCCATCTTCCCCATTTCTCTTGCCATAATAAAGCCATTTTAGCCGTCTGAGTCTTATGGGTCGTCCTGTCGTCCAGCCAAGAGTTATTCAGGAGTGATGGATGAGAGAGCGTCTTCGCCAACTGGCGTTGGACCAACTGGGAGAGGCGAGGTGTCTGACCTAAGCCCAGGTCGACAGGCCGAGGGTATGGTTGCTTCTGAGGACATCCCTGTGAATACTCTATCTCCACATGCCTTTTATATGGATTTTCCCCAGAGGTCTCTGACAGGTGATGAGGCCGAGGGAGAGGGGACAGAGGACGAGGGTGAGGACTCAAATGTCGACCAGATTGACACCTCCCATGCCTCGTCCAATATCTCCTCAATTAGGGATCGTGGCCTCTTGCTTTGGAGGCATGCCTATGGAGTGTCCCCTGACATAACTATGAGGGTTCCCTCTGAGTCTGAGAGGTTCTTCGAGGGTGAAGAGAGAGAGGTTGCAGTATACAAACAAATGTTCAAGGTTGGTGTCAGATTCCCTCTGCATCCTGTCGTCGTAGATATCTTGTCAGCTCTCGGCATTACCCTCTCTCAGATTCCTCCCAACTCCTGGAGGACGATCCTTGGCTACATCTCCTTGTGGAAGAATGCTTTCACTGATGAGCCCTCGTCCAACGTATTTTTGGCCTGTTACAATATCACCTCCTCATCTAAACAGCCTGGGTACTATCACCTGGGGACGAGGAGGTGTGACAAAAAACTTCTCCAAGTGGCACAAACCTCCAACCATGATTGGAAGAAGAGATTATTTTTTGTCTCTGGAGAATGGGAGTTCTCCGCCGAGGCACAACCCTATAGTCGATGATCCAAGGGTCCTCAGAAGATGGTCTAACCCTTCAATGAAGGCCAGATCAGACCCCGAACTTAGTCTGGAAGAGAAAGACATAGTTGAATATCTGAGAGAATGAGGGAGAGGGGGTGAACTTCCAAAGTTTGAAGATATGATAACCCCTCGGTTCCTCAAGGAAGTTGGTCTGAGGGTCGGCCCCCTGACAGAACTATGTGAGTTATATTTATTTTTTCCATTCTTTACTTTATTCAAGTGTTTCATCTTTGCCTCTGCATTTTTCTTACGTGTCGTCCTCCTTTCAGGTCGTCCCTCTGGTATATCGAATCAACTTTGGGAAATGATCGCTCCCAGTTTACTATCAGGTTTAGGAAAAAAGAAAGGCAAGGATCCGCAGTAAGCTCTGAGGAAGACGAAGGCCGTGGGGCTGATGGCTGTTGAGCCGACTGCTGACAGTCACAAAAGGAAAGAGCCTAAATCTCCTGCTGACCCTCGGCCGGACTCAAGGACGAGGACGAGGGTAGAGTCGTCCGAGGGGGCTGGTTCCTCTTCTAGCATGGGGGCCTTCTGGTCCCAGAATATGGCGCTTCTGAAGGCCGGGCCATCCTCCCTCATCACGAACCTAAGGGTAGCCAAGGCGTCCATGTTTTCAGCCCCCTCGGCTACTGATTATGAATTTCTATCAAAGATGCCTCCAACAAAAGTGTATGACTATGGTCTGCATGCCCTAGCTCAGGTATTTGTTCTCCGTTCATTCCCTTAGTTGCATTGCATTCTTTCACTAACTATTTTCTTGTCCTCTTGACAACTGTTTATTATTTCTATGCAGCCTGTATGCGCCTTTACCTCGGCTACTAAATGGATGGCTGAGAACCAACACAAATTCCATGAATCCGAGAGAGCCATCCATCACGAGGCCGATTTGCAGACGATGTTGGAGACTGCAAGGGCTGAGCTAGAGAGTGCCAGAATTGAACACGCAAGGGTTCTGGACGAGCTGACGAGGCAGCATGATGCAGAAATGGCGGCCAATGACTTGCTTATTAAGGAGAAGGACGAGGCCTTGACCAACATGGGGGCTCAGCACAAGACTGAACTATCTGAGGTAGTGAAGAAGACATAGGCCAATGATGTGGAGGCCTACAAACTCTTAGACGAGTTCCAAGGCTTCGATCTTGAGTACTTAGAGAAGGGGATTAGGACGGCCTATCGGGGGGTCGTCCTTAAGTTTGCTGACGCATTATCATCCGTCCGCCTCTCTCTTGAGGCAGTTCAACTGGCCGATCCACTTATTGCTGAAGCCCTAGCCCAAGTGGAATCTCAGCATGTCGAAGGCACGGGAACGTCTGAGGCTCGGCATGTCATGGTTATAGAAGAATCCCCAATAGATGTTGAGGCCTTGACCTCTGACATTGCTCAATAGGGTGGCTATCTGTAGCCTATACCCTCTTCGTGTAATTCATATTTTTGTACTCTTTATTAGACGAACATCTTCATTTTGTAATGTAATATAATGCCTCTCTATCTTCTATTTTTGTCTCTCGTATGACTTACATTATGATGTTTTTAACAATATCACTAACCCATCCCTCGTCTTTCTTGAGGGCAATGGTGGGGTCGTCCCCTCCATTGATCCTCATTATAGGTTGAGGGTTATAATTACCAAATTAATAGTTTTTAACAAAGTCTCCCCTCGTCTTTCTTGAGACCAAAGGTGGGGTCGTCCCCTCCATTTTCCCTCATTATAGGCCGAGGGCTATAATTACCAAATTAATGGTTTTTAACAAAGTCTTCCCTCGTCTTTCTTGAGGACAATGGTGGGGTCGTCCCCTCCATGGGCCTTCACTATAGGCCGAGGGTTATAATTTCCAAATTAATGGTTTTTAACAAAGTCTCCCCTCGTCTTTCTTGAGGACAATGGTGGGGTCGTCCCCTCCACTGACCCTCATTATAGGCCGAGGGTTATGATTACCAAATTAATGGTTTTTAACAGTCTTTCCTCATCTTTCTTGAGGACAATGGTGGGGTAGTCCCCTCCATCGACCCTCACTATAGGCCGAGGGTTATAACTACCAAATTAATGGTTTTTAACAAAGTCTCCCCTCGTCTTTCTTGAGGACAATGGTGGGGTCGTCCCCTCCATTGACCCTCATTATAGGTCGAGGGTTATAATTACCAAATTAATGGTTTTTAACAAAGTCTCCCCTCGTCTTTCTTGAGGATAATGGTGGGGTCGTCCCCTCCATTGACCCTCATTATAGGCGAGGGTTGTAATTATCAAATTAATGGTTTTTAACAAAGTCTCCCCTCGTCTTTCTTGAGGACAATGGTGGGGTCGCCCCCTCCATCGGCCCTCATTATTGGCCGATGGCCGTCCTCTGAATATGTTTCCAAGTGTACTAGAACTGATAAACACAAGATGAGAGGAAACACTGATATTTCTCATTAATTTTCTAAGTGTTCTATCAGAGCAACACCTATTACAACTGCCGTTAGATAGGACTTTACAAAACTACTGATAGTATTTCTTCAAATGATCTGCATTCCTGGGGTTGGAAAAGGGCTCCCCCTCTAGGTTTTCTAGTCTATAGGTCCCAGGGACGACTTCATCGATGACCCTATATGGGCCATGCCAATTAGGATGGAGCTTGTTGGGCTTCTGCCAAGTCTTTTTGAGGACCAAGTACCCCACCGCAATTGGTCTCTGTTTCACCCTCTGATTGTAAAACCTTGTATTCCTCTACTGGTAGGCGGCCTTCCTTATCTCGGCATCTTCCCTCCTTTCCTCAATTAGTTCTAAGTCTCCTCTCCTCTCTTCTGTATTTCTCTAGGGGTTATACATTTGGACCCTATGAGTAGGAAACCCAATCTCGGTGGGGATGACGGCTTCTTAGACATAAGCTAGCATGAATGGGGTATCTCCAGTAGAGGTCCTCGTTGTCGTCCTTGTAGGCCCACAACATGGCATATAATTCTTTAGCCCATCTTCCTTTTGCCTCCTCAAGTCTCTTCTTGATCTCGTCTAGGATCGTCCTGTTTGTGACTTCCGTTTTCCCATTAGCCTGAGTTCGGCCTGGGGTAGAGAAGAATTGTTTGATACTCACCCTTTCACAGTACTTCTGTAGAGATGTATTCTTGAATTGAGTCCCGTTATCCGATATGAGGGTGTTTGAGAGACCATATCTGCATATAATGCTTTTACATATAAACTGGAAGGTCTTCTGCTCTGTGATCATTACCATCGGCTCCGCCTCCACCCATTTTGAAAAATAGTCAATGTCCACGATGAGGAACCGATAGTTATTAATGGCCCTGGGTAAGGGTCCTATTAGGTCAATCCCCCATACTGAAAATGGACACGAGGATGTAATGGAAGTAAGAGGATGATGGGGTTGGTGAGGTATGGTGGCAAATCTTTGGCATTTGTCACACTTTTTTACATATGCCGCGGCATCTTTCCCTAAGGTCGGCCACCAGTACCCTTGGGTGATCATCATCTTTGCTAAGGACCTTCCCCCAATGTGGCTTGAACATGACCCTTCGTGCACGTCTTGCAAAATGGATGGAACTTTAGATGGGTGCACACACCTAAGTAAGGGGAGTAAAAATCCCTTTTTGTACAAGGTGTCCCCAATGACAGTGAACTTTGCTGCCATGTATCTCAACTTCTTCCTTTATTGCCTTGCTTTTGGCATCTCCCCCTCTTTAATGTATCTGATCAGAGGGTCCATCCATGAAGCTTCCTTAGCAATATTCAGGTAAGTGCCATGTGTTCCCTCAGCCTCTTCCATAGTTGATCGAAACAAAATTTCCACTGGGACTGTCCTCCTGATGTCTGTCCTAATCGCCGAGGCCAACCTAGAAAGGGCGTCAGCACAGCCATTGTCGAGCCTAGGTATCCTCTTTAATTTCACTTCTCTAAATCTCTTTAGCAATGATCTTACCTTCTCGAGGTACTTGGTCATCCGCTCATCCTTAGCCTTGTAGTCTCCTAGTATCTAATTCACTATTATCCTTGAATCACTATGGACCAAAATCTGGCCGACACTAAGGGACTTGGCCAAAGAGAGTCCTGCTATCAGGGCCTCATATTCGGATTCATTATTGGAGGCTTTGAAGTTGAACCTTAGGGTGTACTCAATGTCTGTTTCATCGGGTGCTGATACTATCAGTCCATCCCCACTTCCGCTATCGCAGGAGGACCCGTCAACGAAGAGGCTCCACACAATCTGCTCTTCTGAGAAACTTCCCTCGGTGAGGGTCCCCTATCTGAAGAGATATCTTCCCTCCTAATTTTTGGCCACTTTTTTTTCTAGCGGTGCTGGTCTCAGCCTTATCTGCAGGTGTGTCGGTGAGCCTTCCCTGTAGGGTATCTATCTTCTCGAGGCTCTCGTCTTCAACTTCATCGTCTTCCTAAGTAAATTCAGCCTCGAAATCTGCCAATGCTTGCCCCTTGATGGCCTTCCTAGGCTGATACACTATGTCAAACTCCCCCAGCTTATAGCCCAGGCCATTAGCCTCCCTGATTTTTCAGGCTTATGCAAAACCTACCTAAGGGGAGAGTCAGTGAGGATGACCATTGTATGGGACTGGAAGTATGGCTTCATCTTTCTCGATGCATGGATCAAGGCATAGGCCAGCTTCTCCATCCTTGGTTATCTTTGCTCTTCCCCCTGGAGTGCCTTGCTGTTAAACTACACGGGCTTCTATACCCCGTCTTCGTCTCTCATAATGGCTGCACTGATGGCTGACTCTGAGACGGTGAGGTACACATAAAGTTTTTCACCCTGCACGGGTCGTGACAACAGCAAGGGAGACCCCAGGTATGATTTTAACTCCTTGAAAGCCTCATCACACTCTTCACTCCATTCGAAGGCTTTTCTAAGAATTTTGAAGAATGGTAGACACCTGTCTGTGGCCCTAGACACGAACCTGTTTAAGGCAGCAACTCTCCCTGTGAGTCTCTGAACGTCTTTAATGGACTTGGGGGTCTTCATCTCAATAAGGGCCTTTATCTTTTCAGGATTGGCCTCGATGCCTCTTTGGTTGATAATGAACCCCAAGAACTTCCTGCTCCGACCCCGAAGACACACTTGGCCGAGTTGAGCTTCATCTGGTATTTTTCCATCATATTAAAGGTCCTCTCCAGGTCTGCCACATGATCATCTGCCTTTAAACTCTTAGTCAGCATGTCATCTACATAGACCTATATAGACCTCCTAATTTGGTCTTCAAACATTTTATTTACAAGGCTTTGGTAGGTCTCCCCCGCATTTTTTAGGCCAAAGGGCATGACCCTATAACAGTATGTCCCCTTGTCAGTAATGAAGGTTGTTTTCTCCGAGTCTTCAGGGTTCATGAAGATCTGGCTGTACCCTGAATAGGCATCCATAAAGCTCATGAGCTCATGGCCTGCAGTAGCGTCAACCATCTGGTCAATGCGGGGGAGAGGGAAGCTATCTTTGGGATAGTGTTTGTTGAGGTCGGTGAAGTCCACACACATTCTCCACTTCCCGTTGGCCTTTAGGATAATGACTGCATTGGACAGCCATTCAGGGTAGATGACCTTTCTGATAAATTCATCGTCTTCTAATTTTTTGACCTCATACTTTTCTCTAGAGTAAATTCTCCTCTTCTGCTTTACCGTCTTTGCTCCCTCTACCACATTGAGCTTGTGGCACATGATTTCAGGGTCGATCCCCGGCATATCTACATGACTCCACGCAAAGACGCTTCGTCTTCTCCTCAACAGTTTAATGAGGTCTTCCTTGATATTGGGCTTCAGAGACTTGCTGACTTGGACAGTTTTTTATGGGTCATCCTCATCGAGGATGATGGATTCTACCTCTTCCACGGCCTCTCCTTTCTTTAGGTTTGTCTCATCCCTGGAGTCTAGGGTATCAATATTGTAAGTGGTTGTAACCCTCTTGTGTGCCTTTCTTTCTTCAGCGGAGTTGTACTAACATTCCCGCGCTATTGTTTGGTCTCCCTGAATTTCCCCCACCCCGTAAGGGGTAGGAAATTTAATCATCTGATGGACCGTAGACGGCACAGCTTCAAACCCCTTAAGGGCCACACGCCCCAGTATGATGTTGTGGGACGAAAACACATGTTTATCCATCACAAAGAAACTGACCTTCTTAGTAAGCCATCTCGGCCACTTGTCCCCCATCCTGACATCGGCCTCATACACTCCAAGGGGATGAACATTTTCCCCACTGAACCCAATCAATGGATGATGGTATGGGATGAGTCTAGCATGGCTGAGACCTAAGGCTTTGAAGCTTGGATAAAACATCACGTATGCAGATGAGCCCCCATCTACTAGGATCCTCGGCACCTCGCACCCGTGCACCCTAGTAGTGATGACAAGAGGGTCATCATGTGGGGCTCAGAGGCCTTTGAAGTCCATTCTTGAGAATCCCACTATCATAGTTTCCATGTCGACCTTCTGCCTCTTTTCTGACTTCGCCTCCAGAGAAGTTGAGTGTATCGTCTATGTTATTGCCTTGGCCTCAGCCACATGGGCCTTCCTGTCAGCGATCTCTGACCCTCCTCCTGCTAGACCCCCGGAGATCATTCCCACTCCGAGCGAGATAATATTAAGCCTCTTGACAGGGCCTTGATCGTCTCTCGGCGGGAGTTCAGGGTCGTCCTCGTCATCAGAAGGGTCGTCCCCTCTTTTTTAAAGACTTTCTTTACATGTATCACCTCGCTTTTTTCTGCGGTCGTCCCCTCTTGAAGGCACCTATGTCGACGTATTTTCTAAGCTTCCATTCTTTCAGCATCTTCTCAATCTCATCTTTCAAAGCGAAACATTTCTCTGTTATGTGGTCATGGTCTTGGTGAAATTCGCACCATAGGTTTTTATTCCTCTTATTGAGGGTTGCCCTCAACTTCTCAGGCCACTTCAGAGACCGGTCACTCTTTATCTCATTGAGAATATGTTCACAACGGACTGTTAGAGGGGTGTAACCAGTGAAGTTATCGTCCGTAGACCTCTTCTTCCCCTCTTTGTTCTTCTTAGGATATTTACTCTCACTAGCGCCTCCTTCTTTGTCTTCTTATTATACGGCCATTGCCTCTTCGGCGTTCATTACCTTTACTGCAGTTGACAGTAATTCAGCTATCGTCCTCAGAGGGTCTTCAGCAAGCTTCCATAAGAGCTTCCCCTTTTGGAGTACTCCGATCAGGGCTGTCATAGCTATGCTCTCCTCATAGTCTTCCACCTCTAACTTTTCTTTCTTGAATCTGGCTATGTAGTCTCTTAGACTCTCATTTTTCCCCTGCTTAACATAGAGCAGGTGGGTGGTCTTCTTCTTTGGCCTCATCCAAAAGAAAAAGTTATGGATGAACCGGTTTGCCAACAGCTTAAAGTTTTTAATAGAGTTTTTTGGGAGAGACGTGTACCAGACATGTGCAGCCCCAGTCAGGGTACCAGAGAAGGCACGACACCTCATCTCATTTGAGATAGAGTATATGTCTGCTGCTGATTGATACATCTCAACATGGTGGACAGGGTTGGTGCTCCCGTCATATCTTGGTGTGACCACAGGTGGCTTGAACTTTGATGGCGTAGGGAATTTGACTATCTTCGCTACAAAAGGTGAGCCCATGGTGTATCTCCTCTGAAGAGGGTCCCGACTTTTCAGTATATCGCCAATCTTATCCTCCAATCGCTGGATCGAGTCATTTCATGGCCTCGTAGGGTCGGCCTGGCCGATATTATCCCCTGCTGCCTCTTTTAGATGGCGGGAGGGTCCTGTCGCGGCTGGCCTGTATCGGCTGTTTACTTCCCCCTGGCCATCGTCCCATCCTATGGGCTGGCCCCCGCGGGGTCGTTCATCTGCTACCTCCCTTCTGGACCTCGTGACACTCCTTAACCTGGACAATTTTACCCGCAGGTCATTTACTGGGCCCACCCTTTCAAAGGCCGATCCTCTACTCAAGTGATCGAAAGCAGAGCCTCTTGGGCAATCGTCAAGATTTTGCCTTCCACACTTCCCTTTGTTCTCCTGGAGAGGTCGTACAGTATTGTTGGAGACCTCATACGGTTCCCAGGATTCTATAGGGGCCTCCTCCCCCTCCAGATCATCATACCTGTCCTCAGGGCAAGGGTTTCCTTGCTTCCCCAGGCGTAGACGCCGAGGGTCAGCAACATCTCTACGCCGCTGAGGGGGTGGAAGGTCTTTGCATTGTGCCTGGGGTGGTCCCCTGGCCTCATGCTGTCCTGGAGCTGCTGCCGGAGTAATCATCTCAGGTGACACCCCTGGTGGTCTTAGTATGTTCTGGCTTAGAGCTGTGAATTGCTCCTGCATGATTCGCTGGCTTGCTGCCAGAGACTTCAAGGCTACCGCCACATCAGCTATCTCAGACTGAGGTGGAGGCTTACTGGAGATGGGTCCTACTCCACTATCTGGTGGAGGGAGTGGCGGTGTTGGCATCTCAAGTGCCTTGTGTTTGAGCTATGAACAATTGAACTGGAAAAAAGACTGGTGAGCTTGAGAACCTTAGTGGATCTCCTTCAATGGTGAAACATCTCCTCTCAGAGGGAGAACTGGCTCACCACCAGAGTGCCCAGTGAGGTCAAACTGTATTCAAAGAAGAGATGTCTTCTCGTTCCCACAGACGGCGCCAAACTGGTGATGCTGAAATCTAGCACCACTAGATAAGTGATGATAAGCTCAAACTATAGTAACCATGGAAGCCATAGAGATGTAAGTGTATAAGTATGTAGAAAGAGATGAGTATAAGAGGAATAAGACAATGATGTATAGTGGTTCAGCCAATTTGGCTTACATCCACTATGAGTGTGTGTGTTCCACTAAGTATGGGCACTAATGGCCTTGGATACAATGCACATAAGCTCACGTTCTCTTTCTACTGTGTATAAGCAGAGTTTTTGCTAGGGTTAGAATTATCCATTGATCCTCTCCCTGTTGGGTTGTAGGTGATAAATATATATAGGTCTTGGGGGTTTAGTGTACCCCCCCCCCCCCCCCCCCAAGTATACATGGTGCATGTGAATGATCATTTGGCCAGTCTCCTATTGACACCTGTAGATGCCAAATGATGACATAATATTCCCTCACGTGAGGGTGTGATTTGGTTATAACGGTCTCTCACGTGCCATGTGAGCCTCACGCGCACTGTTCCACGCGTCTCCCAAACCACGCACTGTGATGATGTCACCCTCGGCCTTTGATATGAGGCCAAGGGCAAAGTTCCTTCCGGCAATGAGTCTGGCCTAATTTAGGCCTCGTACTGTCGTACCCTCAGAGGGTCGTCTGGAGCCTGATGAAGGGTCGGCCCCCTGAGGGGTCATCCGGAGCATGATGAAGGGTCGGCCCCCTGAGGGGTCGCCCGGAGCCTGATGAAGGGTCGGCCCCCTGAGGGGTCATCCGGTTGGAGGGCGCCCTTGGCCTGGCCGAGGATATATATGGGCATATCAATAAGCAACAAAGCAGTCCTAACATTAGGCTCTATATCAAAGAACGCTATGGTAGAACCTGATGCTCTGATACCATCTGTGACAACCCGCAGTTCGAAATAAGGGATGGACAACCTGAGACTCCAACATAATGAAAATCACGGATGGAAATCATTCTCGGAATCATAATAATAAAATGAGTATACAGGAAAACCACCCAATAATTCAGAAAACGGGTTGCCATAAATATTTAATTTGATTAAAAGTTAAGGAAAAGATTAAGTTAAGGAAATAATTTAAACAACCCATTCTAAAAGATAGTGGAATTCCAAGATAACATATATAATACCTCCATAACGAATATAGAAGGAGAGGACCGAATATGTTGTCGGTCCACAACTACATACAATGTTTTACAACAATTTAATAGGTTACATAATACAGTCATTAAGCAATTACAAAGTTTGGGCAACACGCTCGAGTGAAAGACCCGATCATATCAAGAATACAAAAATGAGGGCGTCTAACAAAAGATCATGTAATATCCGCAAAATCATACAGCTCCGCAAAAGCAAAGGAGTAGGAAAATCAACACGGGCGGCCTTGCGGCGGAGCACCTGAGAGGATACAATAACATACACAACATGGAAAAATGAACGGGTCAGGGCTCGGTTTTTATATGCCTCCCAGATGAATAAGAAGCATGATAGATATGAACAGTTAATCATGAATGATGAAGATGAAAATCTAACAACCTAATCATGAATGATAAATGGAACAGTTTAAATGATATGTCTTTTATTAACTTATGCAAGAGAATATAATTAGACATCATAAATTTAAAAGCCTCCATCACTATTTATCACTTTATTCCAATTTCCATTCCTTAATAGGAATATAATACCATCATTATTTCTCATTTGTTTCCAATTCTTATTCCTTAGCAGGAATATCATTACCATCATACTTTTTGGTGGCAATACATATCTCAAGTCCCACTTGAATTTAGAAAGGTTATATTCTTATACATATAACGATTCTAAGACTGCCCCTCCGAGTTTCCCCACTGGGCACGCCCCTAAATGACTATCATCTTCCAGGGGCCTATCAAACAAGGCAGCCTCGGCACCTAAAGAACGTCGGGAAGTGGATATATATCTGCGAGTGAGTCATAATCACACCCGGAATTACCTCACTAGCGCGTAATAAAACATATAATAAACCCGCATATGGCCGAGGACTATAGTCTCCCTACATTCACTAGTCAGGGGACATCACCTCATGCGCGAGCTTCCCTTATGATAGCATTTAGAGAGGTGTGTTTAAGTAAATTAACATTTACCATTTAAATCACATTTTCATTTCCATTAATCATATGGGTGTTTCATTTTATCTGAAACCATAATCATTGAATAAATTCATTAATATTCATCATGTTTTAAATCCCGAATTAATCTCCAAGTAATCACCATAATTCCACAAGTCTCGAGGTCTTATATACCTCAAATGAGCCCCAAAAGTCTCCAAATATGGGCTTTTAACTCCTAAACTCCTAATAAGTTGTAAAAAGAAAAGTAATGCCTGAATATCACTTTAAACACCCCTAGAATGAACCCTGTGTGAACCAATTTAACTCTAGGGTAATGACCAAACTCAACTAAAAGACTCTAAATTTACTTCCTTCATGAAGGTTCCTAGGTCCTAAGCCTAGAGAAAAAGAATAAAAATTGAGTTAGAAAAATCAACTCAAAACTACAGGGTCCAAATCGATTCGCCCTGAAAAGCGAATCAATTCGACTGACAAACCCAACTTTCTGTAAATGCCGAATCGATTCATCCCTCAACCCATATCTATTCGGTTCCTAGACCTGGTAAACTGCCCCTAAGCGAATCGATTCGCCCCTACGATTTAGCCAAGTTTGGCTATGGAGTCTTTGACTCCAAAAATTACCTTAAACTCAAATCCAAGCAAACCAATCTCATTTATTGCTACCAAATGATCATAAATGCTTCCAACAACATTAATCTACATCAATAAATATCCAAATGTCTTCCGAAGATTTCAAAGCCTATAAATCCAATAAAATCCCTAACATTATCAAACCAATACTAATACACAACTATCATACTAATTATCCATCTTAAATCATATAATAGCAAGTAGAAAACTTGCCTTGGGGTTTCAATCTCAGATTTGTGGAAGATGGATGCAAGAAAAATCTCCAAATCTTTAATTCTCTCTTTCTCTCCAAAGTTCTCTTCCCCTCTCTCTAATTCTCTAGGTCACATATGCTCTTAAGGGAAATAAAAGGGCTTAGCAAGACTAAAACGTGGAATTAGTCTAAAATCTCCCAACTTAAGTGGTTAATACCACAATAAAATGATTTCCAATACGCAATATACTAAAACCAGTCAAAAGTGCCCGAAACATCAAAATACAATATGGCACACATTTTGACTATCTCCCACCTCCCAGAACTAACTGCACCCTCCAAATTATCATTTGGAAATTTTATAACTCAATTGAAGTTCCGGTTTCATTTTAAACCATAATGTCATTTTAATTCTTATGACACAATAAAACGCCACATGGAGATATTTACCCACACATAAGGTAAATATGCAACATTTTAGTAAATATTAACTTTTCTTCATTAAATTAATACTTACTCCACAATCCTTAATTTTATATATAATTACTTCACATAGTAAATAAATATAAAATAGGCCCTCACAAGCGAGGGTTGTTACAATAGATAGGTGTGTTATGTCTCTTATCAATTGGATACGGTAGCTGAACTTCAATAGCTTGTTGATTATATGAATTGAATCATTTTTTTTAAACGCACTTTGATTTTAATAATAATACATGTATATTATTCTTTGAAATTTGCGCTTAATGCTCGACTTACAAATGATTATTTATAAGCATCTGATTTTAAAAACTAAACATAAAATGCCAACTGGAAATCTTCGTCCTTCAATCGCTCGGGAAGGATTCCACCCTATCTCCTACTCACAAAATGCCAATTGGTTTTGAGCTATTTGTTTGTGTTTTATCAATTACATTGGGGGTTGTCTAAATTTTTTCTTAATGATTAACTAGTAGAGATAGTGAACTTTCAAGCGCTGAGATTGATAGTATAATGGTGATTGTTGAGAATTCGGACCAGTTCAAAATTCCCAACTAGTTTCTGAACATGAAGAAGGATTAAAAGGACGGCAAGTATTCCCATGTGACATCAAATGCACTGGACATGAAACTCAGGAATGATCTTGAGCATTTAAAGAAGATCATGTTGGGCTTTTGCAACGTAGGGTCCTCTTCAACTACATTGGTGCTAAGAACATGGTTAAACTATATATATATATATATATGCTGTCATAAATTACAAACGACATGGCTATATTATAATTTTATATTAGTTATTCATATTAATTTTCATGTTAATTATCACAATCAGTGTTATGCTTAGACTATATTCATCCTTGTCTTTGATTGAATGCGAGACTTATAGGTAAAGAGGGATGGTTACTAGTTTCACTTGATGTATGAATCAGTTTTTTGATTTAAGTCAAATATTGATAGCCTTCTATTTTTCACCTCCCTCCGGGTCTCTTTGGAAACATTAGTGTATGTAGCTTCATCCTTCTACTTAACTTCATCAACACGCTCACTTTAAAAATAAAAAAAAAATCATTATGATTCTATAACATCAGGGAGAATACTTGATCTCTTCAAGTTTTGTTAAATATTGTAATTTACTTGAGGTCTATTCTTTTTCATATTGATGTTTTCCTTTTTCGGAATACATTTGCATTATATTTTATTATCAACATGCGTGAGTTTTTGTTATGAAACAGATAAATAATACCCTAAAATATGATTAAATAAATAAATAAAGATGAGAGTAGATGCAAGAATATGTGTCTAGGATGTGTTGAAGGTGATAAAGAATAAGTCGGATTGAACTTTTCATTCTTATGTTCAAATGGAATTTATTAGCTTTTGTAACTTTTTCTTGATAAAATTTAATCTTATATTTTGTTTATTTTTTCTATTTTCCCTTTTCAAGCATTTCAATTGCAGACATGTTTGCTCGCTATAGTCGTATTCTCGGTTACAATGCTATATATATATGGGACCAATGAGTACAGGACAATGGCAGAGACCAAGGCCATGGAAGAAAATGGATTCCCCACCAGATTTGTGACAAGTAAATTCTTATAAATTTTGTCAAATTATCTTTATTGTTTATATTATTAGCTTTATTTTTAGGTCCTAAAAACCATAGAAGGGTTGTTAATGCATGTAATATATTATTTCATTGAAGTCTTGGTTGTATATATGGGAACATATATAAGAGTATATGAAGTTAAGTTACTTGAATTAGGTCCCTCGCAGAGCAGCCCCCTGGCGAAGCATTGTAGTGTACCCTTGTTTGGAATTTTTTTGACCTGTTTCAACACACATACACCTGTTTGGAATTTTTTAGTATGTCATTTAATTACAGTTTCTAATTAGTGTAAGTTAGGTTCGAATTTTTGGTGGTGTTCAAAACTCCCGAATTAGTAAATTGACACTTGAAGTCTCATTATTCATGTTAAAAGCTTAAGTAGCACAATTTCAATTTCTTCCATACTGTTAAGTTTTACATATGAAATTACCAATGTAGATTCTTGGAAATCATAAAAATTTGAACCAAACTAGAACTTAAAGTATTACCAGAATAATAATGTGTGTGTTCATTTTATTCATGCTATTACTAAATCTTGTGATTATGATATCCATTGATAGGTACAACTTTTATTACATTTTCTCGATAAGAATTTTCGATTGGTGGAGCATATTACGATTTCATGTGCCAATCAACCTTAATTGACTTGTTAGCCAAGTACCAGTTTGATTTCAATGCGTGAATACACGAAAGTTGATCACTTTCCTTTCCTTTTCTATATCTTTATTTTATTAGGCCGCATTACTGTCTAGGATAGTAGTTATTATTTATTACTAGGGTGGTTGAATATGCTTTGGTGTAATGCTTAATGTTTCGAATTGAAGGGTTAGGTTACAACTCAAACTTTTAGGTTTGATATGGATATATATTTTAGAATGGTATGAGTTTTAAGTACTAAAATAAAATTTAAGATGACACAAGGGCAACTAGGGGAGGACTACATTCATTTTCAATTATACATGTTGAATGTTCAAGTAAGAAACACAGATACTTCACTCGATGTGAAGTGTCCACGCATAGATCACACATGGATACAAACATATACATGTAGGGCACTTTGCGGACACTAGAAAGTGTGTTTAATTGTCCCTATTATTAAAAAACAATCTGTTGAAATGCTGAAAACCCAAACCAACCCCTAGACGGTCTCGTAAGAGGCATGGACACCTGTAACGAGACCAATGTAACCTGTAGACACTGACCGCCTAGTCACGGGTCTCCCTCTTTGAGAATACGACGGTAATTTTAAAACATATAGATTAAGCTTAAAAACAAGCCGTTAAAAAGGTGAAAACCAAATTTAACTCCCAAATAACCCCGTAAGAGGCATGAATACCTCGCATGGGACCAATATAACTTGTAGGAATTGGACGCATAGTCATGGATCTCCCTATTTGAGAATATATCAATTTGAAAATATTCAGATTAGACTTAAAAACATGCCGTTAGAGGGTGAAAACTCAAACTAGTGCACAAACGGCCCCGTAAGAGGCACTAACACCTCGTATGGGACCAATGTAACTCGTAGAAACTGACCGCATATTCATGGAACTCCCAGTTTGAGAATATGATGATAATTTGAAAATATATAGATTACACTAAAAAACTAGCTGTTAAAGGGTGAAAACCCAAACCAATCGTCAAATGGCCACGTAAAAGGCATGGACACCTCCCACGGGACCAATGTAACTTGTAGGAACGGATCGCATAGCCATGGGGCTCCCGATTTGAGAATATTATGATTAATTAAAAATATCTATATTAGGCTTAATACAGGCCGTTAAAAGGGTGAAAACCCAAACCAGTCCCGAACAGCCCCGTAAGAGACATTAACACCTCGCATAGGACCAACGTAACTCGTAGGAACTAACCACATAGTCACGGATCTCCTAGTTTGTGAATATGATGATGATTTGAAAATATCTAGATTAGGCTTAAAAATATACCGTTAGAGGGTAAAAATCTAAACCAACCCTCAAATGGAACCGTAAGAAACACTAAGACCTTGCATGGGACCAATGTAACTTGTAGGAATTCATCGCGTATTCACGGGCGTCCCGGTCTAAGAATATGAAGATAATTTGAAAATATGTAGATTAAGCTTAAAAATAAGTCGTTAAAGGGTGAAAGCCTAAACTAGCCCCCAAACGCTCCCGTAAGAGGCATGAACACCTCACATGGGACCAATGTAACTTGTAGGAACTCATCGAATAGTCACAAGTCTCTTGGATTGAGAATATGACAATAATTTGAAAATATTTAGATTATGCTTAAAAACATGTCGTTTGAGGGTGAAAACTCATACCAGTCCTCAAAAGGCTTGGTAATAGGCACTAACATTGTGAATGGGACGAATGTGACTCGTAGGAGATCACTACAAAGTCAAAAGACTTCCGGTTTGAGAATATAACAATAATTGTAACTCGTATATGTAATTTTTCAACTTGGATATGATTTTTTTTTTAAATTACTTGGTTACTAAAATCATCTCTTGTATCCTAAGTTTTCGCAAGATAACATTTTATTATTAACTTTTATCTAGATAGAACACATGAAGAAGTCAATGGTTTACAAGGGGATTATTTATTTAATGTTGTTATTACTCATGATTTTTTATAGCCGTGCGGGCTTTTGTAGTTTTATTTGGTAACTTTTTGGCCGTGTGGGATTTTGTAATTTTATTGTTATATTCTACGGTCATGCGGGCTTTACATTATGAAGGTTTTAGAATGTCTAGAAAATAGAGGAAACTCTGCCCACTTTTTTTTTTGTCTATGAACTATTAAGACTTGTAATATGTTGAAGTTTGTATGTACATTAGTTTAGTTTATCAAGAATCAGCGAGCTTCGTAATTTGTGAATATTCCTGTTTTTAAATAATTAAATTATTTTTTCTTTGATAAAAAAATTTGGCACAGTTCAAAACCGTGCCAAAAGTGTAACAACATTTGGCATGGTTTTGAACTGTGTCAAAAGTGTACCAAAATCTACTCATTCTGGCACAGTTACAAACTATGCCAGAAATTTCAAATTCTAGCACGGTTTAAAAATGTGCTAGAAGTGTTCCAGTTTGGCCAAAATTGGCACATTTTTAAACCGTGCTAGAAAAAAATGGCCATTTTGGAAAACTTGATTCTGGCACAGTTGAAAACCGTGCCAGATTTGATCTGGCACAATTTTAAGCCGTGCCATATTTTTTTTTTTTGATGTAGTGTATTCAAGGAAGTACAAAACAACTAAAGGCATTGCATCCAACAAGGCTCCCTTCTGGAAATCTTGTCGTACCTTAACAGTGGATTGAAAAGTAGAATTTGAGAGAAAATGGTAGGAAACAACAATAACTTGTCGGTTTCCCCAAACGGAGCCAATTTTTTAATGTCTAAATTTGGGTGATGTGTTTAAGGCATAGTCTTAGATTCAGTTTCCCAAACTTGTAATAACAGATAAATAGATAATGAAAAAGAAACAAAGAAAATGTAAAGAGACTCAATGATTTTTACGTGATTCAACCCAGAAATGGTGCCTACATCCACGGGGTAATATCACTATAGGTTTAGGGTTGTAGTATAAGCCTCTAAGTAACAGTTTGTAGGGTTTAGAAAGAAGTGGTCCCCCCCCCCCCCAACTAAGAGAAGTAGTACTGTGTTTATAATAGCTGGAAGTTAAAGAAGTGAAATTCCATTATATATGAGGCATTTACATCTTTACATGATAATATGCAACTGGATATTTATTTATGTGTATGTGTATGGTGACTATTGAATATCCCACGTGTTTTCGCTTACACATCTGGGTGTGGTCCGCTTGTTAGCTGACCATGTTATACCTAAGCCGACTAGGTTTCTCCGTTGTTTGAGGGCTCGTAATGACAGGTATCACTATTTTATTAGTCTACTTGGCCTAATAATTTTAGTCTATGACAACAACAATAACTAGTTTCTTTATATAAATATTATAAAAGGTTTTGACCTAAAATTTTTGGATTGAATTTTCCTCTATGATGAAATATCTCCATTGTATCTTCTTTCCTTATAATGTCGTTATACAAGAAGTCGAGGAAGGAGGGAGTGACTTGAGCTTTCTCGTATAAGCTTAGGAAGGGAACACTACACCCAAAATAGCAATCTTGCATGGTTTAAAACTGTGCCAGATCAAATCTGACATTGTTTTGAACTGTGCCAGAATCAGGTGTTCCAAAATGGACATTTTTTTCTAGCACGGTTTAAAAGTGTGCCAGTTTTGTCTAAACAAGAACACTTTTGGCACACTTTTAAATCGTACAAGAATTTGAAATTTCTGGCACACTTTATAACTTTGCCAAACTGAGTACATTTTGGTACACTTTTGACATAATTCAAAACCGTACCAAAATTTGATACACTTTTGGCATGGTTTTGAACTATGCCAAAAAAATTTATCAAAAACAAATAATTTAATTATTTAAAAATAAGAAAATTCACAAATTATGCATCTCGCACATTGTTGATAAACTAAACTATGTACATACAAACTTCAACATATTATAAGTCTTAATAGTTCACAGACCAAAAAAAATTAGGCACAGTTTCCTTTATGTTTTAGACATTCTAAAATCTGCAAATATAAAACTTGCGTAATGTAAAGCTCGCACAACCATAAAATATAACAATAAATTTACAAAAGCCCACACGACCATAAAAGTTACCAAATAAAATTACAAAAGCCCATACAACTATAACAAAAAAAACTAAACTATAACAAAAAAACTAAGTATTAATGAAACTAAATAAACAATCTCCTTGCCAACCATTGACTTCTTTGTGTGTTTCACGTGGATACAAGTAAAACGATAAAATGTTATCCTGCAAAAAAATAGGATACAAAAAGAGATGATATTAGTAACTAAGTAATTTTTAAAAAAATCATATTCGAGTTGAAAATTGCATATACGAGCTACAATTATTATTATATTCTCAAACCGAAAGTCTTGTGACTATGTGGTAATCTCCTACAGTGCCTCTTATGAGAGCGTTTGAGGACTGATTTTAGTTTTCACCCTAAAACAGCATGTTTTTAAGCATAATCCAAATATTTTCAAATTACCGTTATATTCTCAAATCGGGAGACCCATGACTATGCGATCGGTTCCTATAAGTTAAATTGGACCCGCGCGAGGTGTTCATGCCTCTTAAGGGAGCGTTTGGGGTCTTGTTTGGGCTTTCACCCATTAACGTCTTATATTTAAGCTTAATCTTTATATTTTCAAATTATTGTCATATTCTTAAACCGGGACACTTGTGACTATGTGATCAATTCCTACGAGTTAGATTGGTCCCGTGCTAGGTGTTAGTGCCTCTTACGGGGCCATTTGAGGGATGGTTTAGGTTTTCACCCTCTAACAACATGTTTTTTAACCTAATCTAGATATTTTCAAATTATCATCATATTCACAAACCGAGAGACCCATGAATATGCTGTTAGTTCCTAGAAGTTACATTGGTCCTGTACAAGGTGTTAGCACCTCTTACGGGGCCGTTCAGGACTAGTTTCAATTCTCATCCTTTTAACGACTTATTTTTAAGTCTAATCTCGAAATTTTCAAATTATCATCATATTCTCAAACCCGAAGCCCCGTGACTTTACGATTTGTTCCTACAAGTAACATTGGTCCCATGGGAGGTGTCCATGCCTCTTACGGGGCCATTTGAGGGATGATTTGGGTTTTTCACCCATTAACAACAATTTTTTAAGCGTACTCTAGATATTTTGAAATTATCATCATGTTCTGAAACTGGAAGTCCCACGACTATGCGGTTAGTTCCTACGAGTTAAATTGGTCCCGTGCGAGGTGTGAGTGCCTCTTACAAGCCCCTTGGGGTGCTGGTTTGAGTTTTCCCCTCTAAGGACATGTTTTAATTATAATCTATATATTTTCAAATTGTCATATTCTCAAATCGGGAGACCCATGACTACGCGATCAATTCCTACATGTTATATTGGTCCCGCACGAGGTGCTCATGACTCTTATGAGGATTTTTCGGAGTTGGTTTGGGTTTTCACCCTTTTAAAAGCTTGTTTTTAATCTTAATCAGTACGTTTTCAAATTGTCATCATCTTCTCAAAGAGGGAGATCCCTGACTACGCGGTTAGTTCCTATAGGTTACATTGGTCTCATGCGAGGTGTTAAAGCCTCTTACGGGACCGTTTGAGGGTTTGTTTCAATTTTCACCATTTTAACGACTTGTTTGTGAATAATAATGACCATTAAACACTTTTTCCAGTGTCCGGAAAGTGCCTAACTTATGTGTGTCCGTATATGTGTGTGATCCAAGCGTGGAAACTTCACATCCGGTGAAGTATCCGTGCTTCCTAGTTGAACATTTAACATGTATAAATGAAAGTGAATGTAGTCCTCCCCTATTTGTTCTTGTGTAATATTAAATTTTATTTTGGTACTTAAAACTCATAAAATTCTAAAATATATATCCATATCAAACCTAAAAGTTTGAGTTGAAACCTAAACCTTCAAATCGAATAACCATTACACCAAAGCATATTCAACTACCCTAATAATAAATAATAACTACTATCTTGGACAGTAATGGGACCTCGTAAAATAAAGAGATAGAAAAGGGAAAGAATGTGATCAACCTTCGTGTATACACGCATTGAAATGAAATTGTTACTTGGTTAAGAATTCAATTTATGTTTATTGGCCCATGAACTCGTAATACGGTCCACCAATTGAAAATTCTTGCCAATAAAATATAATAAAAGTTGTACCTGTCAATGGAAAACATAATCATAAGATTCAATAATAGCACGAATAAAATGAGCACACGTATTATTCTGGTAATACTTTAAGTTCTAGTTTGGTTCAAATTTTTGTGATTTCCAAGAATCTACATTGGTAATTTCACATGTAAAACTTAACAGTACGGAAGAAATTGAAATTGTGCTACTTAAGCTTTTAACATGAATAATGAGACTTCATGTGCCAATTTACTAATTCACGATTTCTGAACACCACAAAAATTATAACCTAATGAAGAATAATTAGAAACTGTAATTGACACACCCCCAACCCAGTTACTTATAATTAGGTCTGAAAGTCAAAGTGAGTCAAACCATAATTAATCTAACCAAACCATAAACACGAGTTTTAATTTCAGATTCATCATTGTAAATTCATACAACTGAAAGCCTTTTTACAACATCAGAGTAGTCATGTCCATAAAAACATTCTTGAAGGATAAGTTAACTTAATTACATCATTTACACAAAATCACTGTTTCTTCCGTTCCTAGCTAACCCAACCCTACCTCCTAGATTTGACAGTGACATTGCATTACCTGAAAAATGTGAACATAGGAACCATGAGAAAAATAGCCCAGTGAATGCATCACTACTATACTACTGCATAAATTTAAATGCACTAAATCATGTCCATATAATTATGTATTAACTTATCCGGCTCATTCATAATGAATGACCAACTTTTTCGTATCATGATTCACATATCCTATCTAAATAGACAATTCTCCCCCATTCCTGGTCGAGGAGTAACCCCTTGTCATTAATAGACAAATCTCTCCCATTCCGGGTCGAGGAGTAAACTCCCATTTCGGTAAACCGAAATGAATAATTTTATATTCATTTAATTATGATCATATCAACAACAAAATACAAATATCTCTTTCCAGTGAGTGCACTCACCTTGGTTGACAACTATGTATTCACGTTTCCTTCTGGTGGAGCTGAACTGGGTTGATTTGACCTTACACCTGTCAATCCAACTAAATCAGTACTGAACCTCAATCATAAATATTATCCTAACATAATTATGTAACTTTCCATGACTATACATCAACAATATAATTCCAATTAAGTCACATTCCAATAAACATTGGTAAAGGCAAAACAATGATATACATGTTGATAAAGTTACGGACATCCAACCGTAGGAAATACCTTATAAGTAATTTATAACCAAAGTTAAGTAAACATGAAATTATAATTCCCAATGTATATACACATGAAACATGTACTCAAAGTACCCTTTGTAAGGATGAAATACAAACATTCATTCAAGGGGTATCCAGTATGGCCTGAAATTATTGTCCTACTTACTTAACTATCCTATATTCCTAAATTGTACAAATACAGTGATCCAAACTTATCAATATGAAAACATATATGAATATACTATCCATTACAAGTGACGGTGTAATTTTTCAAGCTTCCTAGGGCAAGTTATGACCATTTCTCTACAACACAAGAAATCTGGCCTACAAGCTCCTCTATTGTTCCTTCGAATTCCTAGAATTTTCATAATTTTTTTACAACATAAATTTCCATTATTTTCAACCCATTTTCAGTAAACATATTTAATAGTACGTAATGAAAGTTTCATAATTTTTTGACTTCATTTGCTATCTCAAAAGCTCGACCAAACTTAGGGCATACTGAAATCAAGTATACAAACAGCAACCATGTACCAACTTGAAATCATCATTACGGCCTAACCACAAGGAGATAAGTTCTAATTTTCGGATATGATATGAATATATGAGTCTACTTTCATATCCAATTAGAATTTCTCAATTCCAGTAAGCACAAAAAGATATTTGCAAGTTTGAATACAAGGGGTTTCAATACAAACCAATTTTAAGGGTTTCCACATTCAACTTAACATAAACTTGCATCTAACCATACATACATATAAAGGGATGAAACTTTTGTAAACCTAGGATGATATATATCATATAAATAAGTAATATAAGATAAATGACAAGATTTGCAATTAGGATTACCTTCGGAACTTTTACGTAATTTCCATGGATTTTTCTACACATTTTCTCCTCACTTTTCCTTTCTAAACTCCATGATTCTCTTTCCTCAAGGTGAAACCCTTTCATGGATGATTTTGGATAAAGGATAAATATATTTCAAAGTTATAAGGTCAGCCAAGTCTTCCTCCCAATCCAACCAATCAAATTAAACCATTTGGTTTAATAAAAGACAATTTACCACTTAAAAGGAATTAATCAATTTGCCCCTTGTTCGTAAATTCGGTATAACTCCTTACTAGGGCATCCGTTTGATGCATTGTTTATTGTGTTAAAATCCTAACTCACATATCTACAACTATCTATGTTTCACATCAAGTCATTTATAATTTTATAAAGGTCAAAACTAGCCTCTAACAGGGACATTTCTACCGCAAACAACAAAATTTGTGTTTGTAAATAATTCGACCGTTCATGATTTATGAAAGTAGGATTATAATAAACATAATCACTTAACATTAGATATACTAATAGAAAATTATTCATATCACATAAGATAAGAATGATTTAAATATAATTTATCGTAATTATGTTTGGGTTGTCACAACTTCTCCCCCTTAGAAAATTTCGTCCCCGAAATTTAATATAAAGGTCACTTAGCAAACAAATGGGGATACTGTTTCCTCATGCTATCCTCCATTTCCCAAGTTGCTTATTTAACTCCATGTCTCATCCACATAACTTTAACTAAGGGAATAACTTTATTTCTCAATACTTGGTCCTTACGATCAATAATTTCCATTAGTTCCTCGATGTACGACAAGTCTTCCTTATGTTCAATTGGTTGAGTTTTCAACAGATGAGATGGATCCGCCAAATACTTACGAAGCATCGATAGATGAAACACATCATGTAAACGGGATAAATCTCATCAATGTACATACGTGCATACTTATCAACATTGTAGGTGGTCTTAACTGGGAGAAAATGAGCTGACTTCGTCAATCGGTATACAATCACCCAAATAGAATCATGCCCCTTTGGTGACCGGGGTAATCCTGTAACAAAGTCCATCATTATATGCTCACACTTCCATTTCGGAATATCCAAAGGCTGCAATAATCCTTCCGGCTTCTGATGCTCTGGTTTCACTTGCTGGCATACTAAACATTTAGCTACGAACTCTGCAATCTCACGTTTCATATTGTTCCACCAGTAATATTCTTTCAAATTTCTGTACATTTTGGTACCTCCCGGATGCATAGAGTAAATATAACTATGTTCCTCTTCCAATATATCCTTCTTTATGGGTGGATTATTCGGTACACAAATCCTGTTTTTATAACACAATGATTCATCATTCTTAATTTCAATGTCACTCTCTTTACCATCCAAGACATCTTGTTTTTTCTTCTCAAGGAATGGATCACTCGTTTGCAAATTTCGTATGCGTTCGGCCAATAAAGGTCTCACTGTGACATGTGCTAATAATCCTTCGGTTTTTGAAAACTTCAAGTCAATCCCCATCGATGCCAAGTCAAGAATATTTCCAACACGGGCACACCGTATGCCACCAAGCATCCCAAATGATTTTCAACTCAAAGCATTTACTACTACATTGGCCTTCCCAGGATGATGATGAATGGTACAGTCATAGTCTTTAATCATCTCTATCCAATGCCTCTATCTCAAATTCAGTTCTTTCTGTGTAAACAAGTATTTCAAACTTTGATGATCTGTAAATATCTCATAAGTTTCTCCATACAAGTAATGTCTCCACAACTTTAAAGCAAAAACAATGGTTGCTAGCTCCAAATCGTGTGTAGGGTAGTTTCTTTCATGCGTCTTTAATTGTCTGGAAGCATATGCTATTACCTTCCCATTCTTCATAAGAACACATCCTAAACCCTGAAATGAAGCGTCTGTATAGATCACAAAAGACTCATTCCCAAATGGAATAGTAAGTATAGGGGCTGAAACCAACCGATTCTTTAATTCCTTAAAACTCCTCTCACATTCTTCATCCCATACAAACTTCACTTCTTTACGAGTCAATTTTTTCATTGGTAATGCTATTGCTGAAAATCCCTTAATGAATTTGCGATAGTAACCTGACAATCCTAGGAAACTCCTAGTTTCTGTCACATTCTTAGGACTTTCCCATTCAACGATTGCTTCCACCTTCTTTGGATCAACATATATCCCATTTCTCGAGACAACATGCCCTAAAAACACAATTCCATTCAACCAAAACAAACATTTGCTGAATTTAGCAAACAATTTCTTCTCTCTCAAAATCTGCAATACAAGTCTCAAATGTTTCTCATGTTCCTCCATGCTACGCGAGTAAATCAACACATCGTCTATGAATACAATCACGAATGAATCAATGAAAGGGTGGAATACCTGGTTCATCAAGTCCATAAAAACTGCTGGAGCATTAGTCAATCCAAATGGCATCACAAAAAACTCATAGTGCCCATATCGAGTCCGAAAAGCAATTTTGGAAATATCGCTATCCTTCACTTTCAGTTGGTGGTAACCCGATCTCAAATCAATCTTTGAAAATACTGTGGGCCCCTGTAATTGGTGAAACAAGTCATCGATACGAGGTAGAGGGTACTTATTTCTAATGGTCACCTTATTCAACTGTCGATAATTAATACATAATCGCATTGTCACATCTTTCTTTTTCACAAATAACACTGGGGCTCCCCTCGGCGAAACACTAGGCCGAATGAACCCTCTTCTTATCAGATATTGTAATTGCACTTTCAATTCCTTCAACTCTGTCGGTGCCATTCTATATGGAGCAAGAGAAATTGGACCAGTACTTGGAATTAATTCAATGGAAAACTCTACTTCCCTATCGGGTGGGAATTCTGGCAATTCCTCTAGGAAGACATCAGAAAACTCTCTAACCACAGGTATATCTTGAATTTACATGTCTCTTTATTATTATCAACAACATAAGCTAAATACCATGTACAACCTTTACTCAATAACTTTCCGCTCTTTATTACTGAGATAAGACAATTAGGGACAACATTCCTTTCCCCTGTAAGTTGGAACTCGGGTTCACCAGGAAGATGAAATGTAATTTCTTTTCGAAAACAATCAATGGAAGCATCATAAGATGATAACCAATCCATCCCCAATATAATATCAAAATCCCGAATAAATCTCGTTCCCCCATTCGTAAGATACAATCTTTATAAACATGCTCAACCAGAATCACACTTTCCATTGGGGTAGAAATATATAAGGCACAATTGAGAAATGAACATGGTCTACCCAAATATGAAACAATATCTAATGCCACAAATGAGTGCATAGATCCAAGATCAATGAGTGCATATAAATGTTTGTTTCCAATAGAAAGTTTAAATGTAACCACTTCAGGTGTAGCATGGGCATCTTACAGCGTCATCGCAAACACTCTTCCTCCTGCCCTCAATCCAGTTGCTTGTTATGTACCTCTCCCCCTGGTGGCACTGCCTGGAGAGGATCCCTTATGAGGCCCCACACTACTAACTGAAACCGCTCTTGATAACATCGGATAATTCTTTCTCAGATAGCCCTTCTGATGACAGTTAAAACATTCTATATTCAGTAGCTTTGGGCAATTTCTCTTTACATGACCCGATGTCCCACAAAAGAAACAAACATTTTGATCTCCTTGCGATGAAACTCTTGAACCCCTTCCACCACTTGCTTCGCCCCTTTGAAAACTACTTCCCATGCCTCTACCATGCTAGAATTTCTGCCCTCCAAGTCTCGAATATTCTATATCACTACCCTTTTGATAATTTGGATTGAATCTGCTTCTCTTTACACCTCGTTCTCGATTCCCTCTAGCTTCATTCACGTCCCTTTCTACTAGCATGGCTTTGTTCACCAAGGCTGAATAATTAACAGTCTCTAAAGATGACAACCGTGATTTAATGACTAACTCAAGCCCATCGAGAAATCGACTGCACATATCTTCCTCATTCCATATAAACCTCGAAGCAAATCGAGATAATGCTGTAAGTTTAGCTTCATATTCTCTACCTGTCATACTCCCCTGATTCAACATGAAATATTCCTTCTCCTTTTATTTTCGATACATTGGGGGAAAATACTTATCATACAAAGCTTTGATAAAAGCATCCCATGAGATCACATTCCCGCCTTCTGGAGTAATCAACAAATGTTTTGTGGCATCCCACCAATATTTAGCTTCTCCTTTCAGTATATACGTTGCCAAGATTACTCGTTGATTTTCAGGCATTCTCATCACCCCAAAGATAAGTTCAATCTCTTTGACTTAGACTTCTGCCTCTGCGGGATCAACTGCTCCTTCGAACGATGGTGGGTTCATCTTAATACATTTCTCATTTGAAGTACTTCTTTCTTCCCGGTGTATCACCTCCTCAGCCCTAGCTAAGGGTTATTCCTCCAGTTTCCTGGTGTGTTATTCTTCCATCTGAGCCATAAATCTAGCTTGTTGCTCTGCCATTAGCGTCATAGCACGTGCCATTTTTTGCATATCTGCCAGTTGTTCTGTCTCGGGTTCCACATTTATCTGAACAAGTTGCTCAACCTCCGCCTCTGCTGGAATATTTGAAGCCTCATCTTCTATTCTCATATTTACATTCTCTCGTTCCATTCTCTTATATCTGAAATGAATCAAAGATATAACAACATGCAGATATACATATCTTTCCTAATATAATTGTTAGTATCAAATAAAATATATTTCTAACATTCACTGCTAAATCTAAACTCTTCTCACTCCAGAACCTCTAAAACCTAGGCTCTGATACCAAAAGCTGACAAACCCCAACCCAGTTACTTATAATTAGGTCTGAAAGTCAAAGTGAGTCAAACCATAATTAATCTAACCAAACCATAAACACGAGTTTTAATTTTAGATTCATCATTGTAAATTCATACAACTGAAAGCCTTTTTACAACATCAGAGTAGTCATGTCCATAAAAACTTTCTTGAAGGATAAGTTAACTTAATTACATCATTTACACAAAATCATTGTTTCTTCCCTTCCTAGCTAACCCAACCCTACCTCCTAGATTTGGTAGTGACATCATATTACCTGAAAAATGTGAACATAGAAATCATGAGAAAAATAGCCCAGTGAATGCATCACTACTATACTACTGCATAAATTTAAATGCACTAAATCATGTCCATATAATTATGTATTAACTTATCCGGCTCATTCATAATGAATGACCAACTTTTTCCTATCATGATTCACATATCCTGTCTAAATAGACAATTCTCCCCCATTCCTGGTCGAGGAGTAACCCCTTGTCATTAATAGACAAATCTCTCCCATTCCGGGTCGAGGAGTAAACTCCCATTTCGGTAAATCAAAATGAATAATTTTATATTCATTTAATTATGATCATATCAATAACACGATACGAATATCTCTTTCCAGTGAGTGCACTCACCTTGGTTGACAACTATGTATTCACGTTTCCTTCTGGTGGAGCTGAACTGGGTTGATTTGACCTTACACCTGTCAATCCAACTAAATCAGTACTGAACCTCAATCATAAATATTATCCTAACATAATTATGTAACTTTCCATGACTATACATCAACAATATAATTCCAATTAAGTCACATTCCAATAAACATAGGTAAAGGCAAAACAATGATATACATGTTGATAAAGTTACGAACATCCAACCGTAGGAAATACCTTATAAGTAATTTATAACCAAAGTTAATTAAACATGAAATTATACTTCTCAATGTATATACACAAGAAACATGTACTCAAAGTACCCTTTGTAAGGACGAAATTCAAACATTCATTCAAGGGGTATCCAGTATGGCCGTAAATTATTGTTCTACTTACTTAACTATCCTATATTCCTAAATTGTACAAATACAGGGGTCCAACCTTATCAATATGAAAACATATATGAATATACTATCCAGTACAAGTGATGGTGTAATTTTTCAACCTTCCAAGGGCAAGTTATGACCATTTCTCTACAACACAAGAAATCTGGCCTACAAGCTCCTCTATTGTTCCTTCGAATTCCCAGAATTTTCATAATTTTTCTACAACATAACATTCCATGATTTTCAACTCATTTTTAGTAAACATACTTAATGGTACGGAATTAAAGATTCATAATTTTTTGACTTGATTTGCTATCTCAAAAGCTCGACCCATGTACCAACTTGAAATCATCATTACGGCCTAACCACGAGGAGATAAGTTCTCATTTTCGGATATGATATGAATATATGAGTCTAATTTCATATTCAATTGGAATTTCTCAATTACAGTAAGCACACAAAGAGATATGCAAATTTGAATGCAAGGGGCTTCAATACAAAGCAATTTTAAGGGTTTCTACATTCAACTTAACATAAACTTGCATCTAACCATACATACATATAAAGGGATGAAACTTTCGTAAACCTATGATGATTTATATCATATAAATTAGTAATATAAGATAAATGACAAAATTTGCAATTAGGATTACCTTTAGGACTTTTACGTAATTTCCATGGATTTTTCTACACCTTTTCTCCTCACTTTTCCTTCCTAAACTCCCTAATTCTCTTTCCTCAAGGTAAAACCCTTTCATGGATGATTTTGGCTGAAGGATAAAGCTATTTCAAAGGTATAAGGTCGGCCAAGGCTGCCTCCCAATCCAACCAATCAAATTAAACCATTTGGTTTAATAAAAGACAATTTACCACTTAAAAGGAATTGATCAATTTGCCCCTTGTTCGTAAATTTGGTATAACTCCTTACTCGGGCATCCATTTGATGCACCGTTTATTGTGTTAAAATACTAACTCATATATCTACAACTATCTAGTTTTTACCTCAAGTCATTTATAATGTTCTAGAGGTCAAAACTAGTCTCTAACGGGGACATTTCTACCGAAAACAACAAAATTTGTGTTTGTAAATAATTCGACCGTTCATGATTTATGAAATTAGGATTACAATAAACATAATCACTTAACATTAGATATACTAATAGCACATTATTCATATCACGTAAGATAAACATGATTTAAATATATTTTATCATAATTATATTCGGGTTGTCACAGTAATTAAATACCAGGCTAAAAAATTCCAAACAGGTGTATGTGTATTAAAATAGGTCAAAAAAATTCCAAACAGGGGTAAATAACAATGCTTCGGTAGGGGGTCGCCGGTGCACTGCTTCGGCAGAGGGCAACTGTGCTTCCAGGGGCTGCTTTGCCATGGACCTAAGCCGAGAAACTTAACTCCATATCCTCCTTTAGATGTTTCCACATATACAACCAAGACTTCAATTAAATAATATATTAGATACATTAATAACCCTTCTATGGCTGTTAGGACCTAAAAATAAAGCTAATACTGTAAAAAATAAAGATAATTCGACAAAATTTATTGATTTACTTGTCACAAATCTGGTGAGGGGATCCATTTTCTTCCATGTCCTTGGTCTCGGCTATTGTCTCGTACTCATTGGTCTTATATATATATATATATATCTGCGAATGCGACTATAGCGAGCAAACACATCTGCACTTGAGAACCTTGAAAAGGGAAAACAGTAAAAAGAAACAAAATATAGGATTCAAATTTATCAGGGAAGAAGTTAAATAAACTAATAAATTCCATTTTAACATAAGAATGAAAAGTTCAATCCGACTTATTCTTTGTAAGCTTCAACACATCATAAACACAAATTCTTATTTCTACTCTCATTTGTATTTATTTATTTATTAAATTATACTCTCAAGTTATTAATTATTTGTTTCACAATAGAAACTCATGTATGTTGATGATAAAATATAATGTAAATGTATTCTGAAAATGGAAAACATCAATATAAAAAAGAATAGACCTCAAGTTAATTACCATATATAATAAAACTTGAAGAGATCAGTTATTCTCCCCCATGTTATAGAATCACAATGATTTGTTTTTATTTTTAAAGTGAGCATGTTGATGAAGTTAAGTAGCTGTATGAAGCTACATAAACTAATGTTTCCAAAGAGACCCGGAGGGGAGGGGTAGAATACAAAGCTACCAATGTTCGACTTAAATAAAAATCTAATTCATAATTCAAGTGAAACTAGTAGCCAGTCCTTTGTACCTATTAGTCTCGTACTCAATCAAAGTCGAGGATGAATAACTAGTATAAAATTATAGTCTAAGCATAACACTCATTATGCTAATTGATATGCAAATTAAGATGAATAACTAGTATAAATGTATACTCTAACCATGTCATTTTCAATTTATGGGAGCATATATATATATATATATATATATATATATATATATATATATATATTCTAACCATGTTCACAACACCAATGTAGTTAAAGAGGTCTCCCACGTCGCATAAGCCCAACCTGATATTCTTTAGATGCTCAAGATCATTCTTGAGTTTCATGTCCAGTGCATTTGATGTCACATGGGAATACTTGCCATCCTTGTAATCCTTCTTCCTGTTCAGAAACCAATTAGGAATTTTGAACTGGCGCGGATTCGCAACAATCACCATCAAACTATCAATCTCAGCGCTTGAAAATTCACCATTTATACAAGTCATCCATTCGGGAAAAAATTAGAGAACTCCGAAAGTAATTGATAAAACACTAACAAATAGCTCAAAACGAACTGCCATTTTGTGACTAGGAGATAGGGTGTCACCCTGCCTAAGTGACAGAAGGACGAAGATCCTCAATTGGCATTTTTTGTTTAGTTTTTAAAATTAAATTCTTCTTAACAATCTTTTGTAAGTCAAGCATTCAACGCAAATTTCAAAGGATAAAATACATGTATTCCTAATAACATCAAATCACGTTTGAAAAAATGATTGAATTCATATAATCAACAAGCTATTGTAGTTCCATCTACTATATCCAATTGATAAGAGAGATAATACGCATATCTATACAACTCAAAATCCACAACAAATAAGACATATTAAGTTGAAGCTATTATCACTATAAAGGAGCGAAAGTCAAAAAAGGATCGAACCAATCCTGCGCAAATACGATATGTTTCTCACATAAGTATACATTTCAGTTTTATAGTAAACATGTGAGTGTGTTATATTTCACATAGCCAATTTGAGTATTTGTTATTTTTGTGCAATGTTTTTCACTTAAATCCTATGTAGGTATCAAATGTATATGATTAATTTGCCTCAATCAATCTAATCCCTCCATTTATCAGTTCGCACGGGCCAATAAGCTATAGGTATGTAAGACAAAAATAATTGAGCATATAAAGGAGACAATGTGTACAAGAAATTCTAACCTCCAGGTTAATGTGAGACAAAACTATGTTCTTCTCTCTAGTAGTCTAATATGTTGCCTCACAACCCCCTCCTTACCATGCAATTTCCTAGTAACCTCCTCCAACTGAACCTTATACACCTTCCCATTATCCACAACATAGTGAGTCTCAATATACTTCTTCAACAGTCCTCCATCATCCATATAATGAAAATTTCACAGGAAATATTATAGTTGAAAGTTTCATAAAAAATCATTATCTACAAATAATGACATAGTTTTTTTTATTTACAAGAAAAAAAATAAAAGGAACCCATGTTATGAAAAGAGAGAGCGTAGTTAATTACCGAGACCTCTTTTCAGTTTCTTGACAGATAGTTGAATTCAACTTCTGATCTTTCTTCTTTTTTTCCATGGCTTCAAACTTTTTTTAGGAATCTACCTAATAACTAGGACCGTCTCTTAGCATCATATCTAGTAGAGCAGCGACCAAACCCTATAAAAAGAATGACCTATTATCCTTGCAAAACCCTTGAAAATGGTTGGCTTCGTCCCTGGACACCATATCCATTTACGTCCAATCCAGACGTTATCCTATCACCCACCCAACTCGAAACCCATTAAAAAGAACCACCTTCTACACCATTTAAACCCAACTTGGTCTCAAACCTTCCCATCCCAAAAATGACTCCATACCCATCGAAAATAGAAGCCATCAATAACCCTCTGTCCATTACCTGACCTCTCTGTCCGATCAGACCTGTAAACCCACCTTCAAAACCCGAAGTTGTCCCTACCTTCGATCCAGTGACCCACGAACCTAGATACCCATTGAATCCCTATGTTCGATCGACCATTCAACATCCCTTATTTAACCCGTTCTCAATCAAACTGGAGGATTTAGGGTTTTAACAGAGGGTTGAATGTAAGAAAGAGAGTGCATTAAAGAGAGAGAGAGATCTGAATGAGAGAGGAAAATGAGCGAGAGAGCAAAAAACTTGGGAGGAGTATTATTTTATTAGGGTATTTATATTTTACTAAAGTTTGCGCAATTCTGGCACACTTTTAAATAGTGACAAATTTTGGCACGATTTTAAAGTGTGCCAGATATTCATTAAACCGTGCTAGAATTTGGCACAGTTTTAAGTTGTTCCAGATTTTTAATATCAAGGTGTGACAAATTGTTATTTTTGGTGTAGTGGAAGAAACTTTCTCATACCTTAACAATATTCGATCCCAAAAAGTATTAAGAAGCATTGTATTTAGTCTAAAAACCTTATTATGAAAAATATCATGCTTTACATTTCCCTCCTGAAGGTTCACCATCATGTGACTTTAATTGGATCACAAGTGACTTACCCTCCTTCATGGAAAAATATCCTCTTCATAGTTGTTAACCTTAGCAGAAATCCTAAGATTCCCAATAAATATTGAGGGACATATTAAGAAACTCATGGAAAGATTTCTCAATGTCAACCTCCCCCTCTATATCATCTGCAAATTATTACTTGTCACCTTGGTATCTCTCGAAATGAGGTTTAACTTCCTCGTCCTCAACCATGTCTTCAACAAAGGAAGACTTAGGACATGACTCGTCCACTACGACAATGAACTAGGTATAATTATGCTTAACATGAGTCTTGATAAGAATTTGACTATCTTTAGGGGTATGATTCAACACCTTCTTACCTCACACTTCTGTTTATTTGGACACTATAATGCCTTATGATCTATGCCTTGACACTCAAAGCATCTACTCTAGTCCTTCTGCACATTTTGGTTTTTCTTCTCCTAACCCCCTAAATATCTAATCACTTTGTTGAAGATATTTTTCTCAAACTTTTTAAATTTTCACAATTTTTACATTTAAGAAATTTCTTGGCCAACATGGAAAATTAATCTCCATCACTTTCGAACTCATTATCAAAATCAGAAGAGTTTGCCTTTTGGTCCTTAAAATCAATTCCTTTCTACTTCTTGGGTAGATAATAATTCTCCAATTCAAAAGTTTGTGGAGATGCTATGACCTCTTTAACCTTTATTCCATAAATATTCATTAACACATTCAGTTTGGTGACATATGGAAAGAACTTAGGATTTAATGAATTTAAAATCTTCATCATAATTGATGATGCTGGAAATAGCACCACCATTCAAGGTGTTTGTGAGCTCAATTCAATATTAACCATGGCAACACAAGGGTATATACACATATAGTAGAAGGAGGTGAGGAGAAGAGGATTCACACCGGGATATAAGTGGTTCCGCCAATCAGGCCTACGTCCACTGTACAAGTGTGTGACAAGTATCACTGTATGAGGGATCTAATGGCCATGGATACAAACCCCCAAGCTTTCTCTCTCTACTGTATATTTAGACACAGTTTCAGCTAGGGTTGCTAATTTTGGATCCCTTTCCAAGAAGGAGAAGACAAGTATTTATAGTGCCTGGGGGGTGTAGAGTACCCCCCATGCATGCAATAGGCATGAGTGTGTGTTGATCTAGCCAATATGATGAAGACATATTTCCCTGTAATATTTACATAATGATTATGAAATATTCCCCCCATGTGAAGAGAATGATTTGTTATAACTAATTTGTGTACACGTCTCCTTATCCACACATATGCGCATCAGAGCTCGGCCATCCGTGCATGGTCATAACCTCGGCCTGAAAAGGTACGAGGTTGGTAAACTCTAGTTATTATCGAATCCGAGGTTAGTCATGATGACCTCGGCCTATGTGGAGCCGAGGTTAGGCAGGTAATGTCATAAGGTCATCCTAGGCCGAGGTTAAGCTGGAACACACTAGGAACATCGGTTGATTCCCTACCGAAGTCGATGTTGATGGAAGTGTGCTTCTGTAACCTCGGCTTACTCCCAACCGAGGTTGTCATCCCCTGGGTGGCCTGATGAATTATCCCCATGGATCATGAAGACCTCTCTTGACGAGGTTGGTAGTAACGTCGGTCATAGCCGACCTTGCTTGGGATGAGACCGCTAGTCACTAATCTAAGCACTTCCAATCGTCGGCCATATCCATGGACGAGGTGGATGTTTCTGGGCCGAGGTGGTATATTTGGGGCACATCAATCACCCCTAGACTTAGTTACCTGTGTGGTCAGGTATCTAAGGGGTGTATTAGTCCAAGGTTGAATTTTTTTAGGTATCAAATATCCTCTTGACAAGTGTTAGCCATTGGAGTAAGTAGCGTGCCTGACATGTTTGATGATGATGGCTGTCTTTTGGGCTCCCAAGGCAATGACGGGCCTTGGGATGTGTGCACTCACACTTAAGGGTTTAAACCCCAATTCTTCTCTTTCTTCCTCATTTCTCTGTCTCTAGAAGAGCTTTGATTCGAAGTGCACTTGGGTGGACATTCCTTGCAGCTCTTCCCCTACTTCTCATCACTCTTCCTCGGGTATCCTTTATCATCCTTTCTTCACCATTTTTATGTTTTGATTTTTTTTTTTTTGCATTTTCCGATGAGATTTAAGAGGTTTCCGACAAGTTCATTGGTTTTTCGGCGATCTGTTATTGATTTCTCTTCATTGTTTTTGCTTAAATTTAAATAGCTTGATCTTTAATTCCATTTGCCAATCTTTTTTGTAATTAAGGAGAGTCACAATTCTAACGTCTACCTCATATGCTTAAACTCCTCTACTAAATCTTAGAGGAATTCCCCTCTCTTAGGGAGAAGGCCTTAGAAAAAAATAGACAAGTAGAAAGAGCCCAAGAGGAAGCTCATAGGTCAGAGGCGTTCCCCCTCAGGCCTATTTTTCCACAACCTCTGAAGGTTATATACCCTGAGCCATCCAAACCAGTTAGCCAAGCAGAGGCCCCAGTTGAACCTATACTAATGTCTGAGTCTGAGTCGTCCACCTCAGACCCTATGTCTGTGGACTCCTTCCAAGAGGCCATGGACTTCTCAAATCAACGAGATCATTTCCCTGATCAGGCAGAGGTTTCCAGTCGAGCCTCATCTCACAAAAGTTCAAGCACATCATCCTCTTCCTCTGAGGTTGAAATTGTTGGATCAAGCGTGGCTATTCCACCAATCCTTGAAGCCATTCCCTTGTCAGCTGTCATAGGGGTTGAGTTCGCTCAGAGATTTCTAAGTAATTCCCTAATGTCTGCTTAGGTTGACGTTGAGCTAGACGATGATGTTGAGAGTGATGTCGATGTCTCTAAGGCAGCCGAGATTGAGAGTTCAGTCAGCGAGATCGACCTCCTATCCTTCAAGTACTTATATTCCGTAAGCCCATCCATAAAGCTGAGGAGACCTCTGAGGGAAGAGAGGGCTTATCACAACCGAGATGGTGAGATCTGCCTGTACAAGCAGATGTTCAAGTTGGGATTTTATCTGACCATCCATCCCATCATCAGGTCTCTATTGGCCTATATCAACTTGGCCCCTTCCCATTGGTCACCCAATGCTTGGAGGGTGATAATTGGAGCCATTATCTTATGGAGGGTTGTTCATCACCCAGACCTTCCTGTCCAAGTCTTTATAGGATGATATGTCCCTTCATCTACCAAAAATCATCCGAGCTATTATCATTTTTTAGCTCGAAAGCCAGAAAAGAAGATGCTTCAGAATATCCAAACCTCAAACCATAACTGGAATCCACATTATTTCTTTACCTCAGGGCCTTGGGAATTTGGTCCATGTGCCCCCTCTTCCTCATTAGAGCCGAGGATGCCTATAAGATGGGGAAAGATTACAATGGCTGCTAGGGCTGACCCTGGGCTAAGTTAACAAAATCTTCAGAAGGTCAAAGACCTTCAAGATCAGGGGAGCATGGTCTGCTTGTCAAATTCGAGCACCTGATGGCCCCCTATTACCTCTCTGAGACTGGTCTAGGGGTAAGTCCTCTTACAGAGCTTGGTAAGTGCCTTTTATTTCAACAAGTTATACCTCTGAATATATGTATATCTGATGCTCTAACTCAGACCTTTCTATTTCGCAGAGCGCCCCAAAAGAATTTCGGACGAGCTGTGGGAGATGGCCGCACCAAGTCTAACAAATCTCGTCAAAAAGGCAGGTCTGAATGCTCCTACTCCCCTTCCATCTACCTCGAGGGTTGAGGCCATCAAGAAGAGGAAGGTTATTGACCCTGTCCCTGAGGATCAGAGGCAGAAGAAGAAAGGTGGGGATCGTTCCATCCCCATTTCTTTTGAGGATGCCTTAATTGCTCGTCTCGAACAATTAAAGATCGGTGAAAGTGTCATTAGCCAAAGTATGAAGGCCTTCGACGCTTTAGGCGGTGTCATGACCGAGTTTGACAAGCTCTTTTGCCGATCCATGGATAAGCCTCTGCTGGCTGAATTCTCTCTTCACCGTTCTATCGAGGTAAGACCTTTAAGTTTGTACTTCTGAGTTTTACAAGTGTAACATCGGCATTTGAGCTTCATCAGACCTTAGACTGACATCTTTGCATGTGTTCTGCAGGGTCTTGTCACTATGTACCACTATATTAACTAGACCTTGGGGAAACTCCCTCTGATAGAGAAGGCCCAAGAGGCTGAGAAGACTGAGGCCACTTTAAACGCTGAGGTGGAGCGTCTGAAGGCCGCCCTGAAGAAGGCTGATACCCCAACCAAGGGGATGGAGAAGGATTTAGACAAGCAATTGGAAAATCATAACATTGCCATGATGGCTCAGGCTGACTCCCTTCAGCACAAGGTCGATGTTGCTGTCAAGGCTGCCTTGGAAGATGCCTCTAAGAAGATCTTAGAGGAGTACAAGGTCTCTGACGAGTTTGCCAGCTTCGGCTTTGAATACTTGGAGAGGGGGGTCAAGGTAACTAGCAAATGGGCTGCCATGAAAGAGAAGGAATCTGGAAGCCTTTCAGCTACTGACTTCATCGGCCTGGGTTATGCCGACCTGAAGTTTGCTCAGGCCTTGTAGGAGGTTGAAAAAGAGGGAGGTGTTTCACCCATCGAGACTGCCCCATAAGGAGACACCGTGACTGAAGATGTTGGTGTTCAAGACGAAGGGGTGGAGGTGGCCACCCTCAGCCAAGAAAATGGAGACATGACCATCAACCCTGAAGCCGTAAACACTTAGTTTTTATGAAGCTCCTGATTCTTTGTAACTCCCAATTTGTTGTAACCCCTGATGAACATCGTTACTTTTTACATTTTGTAACTTAATATCAACCTCTGAGGAGGGCTTTTATTTCTTCACTTGATGATTTGTTTCTTGAATGCTTTTCTTTGCCATGCAATATGTTCAGCTCTGAAGTCTTGGTGCAATGATGTCTTTGTTATACTTAACAAATGGTGTCTTGCCTCAGACCTTGTCACCACTATGATGTTTTAGGGTCTGAGGTCATCACTAAGATGTTATCCTCATAAATAATTTCACCAAATTAATGATGTTAAGGGTCTGACATCATCCAAGTATGATGTATGACCTCATACCTTGTCACTAAATAATGATGTTAAGGCCTGAGGTCATCACTAAGATGTTATACCCATAAGTAATTTCACCAAATTAATGATGTTAAGGGTCTGAGGTCATCCCAGTATGATGTTTGACCTCGGACCTTGTCACCAAATAATGATGTTATAAGTACTGAGGTCATCACTAAGATGTTATCCCCATAAGTAATTTCACCAAATTAATGATGTTAAGGGTCTGAGGTCATCCAATTATGATGTCTTACCTCAGACCTTATCACCAAATCATGATGTTATAAGGTCTGAGGTCATCAACTATGATGTTATCCCCATAAGTAATTTCACCAAATTAATGATGTTAATGGTCTGAGGTCATCCCAGAATGATGTCTGACCTCAGACCTTGTCACTAGTAATGATGTTAAGGCCTGAGGTCATCACTAAGATGTTATCCCCATAAGTAATTTCACCAAATTAATGATGTTAAGGGTCTGAGGTCATCTCAGTATGATGTTTGACCTCAGACCTTATCACCAAAACATGATGTTATATGGTATGAGATCATCAACTAAGATGTTATCCCCATGAGTAATTTCACCAATTTAATGATGTTAAGGGTATGAGGTCATCCAAGTATGATGTCTTACCTCAGATCTTGTCACCAAATCATGATGTTGTAAGGTCTGAGGTCATCAACTAAGATGTTATCCCCATAAGTAATTTCACCAAATTAATGATGTTAAGGGTCTGAGGTCATCCAAGCATGATGTGTGACCTCAGACCTTGTCACCAAAACATGATGTTATAAGGTCTGAGATCATCAACTAAGATGTTATCCCCATAAGTAATTTCACCAAATTAATGATGTTAAGGGTCTGAGGTCATCCAAGTATGATGTCTGACCTCAGACCTTGTCACCAAATAATGATGTTAAGGCCTGAGGTCATCACTAATATGTTATCCTCATAAGTAATTTCACCAAATTAATGATGTTAAGGGTCTGAGGTCATGCAAGTATGATGTCTGACCTCAGACCTTGTCACCAAATAATGATATTAAGCCCTGAGGTCAACAGTAAGATGTTATCCCCATAAGTAATTTTGCCAAATTAATGATGTTAAGGGTCTGAGGTCATCTCAGTATGATGCTTGACCTCAGACCTTGTCACCAAAACATGTGTAATACCCCGTAATTTTAAATGACTTTTAAAATGGGTTATATTTTAAATTAATGGATTAATTAGATTTTATTATTAATTAATTCATTTGGGTTTTATCCGGACGGTGGATATAAAAATGGATGATTCTGAATATTACTTAAAGGTATTTAGGTAATATATGAATGTGATGTCATTGATATGATTGTATGATATAAATTCGGTAATTTATATTTTTAGTCAGACGCGGTATGGGACGTGTCGGGATTAGTTTATTAAATTAAAAAGGAAATTTATTTTCTATCGATCTAATAGTCATTTCGACTGCGTCGTTGCGTCCGGAAGGTTCGAAATAGTCAGAAAAGTCTATTTGGATATTAATTTTGAGTCTCGGGTCATTTGGGAATGAATAGACAACCCGAAAGGGCATTTTGGTCATTTTTCTAGGGGGGTGAATAGTGATTTCGGATTTGGCACTATTATAAGTATTGGTAGATTAAGTGTATGGGGGTTATTCATCTCCTCTTCACAAATAAGAGAAGCCATCTTCCTAGAGAGAGTGTAAGAGTGCTTGGGAAGGGAAAAGCCACTTGGGAAGGAGAAGAACAAGAACCAAGGTTCACCACCACCAACCACCACCGGAGTTTGACCGAAGAAGGGACAACCAACTGAAATATACTACACCAAAGGATCAGACCTACAAGAAAGGCAAGTTTTTGATAATGCTAATTTAAGTTTGTATATTGTCCATGTTAGAATAGTATGAAAAGAGAAGATTATTAATGTTTGGAAGAAATAATGGAGTATTAAATGGATTTTTGGAAAACTAAACTGATATAGGAATTTAACTCATGTTTTAGGATGATATTAATCCAAAAAATAGTTATGAATCGGTTGAAGAAATTTTGTAAACCATTGATGTGTTCTTGAAGATGATATATGTTGATAATTTCTGGAAATAAGGAGATAAACATGGTTTTTAATCCAATCCCTTGATGATTCTAGGATGTTTAGAGTACTGGAAATAGTTCATATATGTTGGCATATCATGTAGTAATAATTATAACTCATATTGGAGGTTAATATGAAGGTTTGAATGAGTAAAAATGGTGAAACCCCTAGTTGCTGAAATGCAGAAAAACCAGGCTTGGACCTGAGTGATCGATCGATCGACCCCTACCTTCGATCGATCGACCTCCCCAGATTATGTAAAGTTATTTCTTTTTAAATGTTGATTCTTATCCCAAACCTTTTGTGGATCTTTGGTGATTATTATTTGGATATTTTGGGACCTAAAAATATCAGTAAACCCTTGATAAGATTTGAATTCATTTGATTTGAATTCGAGTGATTTAAATGATGAAAATTATATTGAATGGAATTTCGGTTGCTAGATTCATTTGTTAAATTTCCAAATGGGGATGTATGAGGATTTAAGATAGGACCAGTAGGGGTGATTGAATATAACACCTGGGTATCCTTAAGTTTACAAGAGGGTTTAATCCTAAGTGAAAGAAAATTTGTTTATAAGAGATTTGAAACAATCGGTTTTAACCTTAATTAAAAGGAGAACTAAACTCGTAGTAGTTCGGGAGAAATAATGTTATGGACCAGTAAGATATTAGTGATTTCTTACTGAATATAAGACGAGGAAAAATCCTATTTGAATATTGTGAGATGGGAGCTTAGAACACATTTGATTGAAAGAGGGTATGAGGTTATCCCGATTGCATAGTTAAAGTTTTTGAACCTCCTCGATTGACAAAGTTAAGTAGTAGTGTATTGGAGGGGTTCCTTGTTTGGATTTCGCTTTGCAAGACGCTCCGCGCATGAACCTTAACGACGTCGGGAGTGGAGAGATGTTATAGGATGCGAGGATAATTAAACTATGAAGTAAAGATATGATATGTTAATACGTGGAATTTAAAAGAGATATAATGCTACGTATGGGAAATATCTTAGGGTAGTAATAATTACCTTATTGATATTATATTATAGGTATGATAATACCTATTTGATTGATTGTTGATTTATGTGTATGACATACCTAGCTTACTTGCTATCGGTGGGAGGTTTACGCGTGAGGGCAGTCATATCCTGATGAATCCATGGGATCTTTGATTTGTCGCTCGAAAACATAGGTCTATGAAAGACTTATCGGGGAGTTGATAAGTCCGCTGACTGTCGGTACGTAGGTATGTGCGTGACCCATGGATATGAGAACTATGTTCGCCTCCAATTTGTTTGTTGTTGTTTGTGGTTCGTGGAATCTTACCGAACCTGTAGTCCCTTATTCGGCGACCTGCGATGATGGGACATGATAGCAGAGTAATGCATTGCACCACAGCTGTGACTCGGGGTGCCGTATTATATATGAATATATATAATGGATTAAATGGTTACATGAATATATTGTGGTTAAATCTATCTACGGTGATAATTGTAGATAACGGTGAATAGAACAAGATAATGGAATTAAGTTAATAAATGTTGATGCTTATAGAATTGAAAAGCTTAATTCGTGTTAATGAGAAACGATTCATATTAATGAGTAATGATTCATGTTAATGAGAAACTAAACATATAATGATGAGAAATGTAAATATATATTAATGCGACGTATGGTATGGGACATACGGGGATTTTGTTATGGGAATGGAATTTATAATATGGAGACTAGAGAAGAGGAACCATTAACTAGGAGGTTAATAGGAAACGTTAAGTGTGCACTTTAGATGAGAGGTGAGAATAGCAAGTGAGAGTTGGATCTAACATGTACATAATAAATGCTTTATTGCACTTGTTAAATACTTGCTGTTTTAAAAATAATCTACACATTCAGGATCTGACCCATTTCCTTGCATATTTTCTCTTCTATTGTATCTCTATATCAGGTGTCCAGCAACAGGGACGCCAACCATAGTTGATTTTGACGAGCTATGGAGGTTTTGCTTAGACGCTTATCATATTTTTTATTCACAGTATTCTTACATAGGGCATGTCGCCCAAAGGATTTCAGTTATCATTTTCGGTCGGAGTTAAATACTATTGTATTTGTGTCTTTTTAATACATTTAACATTGTTGGGATTATTGTAAAGGATTTATATTATTTGGGAATGTTTATTCCAGTTGCATTTAAATTCGTTTGAGTTATTTATTGTGTTATCTGTGTTGTAGAATAAAATGTGTGATGTTATTCTTAAACTGAAAATAGATTTTGTTAAATTAAAATTTGGAAATTTTTTAACACCAGCTTAATTGAGTTTTTGGGTGAGTTGTAAATGTTTTCGACAGTGATGCTAAGAATGAGCCAACTGTATATTCTATTTTAATTTGGTATGGAACTGGCCACCCGGTATTTAATTAGGAGGGGTGTTACAGGTGGTATCAGAGCATCAGGTTCTAGTGTCCTTTAGGATCTGCATGGCATATTGTGTCTTCAGCTTAGCGTTCTTCGATGTAGAGCCCTATGAGTAGGATTATTGCTTTTCTATTTACGCCTACAAAGGTACGATGATTGCGGCCGATGTTGCTGCAATTGTTGCTCAAGCAGTCAATGCGGCTTTAGCTGCTGTTCAGCAGGCTCCAGCACCGGCACCGGTTGTGCCACCCGCGCAAGGACAAGTGTTTCCTACTGCATGGGAACGAGCGAGCGATGCCTTTCAGAAAGCTCACCCACCTGAGTTTCAGGGAGGATCAGATGTTGTGACTGCTAGCCAGTGGAAGAAAGATATCCAACGGAGCTTGAGAATGATTGAATGCACTGAGGTTTAACGTCAAATACTAGCCACATTCAAGCTAGTAGGGGCAGCTTTACAATGGTGGGAGGCTACGATCACAATGGAGGAAAGGGACATAATGACTATTCAAGACTTTTGAATACGGTTTGATGGGAAGTATTTTCCTTTCGCTGAGGCGGAAGCTACTTGGTTTGAAACAGGGAGAAAAAACTGTGGCGGAATATGAGGAAGAGTTTACGAGATTAACTAATTTGGTACCAGCTGAAGTACCTACTGAGGAGAGGAGAGTCCTAATGTTCACTAATGGGTTGAACTATAAAATTTGCCAACATTTATTGGGGAATTTTTTCATTACGTACGTATGGCAGATGAGGGCCATTGGACGGATAGCGGAGATCGTACTTAGGAGGTTATGATGTATGTTCGAGTATGATGACCGTAGTAGAGGTCACCCGTATTATGAAAAAAAAATTGAGGAGAGTCATCAGTAGAAGTTCTTGAAATGTGTGAATTGTATATGTTCCTATAGGAGGGTAGTGAGACTGGGGTCTATGAATAACTGGAAAGGGTGAGGCGTGACCCACTCCAATGGAAACTGTCTGCAAGTCTTCAAGGTCTCCTGGTGAAACCTCTGAAGAAAACCTCTCCTTCTGGTAACAATGGAACTCAAGCTTAAACTCACTCCCTGCAAGAAGATGAACTTTCACAGCAAAAATAGCAATTTTCTCAAGGGGAACACCTGAGAGTGATGGCCGTCAGTGGGGAGTGAAGGAACAAGGCACTCAACACTAATAGAATGAGCAGGGAGAGAATACTAGGTAGGTCTGGTGATATTTTAGCAGAGTAACAGTGCAATTTTTCTTGTCCCCCTTTGACCTTGCCCAGAAGTCTATTTATACATGGGCGTAAGGGGTGAGCTGGCGATTTTGGGCGCCAAAATTGAGAGAGTTGGTGGGGAACAATGTCTGAAGTGTACCATTTGTCCCTACCCACAGGCAGCCTTCCTGTCCCCTCTGCAGGCGCCACCTGGCGCCGACCAAAACTCAAAAAGCACATATGTCCCCTATTGGAGACAAAATAGCAGATTTTGGTAGTTATCCTTTGAAACGATAACTTGTGGTGCAATTTTGCAAATCTTTGAGAGAGGGGACCTTAAGGCCTCCCCCCCTCTAAAAGTTTTATTTTTCTTGGGAGGAACCTCGAGGACCCCCTCTTCTGGAAAAGTCATTTTCTTATAAAGAGTTTACTTCTTGTGAGTAGCCAGCTCATTGGCTGCTCACCTCACTTGTGACCAAGTGTGCAGTGTGTGTGGTCTCGAGTGACTTCTGGGTCTTCCTACTAGTATTCTCTCAATCCTATAGTGCTAAGTGGTTGATCTTGCTCAATATACCTTGTCCCTCAGCCGCCAAGCCGAAACTCCCAGGAGGTCCCAACGCGCCTGTTCGAGCCCTGCTTGCTCAACTAGGCAACCTGTGCAAGAAAGTAAAGTTTTAGTGTTGTTGTTCGTTTAGAGACTGCTGTTTCATGATGAAAACCCATGTAGCAGCACTTCTCGAATAATATTTCTGCAGTGACTCTTGCAGTGGCGCTGAGTCTTGCGGTGACGCCGACCCTCTCAATCTGTCATTACTGCAGTGGCCCTTGAAGCGGCGCTGGCACTTGGCGCCGACCCTTGCGGCGGTGCGGACCCTTGCATCGGCGCTGGTGTTTGAAGTGGCTCCGACACTTGCAGTGGTGTCGACACGTAACGCGGTCCCGATGCTTGCAACGGCGTCGACACTTGAAGTGGCGTTGACGTTTGAAGCAGCGCTGATACTTGAGGTAGCTCTGACGCTTGAAGTGGTTGTGATACCTGGGGCGGCGCCAACCCTTGTCCCGGCGCCGACACTTGAAGTGGTGTTGACGCTTGAATCGGCGCTGACCTGCGAGGCGGCGCCGACCCTTGTCGGGGCGCCGACGCTCGAAGTGTCGCCGACGCTCGAAATGGCGCTGACGCTTGAAGTGGCGCTGACGCCTGAGGTAGCGCTGATGCTTGAATCGACGCTGACATGTGAGGCGGCGCCGACCCTTGTCGGGGTGCCGACGCTCGAAGTGGTGCCGACGCTCGAAATGGCGCTGACGCCTGAGGTAGCGCTGATGCTTGAATCGGCGCTGACCTGCAAGGCGGCCCCGACCCTTTTCGGGGCGCCGACGCTCGAAGTGGTGCCGACGCTCGAAATGGCGCCGACGCTTGAAGTGGCGCTGACGCCTGAGGTAGCGCTGATGCTTGAATCTGCGCTGACATGTGAGGCTGCACCGACCCTTGTCGGGGCTCCGACGCTCGAAGTGGCGCTGACGCCTGAGGTAGCGCTGATGCTTGAATCGGTGCTGACATGTGAGGTGGCGCCGACCCTTGTCCGGGCGCCGACGCTCGAAGTGGTGCCGACGCTCGAAATGGTGCTGACGCTTGAAGTGGCGTTGACGCCTGAGGTAGCGCTGATGCTTGAATCGGCGCTGACCTGCGAGGCGGCCCCGACCCTCGAAGTGGCGCCGACGCTCGAAGTGGCGCTGATGCTTGAAGTGGCGCTGACGCCTGAGGTAGAGCTGATGCTTTGAATCTGCGCTGACATGTGAGGCGGTGCCGATCCTTGTCGGGGCGCCGACGCTAGAAGTGGCGCTGACGCCTGAGGTAGCGCTGATGCTTGAATCGGCGCTGACATGTGAGGCGGCGTCGACCCTTGTCGCGGCGCCGACGCTCGAAGTGGCGCCGACGCTCGAAGTGGCGCTGACGCCTGAGGTAGCGCTGACCCTTGCGGGGGCCTAGAGACTTGCCGCGGTGCTGACACTTGCGGTAGCTTTTGGACTTCTGGGTGACCTCGCGGGTACCTCTCGGATGTTATTTAATAAAAAAAGCATATTTATTTTATTTTGCTTTTTTCTGTTTATAACACCCTTCTACATTAGCCCCTCGTGCAAAGATTTTTTGGTTGGGTAGACTAAAAAAACTTTGTACGCTATAAATCTGGTTTCAATAATTATATATATATATATATATATATATATATATATATATATATATATATATATATATATATATATATATATATATATTTTTTTTGAGGGATCCTACGATCATTAAATTCTGTGTCCCTTTATCCGAGGTATTTAATTTTTGAGAACCCACGCGTCAGTGTGGGAACTGTCATCTCATCATTTGGAAAAAAAGATCATCAACTTTTTTGCCTTCTTGCACGTTTTCCCATTTTGGTGCAAAAAGCATAAGCCCCTTATCTTGGGGTCCTTCATCTTCTTCAACCAAAACCTAAGCATCTTTGGGTTTGTAGTAAGAGAAAGTGAGAGAGGGATATATTTTTTTTTAAAACCCCATAGCCACCCATCTCCTTTTTTGCTCTAACCTTCCCCACTATCATACCCTCTCATCCATGGATCCTAAACCAATGAAGGTTTCTCCAAATGCAAACAACCCTAAAATACCCAAAGCTCTAAACTCCATGCCTTCTCCATTGTCTGTTTCTACCATTTCTATGGCCGAAAGTTTTGTCGTCGGCGACCCTTGGCCGCGGGTACCTCTCGGCGTCAATGTGTCGTCCGTCGTACCTGCGTTTTCCAATTTTGGGATGAGGTCTCTCGTGGATTTCTCGCCCCCTCTCTTGGCACCTTCGTCATTTTGTTTGAGTTCCCCAATGATAAGGGGTGCCTTAAACGAGGCTCTGCTGCCGGCAAGGGTTCTCGCGGCTGATTGCGATATGCTTGGGGATCACGGTGTCTCGCCCCGTCTGGGCAGGGGAGAGGATTTTTTTGTCGAGAAGGCTGCTGTCCCAGGGTCTCTCCCGATCTCGCCAACAGATCCCTCATTCCAGGGTATCTCGCCTCGCTCAAGGCCTCGCGACGGCACTCTTTTTCAGCGTAACTTGTCCTCAAGCCGAGACCTCGCGTGCTCGGGGTCCTCGCTTCAAAGCTCTTCGCCAACGGATACTCCTTCCACGGGTCTCTCGCCCCTTTCAAGTCCTCGCGACTTTAGCGATTTCCAACGAGACATGTCTCGCCCCCTTCTAGACCTCTCGCACTCGGGGTCCGCGTGCCCTTGTTCCTTGTCTGCCGGTTTTACATTCGGGGGTTTCTCGCCTGCGATGAATTTTTGTGGAAGTTCCTTGCGTGATGATGTTTCTTCTATGGGTATCTCGATGCTAGTTACCGTTGGCAGCGACTCCTCGCGCATCCCTTCGTTGGTGTCTGGGGGTGTCTCGACCTTGAGCGTCTTGGCGCCCACGAGTTTTTCTGAAATTTATCCAATTGATGTGGATAAGGGTATCTCGGATTTTTCTGACGTCGTCGGTGGTTCCTCGCGCGTTGAGCTAGGCGCGGGGAGTTCTTTGTCTATTGAAGATGAGTTTGGAGGAAGGGGGGTCTCGACGAGTTTTAGTGCTGACGCTTGTATTTCTCCTTCGGGTGTCTCGATGCCTTTGCTTGATTCTGAAATGGGCATTTCAGCTTATGGTGCCTCAAGACTTGGTCTCGCGTCCACAGGTCTCTCGTTTGTGGAAGGGGGTGTCTCTACCTTTTGTCACCTCAGGGGTTCCGTGACCCAGGGTATCTCGATGACTACTGGTGTTACAGAGAGCATGCCACTGCCCAGGGGCTCTTCCTATGATTATGATGGGGTTTCTGCCTCCACCTCTTTTTTTAAGAGAGGGGACCCCGGGAGTCTCTTGCTCGGAGTCCCCCCTAGGGTGAGTTCTTTTCTTGAGCCAATGGCTCTGGGTGGTTCATCAGTTACGCCAACTTCCGCTCAGGCATGGAAGGACTAAATGCGCATTCGTCAAGGGCGGGATTTTGGTATTTATCGTCGTGCTCCCTTTTTTGGTCCTGCTGACAGTTTCATGACTTCACTTTCCGATTTTAGGGAAACATTTTCGGGCGCTGTTCTCGAGCGTTCTCATGCGGGGTTGACTGAGTCTGCTGATCTTCCTACTATTTCTCCGGATTCAATTCTCCGAGTCCGATTTGACCGTGGTGACTTTCCTTATTCCAACGTTGAGGTTAAAACCCCCGGTGGACCTACAGAGGAGTGGGCCAGTTGGGTTGACTATGTTCTGAGCGTTCCTGATTACGTGGCTATTCTTAGGGAGGTGGGGCTCTTCACCGCCGTCAGCAGTCTAAAGTCCTGCACCCTCTTTAAACACGGTTCTTCGCTCAACCTCTTATTATCCCAGTGGAGTATGGAGTCTCACACCTTTGTCACGGGCTGGGGGGAATTTACTGTTACTCTAGAAGATATATGTGAGTTGTACGCCCTTCCTTTCTTTGGGCAACAGGTATTTTCTAATGACTGTGAGGACTCCTTAGAGCAGGAGTTGGTGGGGGAGTTACGGTCATCTCTCGGAGAGTGCTCGAGGTATGTGGCCATAAATATAACGGGTCATTCCAAGCATTCCTTTGCCAAATGGAAAAGATATTGGTTCAGAGACTTTGAGCAGTTGCCAAAGGGGGAGACTTCTCGCGCAGCCCCCAGATCCCAGGATGGTCCTAAGCTTCACTCTCCTGCACATTTAGCCGCTTTCCCCGTTACGTTCCTGACTCGGTTCCTTCTTCCGGGTAAGCCTGAAGATTGTCCTCGCGAACTTCTTTTTAGATTGGCTGTACGATTGTCTCGCGGTAGGCCGGTACCCATGGCTGCCCTGACCTTGGGTTCTCTTTACACCTGGATAGACCGAGCACACATAGATGTAGAGAGGTCATGCGGTCGGTATGATGTTGCTAATCATGTCAACGCCCCTCTCTTGATGGCCTTTTTGTTTGAGCATTTCCCCCACTTTACTTCAGGGGCTCACGCTTGTCATAGCGACGCTGCGAGGCTTCTTCGGTGGCATAAGAAAACTCCCAAGCAGTCTTTGGGAATGTTAATTGATGATATCAAGGAGTTTCAGTTTCGGCCTTACACCAAGCGCCCTGGGGGTACTTTCAGCTGGCTTTCTTTCCCTGGTGATGGCGGAACCTTCTATTGTCCTTCCGCAGTGGGGTCAGTTTCCACGTGTCATCATATTAATGTGGTGACGATGCTCTTACCATGTCACCTTCCTTCTTGGACCGAGTTAGGTCCCCGTGCTGAATTTTACCATTCCGAGAGGGCAAGACGGCAGTTTGGTTATGATCAGGGCGTCCACACTCCTCCTCTTCCTACCTACGGAAGTCATTCTGAGGCATTCTCCGAGGCGTGTGGGAGTTTTATTCTTCAGGGGTTATTCTGCAGAGTCAGTGGTTTGGGTGGTCTCTATGTGCCTCCCAATGATTATCACCCTTCATTCACTTCATCCTGGTTCCTTCTTTGGCAGCAGCAGCTTCGTCTTATTCGAGAATGTGTAGTTGGCCCTCCTCATGAGACTAACCCCATTAAATATACCAGAGCTCAATTTTTGGTCAGGCGGACGCAGAAAGATCCTTGGTTCCTCAGTACCACCTCTACGCCACCCTTGGAGCAGGCCACCCCTATTTTAGTGAAACCTCTCATTGACGAGTCACTTCCGCCTCCGTCGACTGAGCTTCCCCCTGTGAAGTCTAAAACCCAACCAAAAAGCAAAGGGAAGGCGGGCACCTCTACTACCAGCAAAAGGAAACATCCTGACGCCGATGTCTCCAATTTTGTTCCTACTACTACTGCTTCCCCTCCTTCTTCTCTTGTGAGGACCTGGGCTGCGAAGAAAAGGAAAGGAGATGGCGTTGGCCTAGCTGCTTCCTCTACGGTGGATCAAGGTTACTCCTCACCGAGCCTTACTTCCCAGGAGACACGGGTCGCGTCCATTCCTATTGTATAAGGTACTATATCACAACCTCCTTTACTTAGTGGAAACAGTTCTCGCAGAGTTCCTTCATCTCCCTCCCCTTCATTGGAAGAGGAACTAGTTGATTATGGAAGCACCCTTTCCTATGACGACCATAGTTCTTCTTCGGGTGATATGGGCGGCCTGGGTTTCCATAGCGAAAGCACTACTGACACTTATGCTTTGTTATCAGTCTCCAGAGAGTCTTCTAGCGATGATGAGGCCTCCCGTTCTCCTGGGGGGGTCAGCCCCACCCATCTTCCTTATAGCCAGACTACGCGCCCTGTTACTGTAAGCGTTCTCCCTTTACTTGTCTATATTTTTTTTTTGCATATGATTTTCTTTCTTCCCCTCATCATATATATATATATATATATATATATATATATATATATATATATATATATATATATATATATATTTCATTCAAAGCATTCTGTTATATTTGTGCAGGCCATTTCCGTCGAGGCGGGTAGTTCTCCTCTTTTCCCACTACGACCGACGCCCTTTCAGCGGGAGAGGAACTCAATGCTCATTTCCTCCCGAGGCCTGTTTAGAGAGGTTTGCTGTCTCCTTAATTCATTTAACCTCTGTTGTAATTTATTCGTCTTCTAACTGTCTTTTGGTTGCGTATACTGTCATTTCTTCGCAGCTTTCGTCCGTGCATTTTACTGTCACCCAGACCACCCCTGTGGCTTCCCCTTCTCCTCAGGTATGCCTCGCTATTTTCAAAACTTTCATTGCGTCATTTCCCTTTTTACTCCTTCATTTTATTTACCCGTTTATCATGCGTAGAGAGTTGTGTCTTCGGGCGTTGCCACATCGTTTTCTCTTGTCTCGGCGGTGGGTACTTCTGCAGTTGAGTCCCTGGAGGCCTCTTCATCTGAGGTAGTATTTTTTTTTTTAATATTTGTTTCCTCTTAACAGGAGTCTTAATGGCTCTTGGACTTTCTTCTCAGGAAGGGGCTCCTCCCTTAGCTGGCGTTATCGCCCCGGGTTTATCCTCTTCGGGGAGAATTTCAATCCTTAGGGTCCGCGTATCTATCGACGGTAGATCCTTGGTTCAGGCAATTTCTCGTGGCCCAATATTTACCGTGGCCTCAACCAGTGAACCCACACTTCAGGTCAGTCCTTTCTGTTGAAGCAATGGGATCTCCTTTTCCTCAAACATGCAATGAACAATGTATTTTCATTCTTTGCAGGCTATCAGTACAGCCCCTACTGTGCCGACCGTCTTTTTTCGCGCTTCCCCCTTAGATGGGGTTCAGGTATTCTTTTATTTTCTTAGTTCTATTTTCTTATCTGTCCAGCCTATGCTTATCGTAGCCCTCTTTTACTTTGTCGCAGTTATCCCTTGGCGCTGTTTCGAGTGCGGCTCCTGCCACTGCCGTTTCAGCAGCCCCTATACACGGGCTGGTTTGTCTTGTCGTTGCGCCTCTTCAGGTAGCTATCCCTACGGTGCCTGAGGTTGAGGTAGCTTCTTTGGAAGTATTGGTCACTGAGGCAACCTCTTCTGGAGCATCGATCAGTGTTGTTGCCCCTACGGGGGCCCCTGCTCCTCCTTCTATGACCATTACGGAGGGCATTGTTCAGGTACCGTGTATAAGAGTATCTACTTTCCTCCTTCTTGCATATACTGTGCAAGCATTCTCATTTCACCCTTGTCTCATTATTTCCAGGTGCACGAGAGTACTCTGATGACTATGGAGGCTGGCAGTGGGGCCGCTGTAAGAGAGGTATTAGACTGGCATACGCCCTCTTTTTACTATTCCCCTACTTTCTTCTTGCGTGTACTGTGCAAGCATTCCCATAACACCCTTGTCTCATTGTTTCCAGGTGCATGAGGATACTCCGGTGACTGTGGAGTCTGGCAGCGGGGCAGCTGTGAGAGAGGTATTAGACTGGCATACCCCCTCTTTTTACTATTCCCCTTTTTTTTCTTCTTGCGTATACTGTGCAAGCATTCCCATAACACTCTTGTCTCATTATTTCCAGGTGTATGAGGATACTCCGATAACTGTTGAGACTGGCAGTGGGGCAACTGCGAGAGAGGTATTAGACTGGCATACCCCCCTCTTTTTACTATTCCCCTACTTTCTTCTTGCGTGTACTGTGCAAGCATTCCCATAACACCCTTGTCTCATTGTTTCCAGGTGTATGAGGATACTCCGGTAACTGTTGAGTCTGGCAGCGGGGCAGCTGTGAGAGAGGTATTAGACTGGCATACCCCCCTCTTTTTACTATTCCCCTTTTTTTTCTTGCGTATACTGTGCAAGCATTCCCATAACACCCTTGTCTCATTGTTTCTAGGTGTATGAGGATACTTCGATAACTGTGGAGACTGGTAGTGGGGCAACTGCGGAGGGAGATCACAGTTTTGAGTTCACTCCTTTAGTCGGTGATGCTGATTCTGGTGGGGAGTCTTCTTTTCTTCCCTCTGAGGCGGGGTCTCGCCACTCCGAGGGCGATGATAAAACAGAGGACGCTGCAACTATTTCTAGTAGGCTATGGCGTGAGGAGTTACCAGGCCGCTTCAGGGTACATGAGCGTCAGCTCTTGGATCTCATCTTAGAGCACCATCCCGAGACGTTCACTTCTCAGAGTATACTCCAGGTTGACAGTCTTACGGCCTTCAACCTGAGGGCTCTTGCCCGCCATGTTCATGAGTTCTTGGCTACCTCCCCTGCTAAGCTGACTAGCTCTTCTATCTTGCTATTCTTGGATGCTCTCCACGACTTACAGCAGTTCTATCATTTTCGTTTGGATTGGCTTGACGCAGGGGTTCGCCCCTTCCTGAGTGTTCCTTTCCGAAAGATAGTGAGGTTTCACACGTCCCGGCAGTCCAGGGTTGAGCAACGACACGCTGAGGCTACGAGGATCCGGAATCAGATCGCCCTACTGCAGGTGAAGCTTGCCAGACTCGAGTCTGGCGATGAGGAGGATGATGCTAAATCCGTCAGGTTGGAGGAAGAGTTTCTACGGGAGGCTGGTCCGTCATATGCTGGCGCCATTGCGCGCGATGATTTATTTTTTGTGGTTTCTAGCCGATAGGCTACTTCTTGCTTTGTAGTGTTCAGATTTCTATGTGTACATCACTTATCATTCCTGTATGAGACACTTTGTTTCTTCTGCACTTTCTTTTTCTTTTGTTCTCCCTTTATGCTGTGGGTGTTTGTTTTACATGACTTGCTCTAATTTCTGTGAGCCTTTAGTCTACTGGTGGCTACCCCATATACTGCGCGGTATTTGCATTAATATGAAAAGTTATGTATTATCAATTGTACACATTTTTTTTTGAAAATGCACCCCTTGTAGCTGTGACTTTCTTGGGTTGCCCCTCCTGTCTGTGGGGGTATTCCTATATATTACTGCTTATAGTCGTAGAGGCTGGGCTGGAGAGGAGGGTGACCCCCGCCTCTTTCCGGAAGCCTGATTTTATTATAAAACTGTATTAATTTATGTCTGGGGGACTTTGCTCAGTATACTTTCTCTTAGGATGGACTTACCTCCCAAGTGTAGTGAGCAAAGTTCCCGATCTTTTTTTTTTTACTCTCTTCTAACTTAATAGGGAGCGTATATGTATGTATAAATGAGTAAGCAAAGTAAACGTCAAAATGACCAAAAGTGTTGCTATTTCATTTCTTTTACTTTTGTCTACCGTTTACAGTGTAGTATTGCTTCAAAAAAACAAAAAACTTTTTTGGTATAGAAGCAATCCTTGACATCTGTTGCCGACATGCAAAATACAAACAAAACTTGTTAGTTATTACTAAGCATAGTACCTCTTCAGCCACTTGCAGTTGATGGACTGGAGGCAATCACTCTCAGGTTCTGATATCTGGCAGTAGCCCGACTTCCCCACTCCTCTGACAACAAAAGGGCCTTCCCAGTTAGGTTAGAATTTTGACGCCGACATGCTATGGAGATGGTGGGTTGATGCTCGCAGGACTAGATCTCCCACCTGGAATTCCCTAGGCTTAACCAAATTTTCATAGGCCCTGGACAGTTGCTGTGTGTAGACTTTGAAATTCTCTCTCGCCTTGTCCCTGTGCTCATCTAGTGCCTCCAGTTTCACATGCCTTGGGTCTGGGATGAGCCCATTGCTAAGAGAAATTCTGGCTGAAGGTACCGCCAGTTCCACTGGTAGGATAGCTTCGGTCCCATATACTAGAGAGAAGGGAGTGAACCCCGTTGGCTTTCTTTTCGAAGTACGGTAGGCCCATAACACCATAGGCAAATTCTCATCCCATGCTCCCGGCATGTCTTCTAGCATCTTTTTCAGAATATTTATCAGGGTCTTATTAGTAGCTTTCGCTTGGCCATTTCCCTTGGGGTAGGATATGGTTGAGCTATTATGCACAATCTTATACTTGTCCGTGAGGAGGGCCATATCTTTGCATACAAATTGCTTCCCATTATCCGTTAGGATCACTTTGGGTATACCAAACCTACATATGATATACTCCTTTATAAACTGGGTTACCACTTGGGCAGTGACCCTCCTTAAAGGAATGGCCTCCGCCCATTTGGTATACAATTCTGTAGCCACAATGATAAAGGCCTTGCCATGAGATGCTGGGGCGATCTTACCCACCAGGTCGAACGCCCATGTGTGGAAGGGATAGGGGGTTTCCAAGCTTTGTAGGCTGACGGAGGGAGCGTGCACCATGTTTTCGTGCACCTGGCATGCTCTACACCTTTTCACGTATCCAATGGAATCAGCCTCCATGGTCGGCCAGTAGTATCCCAACGTCATCAGCTGATCATACAGCTTGGCACCTCCCATGTGGGAGGGCTCATGAGCTTCTTTCAGCACCCTTTCCACTTCCTCCTTGGCTACGCACCTTAGCGCCTTCTCATTATACCCTTTCCTATACAACTCTCCTTTGACCAAGTAGAAACGTGTTACCCTTTTTCTAAGGTAAATTTCATCCGCTCTCTCGGCGGGCAGCTCCCCATTCTTCAGATATGCTAGGTACGGCTGTCTCCAATCTTTGAAGGATTCCACGAAGTTAGCCTCCATCGGCTGATCAAAATTATCTTGGCACTTTAAACAACATTGTTGCAAGCGGGCCACTTCTACGCTCATGGAGGGCCAAAAATACCCGCTTCGCTGCAGTCTTCTGTAAAGGGGGATATTTGTATCTCCACAGTGCCTCTGGTGCATTTCTATTAACCTCTCCTTGGCTTCTTGCTCCCCTACGCACCGTGCCAGAAACCCTCCGAGACTCTTGAAATAGAGAGTTCCCTGCAGCACATGATAGTTGGCTAACTCCAATATTTTCATTAGCCCTTCCCTGGTTTCAAGTTGCCTCTCCACCAGACGCCTCCAGTCTTCCGGCTCGTCACTTGGGAATAAGGACTTTACGGTAGTAGGCACCGTTCTCCACCTAACTGTGATAGTTGCTTCTGACTCCTCCATGTCCAACTTGTGTGCTATGGTGGAGAGCGCGTCAGGGTGCCTATTCATCGTTCGCGCCTGCCTCTCCACAGTTACTTCCAAGAACTGTCTCAGCAGTCGTTGGATGATGTGTCTGTACGGCGCTAAGTTGGCATGTTTAAGGGAAAACTCTCCATTGACCTGCCTTACCACAAGATTGGAGTCTCCTCGTATACACAGTGCCCTGATCCCTCTTCTGAGCGCTTCTAACATCCCTAAAATGAGGGCTTCGTACTCAGCTTCATTATTTAAGCATTTAAAATCTAACTTGAAAGAGAGGGTAATCTTCTCCTTCCCATCTGACAGTATGACGCCAGCCCCACCTGTTCCTTGGGCACTAGAACCATCAAACTCCACAAACCACTTCTTCACCTCCTCCGCCATGCATGCTTGGAAACTTTCTCCCGGTAGCTCTTCATTAGGTGGTTCGAAAACCCCACTCGGGAAGTGGGCCAGCAGATCTGCTACCGCCTGGCTCTTAATGGCTTTAGGCACTACGCACTTTAGATCATATTCTGACAAGATCAAAAACCACCTTGCTGCTCATCCCACGAGTATAGTCCGCGCGAGGAGGTACTTGATGGGATCACACTTGGTGATTATGTGAATGGTGAAGGCTAGAAGGTAGTGTCTCAACTTCTGGGCTACAAATAACAGCGCTAGGCAGTGCCTCTCAACGCTGGTGTATCTCGATTCTGTCCCGAATATTACTCTTGATAGGTAGTAAACCTGCCTTTCCATTCCTTCCTTCTCTTGCGCCAAGAGGGCCCCTATCGACCTCTCTGTAGAAGTGAGGTAGAGCAACAGTGGCCCTCCGGCTTCGGGGGGAATCATCGTGGACGGAGAGGCTAGGATTTCTTTAATATTTTTGAACGCACTCTCTTGCCTCTCTCCCCAAACCCACTTGGCTTTGTCTTTTAGTAGAGGCGCGAACGGATGAGTTACTTCTGCCAACGCAGGTATAAACCTCCTTAGGTAGGATACCTTTCCCAGGAAGCTCTTAAGTTGTCTCTGACTCTTGGGCGGTGGCATCATCACAATGGCTTTCATCTTCTCTGCATCCACCTACACTCCTTGTCTATTTACCACAAAACCTAAGAATTTCCCTGCAGTAACCCCGAAGGCACACTTTGAGGGGTTCATTCTCATCTTATACCGACGACACCTCTCGAATACTCTCCTGAGATCCTGAATGTGCTTGTTTTCTTTCCTAGACTTCACCACCAAATCATCCACATAGAATTCTAGTATGTTATGAAATAAGTCATGAAAAATTACCATCATGGTCCGCTGGTATGTGGCCCTAGCGTTCTTCAATCCGAAGGGCATGACTGTATAGTGAAAGTTCCCTAACGGTGTGCGGAAGGTAGTCTTCTCTGCGTCGGCGGGGTCCATTTTAATCTGGTTATATCCAACATACCCATCCATGAAGCTATACATCTCATGTCCCGCGGTGGAATCCACTAAGCTGTCTATGCTGGGTAGTGGGAATTCATCCTTAGGACACGCCCTGTTCAAGTCACGAAAGTCTACACAGATTCTGATTTGGGCCTTGTCTTTCTTTGCCACTGGCACTATGCTGGAAAGCTATATGGGGTGCTGAATAGGCTTGATGAACCCTGCCGCTAACAACTTCTCCACCTCAGCCTTTATTTTTAAATCAAGGTATGCTTTATATGTGCGTGTGTCTTGCCTTACCGGAAGGGCGTTGGGAAGGATGTTCAATCTATGAGAGCTCACTTCTGCGTCTATTCCTGGAATCTCCGTGTACTTCCAAGCAAATACATCAGTGAACTCCTTAAGTAGCTCAATGAGCTCTTCCTTCTGCTTCGGTTCCAGGCACTTGGAAATTAGGATGGGTCTACTCTCGCCCTCTTCTGACCCCAACTTGATTTCCTCTAACTCCTGCAGCTGCTCTCTGGGTCCGTCTTGCATGCACTCCAGCGCCTCTTCTGGTTCTTCCACATGCTCAACAATATGGGATTCATCAACAATAAAACATTCGGGCGTCGGGTCGATGCTCTCGTCCCAGAACATCGCTCGCTCAGACCGTTATAAACAGTAGATGACCTTTCCATTAGGCAAAACCACTTTCTTGCAAGTTCGAGGAGGTCTAGCTACCTCCTCTACCTTCCTCTTGCCTTTTTCTATGTGGGGAATTATCCTTTCCCCTAGACGATCATGAATGGATTTTTTCTGCGAGACCCTTCCCTCAGCTATCTTGCTTCCTGCTAGCTTTCTTGTTGAGACCTTTCTTTCCTCATCCAACTCGGTGTAAAAGGCAGCATCTACCAGGTGGGCCTCCTCAACGGCGAAGGGTCTCTGCGTGGCCTTGATCACTATCTCTGTACCTCTAATATTTGCCTTCGCGCACTGATGGTAGGTGGAACGCACTACGCCATGAGTGTGCATCCACACCCTTCCAATGAGTAATTGGTAGTTGGTGTCAGCGTTAATAACGTGAAATTTGATGTGGGAGGTGAAATTTCCCAACTTAATTCCCACATTCACGTATCCGATTGACTGCATTCCGGCGTTGTCGAATCCAAAAATTACTAGCGGTACCGGAACCAACTTCTCTTGGTCAATTCCTGTTTCATATAATGTGCTGATGGGCATGATGTTAATGGATGCTCCTCCATCCATCAACGTCCTAGGAAATGAGACTCCATTAATTATGGCTGTGACGTACAACGGGCGGTTGTGGAAGTAGGGCACTTCCCTATCCGCTTCTGAAAACACTACTTCTGAGGTATACTTCTTAATCATCCTTTCGATTGGCCCCTGCCAATTTAGCGAAGGGTCTCCCTGCTGCTGCACCGCCTCCAAGACTTTCCTCGTGATGGACACCCTCGTGTCGTACTTCACCCCTATCTGGTCGAAAAACCACTTGAACTTGGGGCTCCTCGCTATGGCCTCACATTCAGAATCTAAGTCTACCTCGTACGTCTGGGCACTGCAAACATACTCCGCTTCAGAGGTCCCTCCCTCGTCTAGAGCGAGGATGACGTCTACCTTGCCTTCTGAGAGAGCGACTTCCTCAGCTTCACCACTCCCACTTTCATACTCCGGAGTGAAGAACCACTCCTCTTGCTTTCTTTCTAGCTGAAGTCTGCTTAGTGACAGATTTTTTAACTCCTCGCATAACTGCTCGCCATTCTCCCGCTTCACAAGACTTCTCGTAGCTTCTTCGTCGTAGGCAACTACCATGTTGGCAGTTTCAAAATGATGCGTAGGGAGTGGGTTCTCGTTAACGTCCACGGGGGTATCTACAAGGTACCGCTGGCCATCTTCTCACCAATGATCCTTCTCAAGTAGTAACAATCCTTGGTAGAGTGTTGCACTCGTTGGTGCAATTCGCAGTACTTCGGATTGGCCTTGTCAGCTGCGGAGGGGGTCTCTCCTTTTAGGTTGGGAGGTCCTGCTACGCCTTCTCGCACCAAGGTGGGGTAACAATCCATGGCCTCCGCTACGCTGCACGGTAGTGGCGGCGGGACATCCTCCCCAAACTTTCTCTTGTTTCCAGGACTGTCAGTCTTGGCCCCGGGGCCTCCCTTCTTCCCTTTGTTACTCCCGTCCACATAGTTAATCACTTGCCTTCTCGCAACTTGAAACCTCCCGGGAGTCAGTGGAACTTGTGTCCTCCAACCCGGGGCTCTCGGTTTGATTATCGTAGCTATGTTGCTGGCGGTCCTGGTGAATTCTCTGAAAGTTCCTTCTCTAGTTTCTTTGATCAAATGCAGCTTGTATTCTTCCAGGAGTCCTTCCACACATATCTGCAGCAACCTGGCCTCCGCCACGTCCTCGTGAACATCTAAGGCCCTCTCGCGAAATCGCTTGATGTAGTGCATCAACTCTTCTCCTGGCTTCTGGACCTCTTGCGCCAAGTGCCTCAGTGTAAATTCATCCTCCGCTACAAAAAACTTCTGAAGGAACTGTCTGTGCATCTCTTCCCAAGTAGGGACGCTGTTAGGTGCCAAGCGGGAATACCATGTATAAGCTTTCCCAATGAGAGTTTTAGAGAACTCCCTCAATCTCCGGTTCTTGTCACCAGCGTATACTCCCAGGTACTCGACGAACCTCTTCACGTGCTCTCTAGGGTTCTCCCCCCTACCGCCAAACTTGATAAATTTTGGTGGAATATACCCCTCAGGGTATGGCTTCTCACTTACTTCCTGTGGATAGGGGTCTTGTAACTCCTCGTACAGGTGGGAACCCTCTCTTTGAGTGGAGGAAAGGAGCTTCCTCACTTCTTCCATAGTAACAGCCTTAGAGGGTGATTCCTCCAAACATGTGCTTTTAGGAACTGGAGAACCTGTTGGCGCCAGGACCTGCTCCGGCGCTGCCTTTCGAGACGGAACCGCCTCCGCCGGAATCGTGATAGGAGTGGCTACCCCTCCAGAAGGGGCAGCAGGAGGTGTCACACAACCTTGATCCAAGTTTGATAGATCCACGTTGTTTTGCTTTAAAAAGTCAAAAAACATTGCCATAAGGTTCATACCTTCCATTGGAGCCGCTGCCGGCGAACTGGTCTGACCTCCCTGAGGCGCTGGCGCCTTAGCTCCGATCACCACCACTTCTTCCTGAGTAGTCTGGTCACTGTGAGCTCCATTACCGCATGGAATGTCCTCAAAAACCAACTACTTAGAGACATTGAAACCTTCTTTGTCCATGGAAATGAGAATACCTCCCCAGCGGAGTCGCCAAATGTAGGAGGGTAGTGAGACTGGGGTCTATGAATAACTGGAAAGGGTGAGGCGTGACCCACTCCAATGGACACTGTCTGCAAGTCTTCAAGGTCTCCTGGTGCAACCTCTGAAGAAAACTTCTCCTTCTGGTAATAATGGAACTCAAGCTTCAACTCACTCCCTGCAAGAAGATGAACTTTCACAGCAAAAATAGCAATTTTCTCAAGGGGAACACCTGAGAGTGATGGCTGTCAGTGGGGAGTGAAGGAACAAGTCACTCAACACTAAGAGAATGAGCAGGGAGAGAATACTAGGTAGGTCCGGTGATATTTTAGCAGAGTAACAGTGCAATTTTTCTTGTCCCCCTTTGACCTTGCCTAGAGGTCTATTTATGCATGGGCGTAAGGGGTGAGCTGGCGATTTCGGGCGCCAAAATTGAGAGAGTTGGTGGGGAACAATGTCTGAAGTGTACCATTTGTCCCTACCCACAGGCAGCCTGCCTGTCCCCTCTACAGGCGCCACCTAGCGCCGACCAAAACTCAAAAAGCACATATGTCTCCTATTGGAGACAAAATAGCAGATTTTGGTAGTTATCTTTTGAAATGGTAACTTGTGGTGCAATTTTGCAAATCTTTGAGAGAGGGGACCTTAAGGCCTCCCCCCCTCTAAAAGTGTTATTTTTCTTGGGAGGAACCTCGAGGACCCCCTCTTCTGGAAAAGTCATTTTCTTATAAAGAGTTTACTTCTTGTGAGTAGCCAGCTCTTTGGCTGCTCACCTCACTTGTGACCAAGTGTGCAGTGTGTGTGGTCTCGAGTGACTTCTGGGTCTTCCTACTAGTATTCTCTCAATCCTATAGTGCTAAGTGGTTGATCTTGCTCAACATACCTTGTCCCTCAGCCGCCAAGCCGAAACTCCCAGGAGGTCCCAACGCGCCTGTTCGAGCCCTGCTTGCTCAACTAGGCAACCTGTGCAAGAAAGTAAAGTGTTAGTGTTGTTGTTTGTTTAGAGACTGCTGTTTCATGATGAAAACCCCTGTAGCATCACTTCTCGAATAATATTTCTGCAGTGACTCTTGCAGTGGCGCTGAGTCTTGCGGTGACGCCGACCCTCTCAATCTTTCATTACTGCAGTGGCCCTTGAAGCGGCGCTGGCACTTGGCGCCGACCCTTGCGGCGGCGCGGACCCTTGCATCGGCGTTGGTGTTTGAAGTGGCGCCGACACTTGCAGTGGTGTCGACACGTAATGCGGTCCCGATGCTTGCAACGGCGTCGACACTTGAAGTGGCGTTGACGTTTGAAGCAGCGCTGATACTTGAGGTAGCGCTGACGCTTGAAGTGGTTGTGATACCTGGGGCGGCGCCAACCCTTGTCCCGGCGCTGACACTTGAAGTGGTGCTGACGCTTGAATCGGCGCTGACCTGCGAGGTGGCGCTGACCCTTGTCGGGGCGCCGACGCTCGAAGTGGCGTCGACGCTCGAAATGGCGCTGACGCCTGAGGTAGCGCTAATGCTTGAATCGGCGCTGACATGTGAGGCGGCGCCGACCCTTGTCGGGGCGCCGACGCTCGAAGTGGTGCCGACGCTCGAAATGGCACTGACGCCTGAGGTAGTGCTGATGCTTGAATCGACGCTGACCTGCGAGGCGGCCCCGACCCTTTTCGAGGCGCCGACGCTCGAAGTGGCGCCGACGCTCGAAATGGCACCAACGCTTGAAGTGGCGCTGACGCCTGAGGTAGCGCTGATGCTTGAATCTGCGCTGACATGTGAGGCGGCGCCGACCCTTGTCGGGGCGCCGACGCTCGAAGTGGCATTGACGCCTAAGGTAGCGCTGATGCTTGAATCGGTGCTAACATGTGAGGCGGCGCCGACCCTTGTCGGGGCGCCGACGCTCGAAGTGGTGCCGACGCTCAAAATGGTGCTGATGCTTGAAGTGGCGTTGACGCCTGAGGTAGCGTTGATGCTTGAATCGGCACTGACCTGCGAGGCGGCCCCGACCCTTGTCGGGGTGCTGACGCTCGAAGTGGCGCCGACGCTCAAAATGGCACTGACGCTGAGGTAGCGCTGATGCTTGAATCTGCGCTGACATGTGAGGCGGCGCCGACCCTTGTCGGGGCGCCGACGCTTGAAGTGGCGCTGACACCTGAGGTAGCGCTGATGCTTGAATCGGCGCTGACATGTGAGGCGGAGTCGACCCTTGTAACGGCGCCGACGCTCGATGTGGCGCCGACACTCGAAGTGGCGCTGACGCCTGAGGTAGCGCTGACCCTTGCGGGGGCGTAGAGACTTGCCGCGGCGCTGACACTTGCGGTGGCTTTTGGACTTCTGGGTGACCTCGCGGGTACCTCTCGGATGTTATTTAATAAAAAAAGCATATTTATTTTATTTTTCTTTTTTCTGTTTATAACACCCTTCTACAGTTCCCTAATGAAGGCAATATATTGAAAGGCTTGGGTATATAGTGGAGTGTGATTAACTAGAACTGAAAATTTGGGGTAAAATTTTTCTTGACTCATCGGAGCAAAGTTATAATATTGGGATTCAACAACCATCACCCGCAAATGAGGTTTTGTTTCCTATCTAAGGAAGTATGCGGCGTATTGATTTTTGTAGTGATTGCTATTACATGGACAAAAGGGTTGTTAAACTTAGCCTATGGCAACGTTATTTACGTAGACTCACTGAGAGGTGTGGGACACCTTTATATTACATGTTATCACTTGGGTTTGATTTGTATCATGGGATTACTTACCTTGGGCATGTCCGAGCGTGATGTGACTATCGGCGTGCATTGACTTGTGGTATATGAGAGCATATGTCTGCATCTTGTCTTCTATAAAAGAGTAGATGCGTAGACCCTATTTGAAATCAATAAAACCTAATTTTTGTTTTAAATCGATAAACCTGATATTAATTTTCTTTTTTTTTTAAAAATTTATATATATTATTGACTAAGGACCTTAGGAGTTTCGATGACCGACTACTTTAGGAAGTAGTGTATCGGGGTGGTTCCTTGTTTGGATTTCGCTTGCGAGACACCCCACGCATGAAACTAATAATCGTTGGGAGTCGAAATAAGTTAGATCTTTGGGAAACGAGTTTATAACCTTTGTGAAACTTTTAATATTGAAAGTGGTAAGAGAGGGTGTATGGGCGCCCTGGATGATTGAATTGTAGTATTTTTCATAATTGTGAAAAAGGTAAGTAACTGTGACTTCAGGATTTATTTGTTCACTACGAGCGGATCATTTATTTTTCCCAACATTTTTCACGAGGACGGTATAGGGAAGATTGAGTAACGTTTAAATTCGATGTAGTTGAAACTATATGGTGAGGCTTGGCGTATAACATCGATAGGGACTTTGTTAATGTACTGTATGGGCGGTACATCTTGGATTTCTTGCGATGTGAGATTTATACTCGGAGTTGACCTTACCGGTATGACTTATATTCCTGAATTTCGGGACGAAATTCTGTTATAAGGGGGGAAGTATGTAATACCCCGTAATTTTAAATGACTTTTAAAATGGGTTATATTTTAAATTAATGGATTAATTAGATTTTATTATTAATTAATTCATTCGGGTTTTATCCGGACGGTGGATATTAAAATGGATGGTTCTGAATATTACTTAAAGGTATTTAGGTAATATATGAATGTGATGTCATTGATATCACTGTATGATATAAATTCGGTAATTTATATTTTTAGTCAGACGCGGTATGGGACGTGTCGGGACTAGTTTATTAAATTAAAAAGGAAATTTATTTTCTATTGATCTAATAGTCATTTCGACTGCATCGTTACGTCTGGAAGGTTCGAAATAGTCAGAAAAGTCTATTTGGATGTTAATTTTGAGTCTCGGGTCATTTGGGAATGAATAGACAACCCGAAAGGGCATTTTGGTCATTTTTCTAGGGGGGGTGAATAGTGATTTCGGATTTGGCACTATTATAAGTATTGGTAGATTAAGTGTATGGGGGTTATTCATCTCCTCTTCACAAATAAGAGCAGCCATCTTCCTAGAGAGAGTGTAAGAGTGCTTGGGAAGGGAAAAGCCACTTGGGAAGGAGAAGAACAAGAACCAAGGTTCACCACCACCAACCACCACCGGAGTTTGACCGGAGAAGGTACAACCAACTGAAATATACTACACCAAAGGATCAGACCTACAAGAAAGGCAAGTGTTTGATAATGGCAATTTAAGTTTGTATATTGTCCATGTTAGAATAGTATGAAAAGAGAAGATTATTCATGTTTGGTAGAAATAATGGAGTATTAAATGGATTTCTGGAAAACTGAAATGATATAGGAATTTAACTCATGTTTTAGGATGATATTAATCCAAAAAATAGTTATGAATCTGTTGAAGAAATTTTGTAAACCATTGATGTGTTCTTGAAGATGATATATGTTGATAATTTCTGGAAATAAGGAGATAAACATGGTTTTTAATCCAATCCCATGATGATTCTAGGATGTTTAGAGTACTGGAAATCGATCATATATGTTGGCATATCATGTAGTAATAATTATAACTCATATTGGAGGTTAATATGAAGGTTTGAATGAGTAAAAATGGTGAAACCCGTAGTTGCTGAAATGCAGAAAAACCAGGCTTGGACCTGAGTGATCGATCGATCGACCCCTACCTTCGATCAATCGACCTCCCCAGATTATGTAAAGTTATTTCTTTTTAAATGTTTATTCTTATCCCAAACATTTTGTGGATCTTTGGTGATTATTATTTGGATATTTTGGGACCTAGAAATATCAGTAAACCCTTGATAAGATTTGAATTAATTTGATTTGGATTCGAGTGATTTAAATGATGAAAATTATATTGAATGGAATTTCGGTTGCTAGATTCATTTGTTAAATTTCCAAATGGGGATGTATGAGGGTTTAAGATAGGACCAGTAGGGGTGATTGAATATAACACCTGGATATCCTTAAGTTTATATGAGGGTTTAATCCTAAGTGAAAGAAAATGTGTTTATAAGAGATTTGAAACTATCGGTTTTAACCTTAATTAAAAGGAGAACTAAACTCGTAGTAGTTCGGGAGAAATAATGTTATGGACCAGTAGGATATTAGTGATTTCTTACTGAATATAAGATGAGGAAAAATCCTATTTGAATCTTGTGAGATGGGAGCTTAGAACACATTTGATTGAAAGAGGGTATGAGGTTATCACGATTGCATAGTTAAAGTTTTCGGACCTCCTCCATCGACAAAGTTAAGTAGTAGTGTATTGGAGGGGTTCCTTGTTTGGATTTCGCTTTGCAAGACGCTCCGCGCATGAACCTTAACGACGTCGGGAGTGGAGAGATGTTATAAGATGCGAGGATAATTAAACTATGAGGTAAAGATATGATATGCTAATACGTGGAATTTAAAAGAGATATAATGCTACGTATGGGAAATATCTTAGGGTAGTAATAATTACCTTATTGATATTATATTATAGGTATGATAATACCTATTTGATTTATTGTTTATTTATGTGTATGACATACCTAGCTTACTTGCTATCGGTGGGAGGTTTACGCGTGAGGGCAGTCATATCCTGATGAATCCATGGGATCTTTGATTTGTCGCTCGAGAACATAGGTCTATGAAAGACTAATCGGGGAGTTGATAAGTCCGCTGACTGTGGGTACGTAGGTATGTGCGTGACCCATGGATACGAGAACTATGTTCGCCTCCAATTTATTTGTTGTTGTTTGTGGTTCGTGGAATCTTACCGAACCTGTACTCCCCTATTCGGCGACATGAGATGATGGGACATGATAGGAGAGTAATGCATTGCACCACAGCTGTGACTCGGGGTGCCGTATTATATATGAATATATATAATGGATTAAATGGTTACATGAATATATTGTGGTTAAATCTATCTACGGTGATAATTGTAGATAACGGTGAATAGAACAAGATAATGGAATTAAGTTAATAAATGTTGATGCTTATAGAATTGAAAAGCTTAATTCATGTTAATGAGAAACGATTCATATTAATGAGTAATGATTCATGTTAATGAGAAACTAAACATATAACGATGAGAACTGTAAATGTATATTAATGCGACGTATGGCATGGGACATACGGGGATTTTGTTATGGGAATGGAATTTATAATATGGAGACTAGAGAAGAGGAACCATTAACTAGGAGGTTAATAGGAAACGTTAAGTGTGCACTTTAGATGAGAGGTGAGAATAGCAAGTGAGAGTTGGATCTAACATGTACATAATAAATGCTTTATTGCACTTGTTAAATACTTGTTGTTTTAAAAATAATCTACACATTCGGGCTCTGACCCGTTTCCTTGCATATTTTCTCTTCTATTGTATCTCTATATCAGGTGTCCAGCAACAGGGACCCCAACCATAGTTGATTTTGACGAGCTATGGAGCTATGGAGGTTTTGCTTAGACACTTGTCATCTTTTTGATTCACAGTATTCTTACATAGGGCATGTCGCCCAAAGGATTTCAGTTATCATTTTCTGTCGGAGTTAAATACTATTGTATTTGTGTCTTTTTAATACATTTAACATTGTTGGGATTATTGTAAAGGATTTATATTATTTGGGAATGTTTATTCCAGTTGCATTTAAATTCGTTTGAGTTATTTATTGTGTTATCTTTGTTGTAGAATAAAATGTGTGATGTTATTCTTAAACTGAAAAAGGATTTTGTTAAATTAAAATTTGGAAAGTTTTTAACACCAGCTTAATTGAGTTTTTGGGTGAGTTGTAAATGTTTTCGACAGTGATGCTAAGAATGAGCCAACTGTATATTCTGTTTTAATTTGGTATGGGACTGGCCACCCGGTATTTAATTAGGCGGGGTGTTACAACATGATGTTATAAGGTTTGAGATCATCAACTAAGATGTTATCCCCATAAGTAATTTCACAAAATTAATGATGTTAAGGGTATGAGGTCATCCAAGTATGATGTCTTACCTCAGACCTTATCACCAAATCATGATGTTATAAGGTCTGAGGTCATCAACTAAGATGTTATCCCCATAAGTAATTTCACCAAATTAATGATGTTAAGGGTCTGAGGTCATCCAAGCATGATGTCTGACCTCAGACCTTGTCACCAAAACATGATGTTATAAGGTCTGAGATCATCAACTAAGATGTTATCCCCATAAGTAATTTCACCAAATTAATGATGTTAAGGGTCTGAGGTCATCCAAGTATGATGTCTGACCTTACACCTTGTCACCAAATAATGATGTTAAGGCCTGAGGTCATCACTAATATGTTATCCTCATAAGTAATTTCACCAAATTAATGATGTTAAGTGTCTGAGGTCATCCAAGTATGATGTCTGACCTCAGACCTTGTCACCAAATAACTATACTAAGGCCTGAGGTCATCAGTAAGATGTTATCCCCATAATTAATTTCACCAAATTAATGATGTTAAGGGTCTGAGGTCATCTCAGTATGATGTTTGACCTCAGACCTTGTCACCAAAACATGATGTTATGAGGTTTGATATCATCGACTAAGATGTTATCCCCATAAGTAATTTCATCAAATTAATGATGTTAAGGGTCTGAGGTCATCCAAGTATGATGTCTTACCTTAGACCTTGTCACCAAATCATGATGTTATAAGGTCTTAGGTCATCAACTAAGATGTTATCCCCATAAGTAATTTCACCAAATTAATGATGTTAAGGGTCTGAGGTCATCTAAGCATGATGTCTGACCTCAGACCTTGTCACCAAATCATGATGTTATAAGGTCTGAGGTCATCAACCAAGATGTTATCCCCATAAATAATTTCACCAACTTAATAATGTTAAGGGTCTGAGTTCATCCAAGCATGATGTCTGACCTCAGACCTTGTCACCAAATCGTGATGTTATAAGGTCTGACCGTTTGATTGAGGTCGACCAGGAGCAGAGAAAAATTGCTTTATCCCAACTCTTTCGCAGAATTTTCCCAGGGAAGAGTTCTTGAACTGTGTTCCATTATCCGAAATGAGGGTGTTTGGGAGTCCATGTCTGCAGATGATGTTCTTCCAAATAAATTGGAACGTCTTTTGCTCTGTAATCGTGATCATCGGATCTGCCTCTACCCACTTGGAGAAGTAATCAATGACAACTATCAAAAATCTATAATTATTTGGAGCCCTTGGTAGGGGACATACTAAGTCAATCCCCCACACTGCGAATGGCCAAGGGGAACTGATGGACGTCATAGGCTGATGAGGTTGATGTGGGATTGTGGAGAATATATGAGATTTGTCGCACCTCTTTACATAAGCTGCAACATCATTGGCCAGGGTCGGCCACCAATACCCTTGCGTGATAATCCTCTTCGCCAAAGGTCTTCCTCCTATGTTACTGGAGCAAGAATCCTCGTGTACCTCCCGTAGGATGTGAGGGAGCTCGGTTGGATGGTCTCATCTGAGCAGAGGTAATAGGAATCCCTTCCTATATAGGATATCTCCTACTATTGAGAACTTTGTTGCCCTGTACTTTAATTTCCTCCTTTCTAACTTTGACTCCGGTAATACCCCTTCTCTGATGTATCTGATAAGGGGATCTATCCATGAGTCCCCTAGGTCCAAATTGAGATAAAGATTACTAATATCTTCTTCCTCAATGGTTGCTCTGGGCAAGATCTCGACGGGGACTATCCTACGGATATCTATCTTCGTAGCTGAAGCCAACCTTGCTAAGGCATTTGCGTGGCTGTTATTTTACCGAGGTACTCTCTTCATTTTTACCTCTTCGAGGCCTTTGAGTATCGTCCTCACCATCTTCATGTATTTTTCCATCCTTTCATCCTTGGCCTTATAAACCCCCAATACTTGATTAACAACCGACCTTGAGTCACTGTGAAGGAAGATTCGTCTTACACCTACGGTCCTTGCCAAGGAGAGGCCTGCTATCATAGCATTGTATTCTGACTCATTGTTCGACGCCTTGAAGTTTAACCTTAGGGCATATTCGATGTTGGTACCATCCGGGCTTGAAAGTATCAGGCCCGCACCGCTCCCACTTTAGCAAGAGGACCCATCGACGAAGAGGTTCCATATGTCTTTATCTGATGAGAAACCCTCTTCTAATATAATTCCCTACCTAAAGCGGTAACGATCTTCCTCATTCTCGGCTATCCCATCTCTGACTCTCTTGGGCATAACCTCTTTCGATTATTGGAATACGTTGTTGTTTGACACTTTTGTGGCCTCTGTGCTATTCTCACCCTCGATATCTTCCCATGTAAACTCTGCGACAAAATCTGCTAGTGCTTGCCCTTTGATGGCCATCCTATGTTGATAGGTAAGGTTATATTCCCCCAATTTAATGGCCCAGGTCATCAGTCTACCCGACTTCTCAGGTTTATAGAGGACCTGTCTTAACGGGGAGTCGGTGATAATGACCATAAAATGGGCCTGAAAGTAGGGCTTTATCTTCTTAGAAGCATGTATTAGGGCGTAGGCTAACTTTTCCATGCGAGGGTAATTCTGCTCAAGTCCCTGAAGGGCTTTACTGTTGAAGTATATGGGTCTCTGAATCCCAGTGTCTTCCCGTACAATGGCCGCACTTATAGCAGATTCAGAGACTGCTAGATAAACGTATAACTTCTCTCCTCCTATGGGCCAAGATAAGAGTAAAGGATATCCAAGGTATGACTTGATTTGATCAAAGGCCTCATCACACTCTATGTCCCACTCGAAGGCCTTTTTGAGCACCTTAAAGAACGGAAGACACCTGTCGATCACCCTAGAAACGAATCTGTTGAGTGCAGCCACTCTTCCAGTGAGCCTTTGAACGTCCTTGATACTCCGAGGTGTCTTCATGTTGAGAAAAGCCTTGATTTTCTCAGGGTTCGCCTCTATTCCTCTTTGATTGATGATGAATCCAAGAAACTTCCCAGCTCCTACCCCGAAGACAAACTTTGCTGGGTTGAGTTTCATCTTGTACAGGTCCATGGTGTTGAAGGTCTTTTCTAGGTATGCCACATGGGTGTAGGCCTTTAAGCTCTTTGTTAACATATTGTATACATAGACCTCCATAGTCTTGCCTATTTGGTCTTCGAACATCTTGTTCACAAGACGTTGATATGTTACCCCTGCATTTTTCAATCCGAAGGGCATCACCTTGTAGCAATACGTCCCTTTATCAGTAATGAAGGCAGTCGTCTTCCAGTCTTTGACATCCATGAAGATTTGGTTATAGCTTGAATAAGCGTCCATGAAGCTCATGAGCTCATGTCTTGCAGTTGCATCTACCATCTGATCGATCCGTGGTAAGGGGTAACTGTCTTTCAGGCAAGACTTGTTCAGGTCAGTAAAATCCATGCACATTCTCCACTTCCCGTTGGCTTTGGGTACAATGACTGCCACTACACCAAAATGGGCAAATTGTCACCTTTCAGCCGGCCAGCCTTGTCAAGGTCATTGACCGTGACAAAAAAACACGCGTTTTATGTCACGGTCATTGACCTTGACACGACCGTGACAACGAATTGTCACGGTCATTGACCGTGACAAGACCGTGACAATTAAATTTATCACGGTCTTGTCACGGTCAATGACCGTGACAATTCTTGTCACGGTCAATGACCTTGACACGACCGTGACAACTTTTCCAGCAAAAACCCTATCCCCCTTCTTTTTTCCCTCCCGCTCCGTTCCCTCCATTTCTCTCTCTCTCTCTCTCTCTCTCGACGCTGCTCTCTCTCTTTCTCTCTCTACTTTCAGGTCCATTTTCTCTCTCTCTCTCTCTTTCATTTATATATATATTTGTGTGTATATTTGTGTGTATGTGTATATATATATATATGTGTGTATGTGTGTGCGTGGAGGGGGGCAGGGGGTGGGGGGTGTGGCGGGGTGGGGCAGGGTGGGGGAGGGGGTGGTGGAGGGGGGCAGGGGGTGGGGCGGGGTGGGGCAGGGTGGGGGAAGGGGTGGTGGAGGGTGGGGTGGGGTGTGTGTGTGTGTGTGTGTGTGTGGTGGTGTGTGGTGGGGGAGGGGGTGGGGTGGGGTGGGGTGGGGTGTGTGTGTGTGGTGGTGTGTGGTGGGGGAGGGGGTGGTGGAGGGGTGGGGCAGGGGGTGGTTAGGGGTGGGGTGTGTGTGTGTGTGTGGTGGGGGAGGGGGTGGGGTGGGGTGGGGTGGGGTGGGGTGTGTGTGTGTGTGTGTGGTGGTGGTGGTGGAGGGGGGCAGGGGGTGGGGTGGGGTGTGTGTGTGTGTGGTGGTGTGTGGTGGGGGAGGGGGTGGTGGAGGGGTGGGGTGGGGTGGGGTGGTAATTGATATCCAAGACATGTATTTGAATTGATATCAATTTATTTGAATTGATAGAATTGTTTCTAGGATAATAATCCTACTATAAGATAATTGCTCAAAATAAATATTAAATAATAATTACTAAGATATCAATTGAAATAAAGTCTTAATAACCTAACCAAAAGAAATAAAATAAAATATCAAATAAATTATCATACACCTCATAGACATTCCCTACCAATCATTTTAAGATAATTTTATCCTTATAAAGATAATAGATTATGTAATTTTAGGACTTAAAATAATATTGATTATGGATATAGGACAACAAACATTTTGTTTCCATTTTTAGTCCCTATTTTCAAATTAAAGGGACACGTGGCATGTTATGATTGGTTAACGTTTTATGAATATGGGTCCGCACCAGCGGTTTTATTCAAAAATAGGGACTAAAATCATAAATAAAATGTTTGTTGTCCTATTTTCAAAATACATATTACAATAAATCCTAAATTTACAAACCCCTAAAGATAAATACCTTTGATTGCAAAGCATGCACTTGTATTATTATTATACAACATGTATTATTTCGACGTGTAATTCTAAAATCTCACCTAGTTTTGTAAAAGTAGACATCAATTTTATAAATAATTGATATTTTCATTCAAAATATGTGTGTGTGCGTGTGTGTGTGTGCGTGTGGCGGGGGTGGTATTGACGGAACTTACACATACGTTATAATATAGACGAAACATTTTTTTATCTGTACTAATAACATTTTTTTTATCTGTACTAATAACATTTTTTTTACAGCAAAAATGTCTCCTTCAGATGTTAGGGCGAAGATGATGATGCTGTTTATGATGATGTCGTCGTCTGGGTTCGGTGGTAGCGGAGGCGACGAGGGCTCCTCCGCCCCTAGGCTCCCCAAATATGGAAAATTTGGGATTACCGTCGAAAACAAGTCGGAGCTTTTAGCGATATCCCTCGAGCTGCTAAAGACAGTCATCGGCCCGGGGTTTATGAGTTGGAAGGAGGTGCCGTATGAGCTCAAGTTAGCTGTTTGGGCGGCACTACAGGTAATATTTATATGAATATTTCAATTTCAATTTCAATTTATATTTATATTTATATTTATATTTATATTTATATTTATATTTATATTTATATTTATATTTATTCGCAACTAACATTGTATTTGTTGGACAGGAACAATTCAACTTGGATCCAAAGCTACGCGATTCCGTCTTGGAGCAGTTGAGGGAGCAACACAAGACGTGGAAAAAAAATATGCGGACACGGTACTTTGGAAAAACACGAGAGACCATTTTACAATGGCGCGGATCCGTCCCGCCCAAGGAGCCGATCTCATTGGCACAATGGCAAAAGTTCATTGACAATGAGATCGAGGATCGACAATTGGCATCTCGCCAATCGGGAAGGGAAAATCGGGCTAAAAAGACGGACGTGCACTACTCCGGCCGGACCTCTTACACTGAGGTGGAGCATAGGATGAAGGTAATATTTAATTTATCTATAACTACAAAAATATCTTATTGGATATTATTTTACTTTGCGGGGCCGATACTAATTTTACTTTACTTTATTTTATTTCAGGGGGTAGGGAGTGGGCTAGGGGGTAAGCCACATAGGCTCGATACTTATGTGGCTCTTCGGACGAAGAAGGGGAAGGACAAGGAGGTGTCCCCGAGCGTCGCGGCCACGATTGTAAGTAATCCGACAGTTTAATTATTGTTAATTACGTTATAAATTTTTAGTTTACTTATTTTACTAATCATGTGCTTTTTGTCGTTTCAGGCAAAGCTTAAGGAAGTGCATGAGTCGCAGTCTGATGCCGACAAGGCATCTTTGTCCACAGACGCACTCAGCCAAGTGCTTGGCTCTGATCGCAAGGGGAGTGAGCTCGCGGGTGGCCAAATCTAGGATCATCGGATTGGAGACGAGCGACACCGGGTTGGCTCGAACGGTGGATTCACACGACGCGAAGCTGTCCCGTTTGGAGGCGACGGTCCAAGATATGTACGCATTCATGAAGCGTACGTTGGGTGGAGACCATAAAGAGAAAGGGAAAGGGAAAGGGAAGGAGAAGGCGGTGGAGGAGGAGGTGCGGGAGGACGAGGAGGTGCGGGATGACGAGGATGTGGACCTCGCTGCTTCATCACCGACACGTTCGTACTTCGACGATCCACTTCCCTATTTGACGCCCTCCAACAGACCATTATCGACGATTGGTTGGCCGAGCGTGTTCATATTGGACATATTTGATGGCCAGCGGATAGGGCGGGGGTTGAGGGACCCGGATATCATCGAGGGTGGAATAGTCCATGGACGTGTGCTTCAAGGGATGGAGTCCAGGGTGCTCGTCACGCATGTCATACCCGGGAAGGAGAACTCCCTACTGTGGTTGCGCGAACAATGCGGCACGACATATATTAGTGGGTGCGTCAATTCGTATGTCGTGTGGCCTACTCACCTCCTCACATTTACCCAAGACATGTAGTAACATTATTTTTAAGTTTGTCCATTTTAATTATATTTGGATTATATCGTCATGTATATTATTTTTACTTTGAAAATTTGGATTATACTGTCATGAATATATATTTGCATTATCATTAGTTTGTGTTGGATATATGATGTTTGGAACAGGTACAACGTTGTTATAACAGGTACAAATATACTGCTGGGCAGTGGCGGTGGCCATACTGCCCAGCAGATTTTTTTTAAATTCTGCCCAGAATTGTCATGGTCATTGACCGTGACAAGCCCGTGACAAGATTTGTCAAGGACTTGTCACGGTCAATGACCGTGACAATTGTTTTTAAAAAGGGTCGCGGCTTTGTCACGGTTATAAACCGTGACAAACGTGTCACGATCATTGACCTTGACACGACCGTGACACAAAACGCGAGTTTTGTGTCAAGGTCAATGACCGTGACACGACCGTGACAAAAAAAGTTGTCTCGCCTCAAAATGTCACGGTCATTGACCTTGACAAGGTGAATTTGTCAAGGTCAATGACCTTGACAAATGGGCAGATTTGGTGTAGTGTGCGTTTAATAGCCATTCTAGATATATCACTTCCTAGATGAATTCAGCCTCTTCCAACTTTCTAACCTCTTCCTGGATAACGTCGTACTTCTCCCTAGAGTAGACTCTTCGTCTTTGCTTGATTGGCTTTACATCCTTAGATACGTTGAGTTTATGGCACATGACCTCAAGGTTGATGCCAGGCATGTCTGCCTGATTCCAAGCGAAGACACTCTGCCTCTTCCTCAGGAAGTTTACCAGCTCCTCCTTGATCTCCTTTTTAAGGCTTTGCCGACCTGTATGGATTTTTTCGGTTCGTCCTGATTGAGGACGATAGATTCCACCTCTTCCGCGGTCTCTTCTTTCTTCAACTTTGCTTTATCTCTAGGGTCAAGTGTATCGATGCTATAAGTGGTAGTAGCTCTTTTATGGGCCTCTCTCTCTTCATTCGAGTTGAAGTAACATTCCCGTGCTATGGTCTGATCACCCTGCACTTCCCCTACCCCATAGGGGGCGGGAATTTTAGCATCTGGTGGACCGTCGACGGCACAGCTTCAAACTCCTTAAGGGCCACTCTTCTTATGATGAGGTTATAGGCCGAGAAGACATTTTCGTCCATGACGAAAAAATTGATCTTTCGGGTTAACCTCTTAAGACACTCATCACCCATTCATACGTCCATATCATACATGCCCAGTGGATGGACCTTTTCATCACTGAACCCCATTAAAGGATGATGATAGGGTACCAGCCTAGCTCTGCTCAAACCTAGGCTTTTGAAGCAGGCCCAGAACATCACATCTACTGAACTTCCTCTGTCTACAAGAATTTTTTGCACCTCAAATCCATGAACTCTTATCATGATCACCAAAGGGTCATCATGTGGTGCTAGGATGCCTTTGAAGTCGAGTCGGGAGAACCCAACTACGAGAGTGTCCATGTCTACCTTATTTCTCTTATGAGTAGTCTTGGAAGACGTCAGGTTTACCACTTCAAGTTTGGCCACTGATTTGGCCTCTGCCACATGAGCTTTTCTGTCAGCAATCTCGAAACCACCCCCCACAAGTCCTCCGCATACGGTGCTAATGCCAAAATAGATCATACCAACCCTCTTCACTGGGGTGTTGTCATCTTTCGGAGGGAGGTCCGGATCGTCTTCGTCATCTCCTTCTGAGCCACCATCTCTTCTTGCTAGGGCGTCATCGCGACATTTCCTCTTCTTTTTTGGGTCATCCCTTCCCCTTTTGGGAGCTTTTCCATCAACATATTTCCTCAACTTCCCTGACTTCAACATCTTCTCGATCTCATCCTTCAAGGCGAAGCACTTGTCTGTTATATGGCCATAGTCTTGGTGGAATTCACACCATAAGTTTTGGTTCCTCTTATATAGAGGAGCCTTCAGCTTTTCTGGCCATCTCAGGGATCGATCATTCTTGATCTCATTGAGGATTTGTTCGCAGCTTACCGTAAGAGGGGTATAACGCACAAACTTGTCATCAGTTGACCTCTTCTTTCCATCCTTCCTCCTTTGGAACTTTCCGCTACTACCGTCGTTATCGTCCTCATACTTAGCGTCCATAAACTCTTCAGCGTTCATGACCTTCCCCGCAGTTGCCAATAGATCCGCCATGGATTTTGAAGGGTCTTCTGCTAATTTCCACAACAACTTTCCCTTCTGGAGACCTCCTATGAGTGCGATCATGGCAATATTTTCTTCGTAATCTTCCACCTCAAGTTTTTATGTATTGACCCTGGCGATGTAGTCTCTTAGGCTTTTGGGCTTGCCCTACTTGACATATAACAAGTGGGTTGTCTTCTTTTGAGGTCTTACCCCAAAGTAGAAGTTTTGAATGAACCGTTCAGCCAAGCCTTTAAAGTTATCAATTGAATTCTTTAGAAGAGATGTAAACTATATGTGCGCTGCTCCTGTCAAGGTCCCGAAGAAGTCCCGTCACTTTATCTCATCTGGTATTGAGTAAATGTCCGCCGTTGACTTGTACATCTCAATATGATGTACAGGAATGGTGCTACCATCATACTTAGGAGTTACTATGGGCATCTTGAACTTGTCTAGGGTAGGGAAGCTTACTATCTTAGCCACGAATAGAGAGCCCTCTGAGAAACCTCTTTGCAGTGGATCCTGACTTTTGATGAGGTCTCCTATCTTGTTCTCAAGATATTGGATGGAGTCATTCCACGGTCTTGCAACGTCGGCCTGGACGAAGTTATCCCCAGCCACCTCGAAGGGGTGGACTGAGGGTTCCCCAGCGGCAACATAACGTCGGCTGTTGACCTCTTCTTGGTCTCTTCTTCATCCCTGATGAGGATGATGTTGCCTCTCTTCCTTTTGTGATTCGGTTGCACTCCTCGACCTTGACAACCTCTGTCTTAGATCATTTACGGGGCCGAGCCTTTCAAAGGTTGACCCTCTGCTCAGTCGATCAAAAGTTGATCCACGTTGTTGGGCTTCTCCACCTCTTCTGCCTCCACAACCTTGGCTCCGTTGGATAGGACAAACTGTATTGTTCGAAACCTCATATGGCTCCCAACAGTCATCGATGTCCTCTTTTGCCTCCAAATCATCATACCTGTCCTCAGGGTAAGGGTTTCCTTGCCTCCCCAGGCGCAAGCACCTAGGGTCAGCAACGTCCCTCCTCCGCTGGGGCGCAGGTTGGTCTTTCTGCAGTACCTGTGGTGGTCCCCTGGCATCAGGACAAGGCTGAACCGCTGCCGGAGTGATCATTTTCGATGAGACTCCAGGTGGCCTCATCATATTTTGGTTGAGCTGTGCAAATTGCTCCTGCATTGCTTGTTGCGTTGTCGCCAAAGACCTCAACGCTGTGGCTACTTCTGCCATTTTCGATTGAGGCGGTGCCTGGATGGAGCGAGGTCCCCCCGCACCAGGTGGCGAAAGAGGTGGCAGTAATTCCGGTGCCATGTGTTAGAACAAAATAGCTGGTGTAGTAAATGAGCTTAATACCTTACAGGACCTCTTTCAATGGTGAAATAGCTCCACGCAAGGGGGGAGGCCTGGTTCACCACTAGAGTCTCCGGTGAGGCTAAGCAACAGATGAGGAAGAGATAGCTTCTCGATTCCCATAGACAGCGCCAAAATGATGATGCTGAAAATAGCACCACCCTTCAAGGTGTTTGTGAGCTCAATTCAATGTTAACAATGGTAGCACAAGAGTATATACAAATATAGTAGAAGGAGGTGAGGAGAAGAGGATTCACACCGGGATATAAGTGGTTCAGCCAATCAGGCCTACATCCACTGTACAAGTATGTTACAAGTATCCATGTATGAGGGATCTAATGGCCATGGATACAGACTCCCAATCTTTCTCTCTCTACTGTATATTTAGACATAGTTTCAACTAGGGTTGCTAATTTCAGATCCCTTTCCAAGAAGAAGAAGAAGACAAGTATTTATAGTGCCTGGGGGGTATAGTGTACCCCCCATGCATGCAATGGGCATGTGTGTGTGTTGATCTAGCCAGTATGATGAAGACATCTGTCCCTGTCACATGTAGAGAGTAATGATGAAATATTCCCCCCGCGTGAGGAGAATGATTTGTTATAACTAATTTATGTACACGTGTCCTTATCCACACATATGCGTATAAGAGCTTGGTAATCCGTGCCTGGTCATAACCTCAGCCTGGAAGGGTACGAGGTTGGTAAACTCTAGTTATTATCGAATCCGAGGTTAGTCATGATGACCTCGGCCTATATGGAGCCGAGGTTAGGCAGGTAATGTCATAAGGTCGGCCTAGGCTGAGGTTAAGCTGGAACACACTAGGAACATCGGTTGATTCCCTGCCGAAGTCGATATTGATGGAATTGTGCTTCTGTAACCTCGGCTTACTCCCAGCTGAGGTTGTCATCCCTTGGGTGGCCTAATTAATTATCCCCATGGATCATGAGGACCTCTCTTGACGAGGTTGGTAGTAACGTCGGCCATAGCCGACCTTGCTTAGGATGAGACTGCTGGTCACTGATCTAAGCCCTTCCAATCGTCGGCCATATCCATGGCCGAGGTTGATGTTTTTGGGGCGAGGTGGTATATTTGGGGCACATCAATAACCCTTTAGTCCAGATTTTTTTTTCCAATATAAAACTTATAGTTCATGATATCAATAAGTTAAGGTAAAACTCATATAAGGTATTATTCTCTTCCATCGACATCAAATTGAGTGGCAAGGCATTTGATCTTTAAGACTCGTATGATGATGATACCTTCATGGGTGACTTGGAGTATTTTCCATGCCTCCTTATATGTTTTACAAATCATAATTTGGCAAAATTCCTCTAATGTAACACTGCTAAAAATAATCATTCAACCTTGTGAGTTGAAGTTACATAAACTTTGTTCTTCTTGGTATAATTGACCAATAAAAAACTTTCCCAAAGATGTTGGTTTCATTATATTTTAAAAATTAAAACAAATTTTGAGATCTTAAACACTATATCTAGGATCTTAAAGACATAACTTTGCTAATATTTGTAGGTGATCCAATATAAGCGACTAATTTGATGAAGATGATGAACAAGCACCGTAAATGTTATGGTATATGATTCTTCAAAGCAAATAAGGTGTATGGATACATAACTTAAGATGGATCTTTTGGAGGATTGAAAGATATTATTTATCACCCCTTCCTCTATCCCTCATTGAAAAATTCTCTCTCTCTCTCTCTCTCTCCCCCCTTTTCCATATACGATTTTCCAATAAGTGTAATTCCCCTCTAATTTTTGCCTCATGATCCTTTATATAGGAGCTTGAGGTGTGCTAAGGGACTTTTAGGATTTTTGAGAAACTAAGGGTTTGCTGATATAATTAGGACTATAATGGGGACCCAAGGAAAATCATTAATTTGGGTTCCAAAAATATATAAATTATAAACTAACCCCTATAATTCATTTCCTTTTTATTTAATTTTAATTAATTTTCACTAAATAAGTAGAAGTGTGCTGTAATTTAATTATCTCAAAATCACACCAATAGAGAGTCCTAATTTGCAAAGCTGTATCATACATAATATGGTTTCCCACGTTAAGTTCAAATACCCGCTTTGTGAAATATAATTTTTTGCTAATAAAATTTAATTAACATCTTAAATTCCTCGATTAAAACACTGAACTTTTTTTATACTCTACTAAATTATTAAAATAATCCATTGATCAATTTTATTGGTAGAATCAAACATAAAGTTTATCAATGGGGTATTACAAACCCAAAAAATATTCTCAAAGTGAATTCCTCAAGAACATAATATTTAAAACATCCCTATAATTAATTGTAAAAATTATAGGGCTTATGGACCCAATAAATTAGATCTCACCTGCCCTCATATCACAGGGACATCCATCTGAATAATCTAATATTCCAATATTAAATATTATTTGGGATTAAGAATCCTGCAACTTTTGCAAATCGTGATATTTCACAAGTCTAATATACTCATCACATGGACTCAAATTTGACCTTTAGTCCTATATAGTACATTCTAGATATACTGATACACTCTTTTTGAAAAATAAAATATGTTCTCGAACCATCAAACATGTTCCCAAAATCAAGATTAACCACTAAGTGTGTATTCACGGATTTACTGATATGGTGTCAAACCCTATATAGGCTGTGAACTATTCAATCATACTGGGATCAAAATTCCTATCTTTCGTGAGGAAGTCAAAATATTCTCAGTGGAATTTTAACTAAGCATAATGGACTAACGTAGCAATGCACACACAAACACACACACGTGTGCATACACACACAAAAAAAAAGCGCTCCCACAAATATAATTCAAATTTAAAATGGGCAAAGACAATACTTTATTAATAAATAATAAATGTCATAAACTATGGTTTTAAGAATAAAATCCCCACACATACTCGCATGGATGAAACTATGAGTTGTAACTATAATCTAATTTATATTAGTTGTTTGTGACATAGTCCATAACTATATTCTAATGTATAGTAAACTATATTAGATACAGAATCAAACACACACAATAAACATCGAATTTTAGTGTGAAAAACTTTGAGTGTAATGGCGGATCCAATATCCTAAGCCATAAATGACAGAAATTTAGTTGAGTTTATGTTGATTTCATTTGAATACGAATTTATGATCTAACAATAACATAAATATGGGGCATGAAAATTCAACACATACGTTAGTATTAATCTTATAGTCAAACAAAATCTTTAAAAAAATGCATTCTTCCTAAATTCAAGATTTAAAAAAGGAAGAAAGCATAAGCATTTTTGCTACTAGCTCTCATGATCAGTAATGGTCATTTAGTAAAAAGGAAAAAAAATGAAAAGCAATTAAGAAAATAATGTTAAAAAAGGTAAATATCAACCAAAAACAATTGATGCAAGTAAGATTAGTATACGCCCCGCCCCCCACGCCCACCAAAATAAAGTAAATACTAGCATGCAACCCGCGCGATGCACATGCGCATATAATATTTTTATTGTGTTTTGATACATAAACGTGAAAAGTTATTTTCATGAGCTAAACCTTTGAGAGAGGACCTGGAAATAAATGATGTTTTGACATACCACATATTTATGAGTTTGAAATGAAATTGATAGATAAATTCAACCAGCGATATGAAGTTGATAATTTACAGCTTTTACGACGCTTAAATAATGAGCATTTACGTAGATTTTTATCGATATATTTTATAACAAATTATTTATTATATTTTTCAAATGATTTTTAGAACTTTTAGGTTAGTTATTCAACAATAATATTTGGACTAAAAGAAACCAACAAATATAATGTTTTATTACGATTTTTAGCCAATGTAAGATAATGTTATACTATGAGCATAAGCATGGGGAAAATTGCAAACATAAAAGAAATGGATTGATCATATTGATAAAAATATTAAATATACATACAACCTTCACATTGATATTCTCTTTGGTGGTGCCTTTGAATTTTTGTTGTTTAAAATGTTGGAAACAGATAGCAAGGTAAGAATGACAGATGGAAGGGGAGTAGATTACATATATAGATGTGCTGATAACAATTAATAAGATGAGTATGAGTAACAAAATGATTTCAAAGGTTGATAAAAAATCGAGAGCCAAATTAAATCCACACTTACATCATTATTACTCGATCCATTGCTTCCAAACACTCACGAACTAACCCCATAAATTACCTTATCTCATTTTCACCTGGAATTCAACTCGCCACTACATCATTACAATCTCATCACCCCATAAATATATTCAAAATGAAAAATGAAAAAACAAAATAAACAATATCAAATCACTATTGAAAACAACTTCATTTTTGGGGATAAAAATATATATTGTAAAAACCGACTAATATAGATGAAATTGATCTACACTCACCAAAATCAAAATACATAGGAAAAAAAAGAGACAATAAATATCAGATTGAAAATGACGAAAACTAAATTGAAATACAGATTGCTGATTCAAAATGAAAGAACAAAAGAAATATAAAATTCAAATTAAAAGTTGAATGTGGAAACCCAAAACGAAATTTTAAAAACAAAAATGAGACGAAAAATGCATTTTAAAAAGGCAAAAACTAAACTGAATTTTAAATAAAATGAAAAAGATAATTTTCAGGGAATGAAAGAGATAACAAAGAATTAAAAATTTATTCTAAAGACCCATGCCAAATCACTGCGAAAAGAATAGGAAGAATGCCCAAACATTTTAAAGAAGGGACGATACATCAATAATCTGATTCTTTGATTAACAACCACATGTGGCATCATCCAATGTTTATCAACATGTCAGACCTCAAAGAAAGATACCATCAATTCAGGATTGGGTTTTCTTCTTACCAAACATGTGAATAGCATGAATGGGATAGTGATTTTTTGCAAGATGAGACATCACCTGTGCATAATGTGCAGTAAAGAGGGGATGAGAAATGGCAACAGGTGAGGAGAGGTGAAGACGCAATGAGAACACTCAGAAATATAAAAATTGATTACAGCTGATTAGAGAAATATTAGGGTGCCACGTGGATGCATAGATGGTCGGGTGAAATAAATGTGAGGAGTCCATTTTATAATATAGTATATAGATTGTATTGCATATCTAGGTTAATTTTTACTCATTTTGAGCCTTGTTATTAACGTCCAATTTTTTTTATTGAGACATCCCTCTTGGAGTCTTGGTTCTTCCTTTCTTATGATAAAAAAAGGAAGAAGATGCAAGAGATATAATCATTATACGAGACCTCTTCTCTTCTCTTGCCATTGGATCATAATGTCACTGGATTAACTCTACTAACCACAAAGATCGACGGCTTGTGGTAAAAAGGGAGGACTGTGTTTAATTAACACTAGAGGTGGATTACAGTTGTGAGGAAACTATTAAGAGCGAATAGAGAAAAAAATCTTTGAAGAAGACATCAATTTGGCCCTATACGTAATGTAAAATCTCTGATATTTGAGGAGGGACAATCACCCCCTCGTTCCCAAGTACGCCCGTCACTGCTTGGAAGACATACAACTATGCTTCTAAGCCTAATCTCAAGTCGACTAGTGTAACAGTTTAATTATAGGATTAACAAAAAACAAACATGACTTATGCTAGTGAAATAGATAGCAACCCGAGTCATTAGAGTTCTTAACCTTAACCTATGTATTACTAGTTATGTCACTCACCACCGTAGCTTTGCAACAACAACCACATCGCAGATCTTGATATCAACTAATCTTTGAGTGAGAAGAAACTTTATCTGAATCATATGTTTGATCCACTAATACACTTGTCTGCGACTAATAAAAGTCTTGGAGTTCACCAAACGAATATGGGGAATAATGTGGAAATGTAGATTTAATATTCAATAAAATAGGTTTCTTAAATCATAAATTGATAACACATAAACCAAGAATCTTGTGAGCTTTTAGTATTTATAAATCGGCTCAAGAGATTCTCTCAGAAGTCTGTCTAACAAAAACCTAATTGAAAAATTCTTCACATTGAAATAGCAAAAGGTAAAAGAGTCTTCGTGTAAAATAAACATCAATGACCAAGTATAAGCTTCATCACTCTCGTAACTTAAAAAGGCCACGGCCATGGCCCACTAGTAGTCACTACCGCACCGGCTAATCGCTACAGGGGGCAACCATACCACTATAACGGCCATGCCCAAGTCATAGTCTTTACGTGTCTCGAAAATGATCCCCTTCTTGATCTTTTTTTCTTTTATTAAAATTCATTAAAAATACAACTCAGACTTGTTTCTTTTTCGCGACATATAAAAGATTAACTAAAAAATGTCACTATAAATAATCTTAGCAAGCACATAAAAATTATTTTAAACCTTTGAAAATTCTTTCCAAAATTATCCTAAACCCTTTTGTATTTCTTTTTCAAATCAACTTTTTCGACACATTTGTCTTGGTTGCGGCTTTGACATTAGTGTTATTTTGGATGTGTTTTGATGTTGTTTGACATGTCATAGATCCAGATCTTGTACGTGATCATCAATACTACACAAACATCCTACACTTATGTTTTGTTCGACATAAATATGACGATGGAAAACTTGTCATAACATATTGCTCGTAACTACAAGAGTTTCTCTTTTGATATTCACGTCCACAAAATTCAAGTATTATGGTGAAAATCATAGTGAGAGAACTTAGAGTTCATGTTCGAGAGATAGGGAGAGAGAGTTTCTTCCCGTAGAGAATTATCTTGTATAGAGAATGAAGATTCCCAACTGAATTGGGTTTAAGAATCAGTTATCCACACCTACTAAGATTTCGTGTTGGGATAAAATACTACAACGAGAACACTAGTGATTAGGGGTGTTCATGGTATGGTTAAAACCAGTACCATACCATTTGTATCGATAAGGTATTAATGATTTACTTATTTTACTTACCGAAAATCAAAACTACGAAAATCGACATTACTGACTTTTTGTGGTTGGTTTTGGTTTACACATCTAAAAAACCGATTTTTTGAAATTATCCTATCAAAATTAAATATTGAAACTACAGTCCAAAATTTCGATAAATATGCTAGAGATACTAAATCTTTTTTATTATGGTTGTTGATTTATATTATCAATTGGGTGAAAAAAGCCTGCATATAATGTTTAGGTTGAATTAGATAAAAAAACTGAGTTTATAAGGGATTATAAACTGACAGTTTTTTGATCTATTTTATTAAAATATCAAAACAAATGATTTTGAGCTAATTTTTTTAGTATTACCTGAAATGTAAAGAACCTATAAGAAAATTAAGCTCAAAATTATTTTTTTACTATTTAAAAAAAATCTTTCGTCAGTTCGTTTTAGAGAATTTGTCACACCCTGCCTAATAAAATATTGGGTGATCAATCCTTTATTAAATTAAAATCAAGGTGAACGGTTGGTTCATTCTTAGCATCACTGTCGCAAAATAAAATTTTCAATTTAAACATCCTAAATAATTAAGCTAAGTGTCAAAACCATTTAAAACCTTATTTCCATTTTATTAAATTCCAATTTGAAATCCTTATTAATAATCAACAGTTTAAGAATCACATAAATACGAAGGATGGAAATAAACAAACAATAATTAAACCATCTAGATAAACCACACCAAGTTTGAAACTACAAATGAAATCATCCTGACACCAGTCAACTCCCAAAGAGTACTAAATACTGGAAATAAAAATAAACATTAATCTCTAATTAAGTCAAACTTAATAACACATGCCCTAACTAAGTAGAACTAAAAATAAGAGCATAATCAATGAAGAGGTCGTCTAAAGAGAGGGCTTGCATCTTCCACATAAGTTGCAGCACGTCCAATCCAAAGAATCTAAGCATGATGCCCCTGTGGCTGGGCACCAATAAGATACATATATATATAAGAGAAAGAGAAATGATAGGAAACGGGTCAGAGCCCCGGTGTAAAACAGTTTTGAAATAGTTTAGCAAGTATTTAAAATTCTTACCGGTTAATGTAACGACCATGTTAGTATGCGGCACCCTCTTAAGAATTCTCATCTATCATTTAGTGTGCACGCATATCGTACTACTAATCTCACAAGTTTATCTAACTTATTATTCCATAAAGTCTTATCCTGAGAAGTAGAAAGGTTATGATATTTATTTTACACAAAAATCAATCTCTTCAAGATTTATTATGTTTCTTAAAGCAACCGTACCATTACACAGTTCCCGAACACTTATAAATAGGTTGGAGCAATTTATTCATTACTTAACTACTTATAAGCACAGTATAAAGTTTTTATAAATAAGTATATATATATATCATTCACTCATGTATTATATATACTATCGACACCACACATAAATTCTATGGTGCTAGCATACTCTGCTATCAAGTCAGCGTATCACCCGTACTAAGGGAAATACTAGTTCGAAATGACTCTCGAACTGTATTAACATAATACACACAAAATGGAGGTGAAGCATAGTTCCATGTCACTAAGAGGTCAACACATACCCCTCACATCTCTTAGGACCGTCTGACTATCATTCTCAGAGAGCCTGTACTAAGGAATCCTATGTTCTAGGGTACAAGTCAATATCCCCTATAAAGGTCCCATCGAGATAAGACTATCCCGACGCGATAACTCCCGTGATAGCAAGTAGCACGGGTATGATTATTCACAATTAAAGTATTTAATATATGTACACAGTCACAGGGCCATATATAGATACACAATTTCCAATAAGGTTCGACCACGACCCATAATTATTATTAACCATATTTAGTACAATTGTTTTACCCAATTATCTCGCATAAGGGATCCATTTCTTTTATTCCCACTCAAAATTTATTTCATACTTACTTTTTATCTCTCGAAGTATTCTCTTTTGCTAAATACAATTTCAGTAGGTATACCCTTTCTAACCTTTTGGTATAAGTCTCTCACGAGTCCCTCAATTCATTAACGATCTTACACACAATCTCTAATGTGTAACGAAATTCCCCTTTAACCCACAATTTCATCCCATATTAAATTCCATTCAACGGAGTCTATTTAGGACCTACTGGTCTTCCTTATGACCAATTATACTCTTTAAATAATAATCAAGGGTTCCTATGCATTTAAACCGGATTAAACAAAATGGAGAAAAATATACAGTTTTCCAGGAGGGGTCGATCGATCATCGATCGATCGAGGTTCTTGGGTCGATCGATCGATCAAGCAGTTCTTGATCAGAAACTGCGTTTTCAACCTACGGGTTTCACCACCAAATTACTCCAAAACACCATTAACGATTTCCAAACACCCAAACAACAATACTACTAGTTATATATACCTATATACATGATTCTCTACGTGAAACATTTCCAAATTCATTAAAGGTATACAATTTATGGGATAAATCATCATATTTAACATGAACCCTAATGTTCATAAACTTTCATTCTTTTAATCATTATTCCATATTTCTTTCTTCTAAACTCATACAAATTCGTGGGTTATTCTCTACCTATGATTGGGATGTCCTGAATATATTTATTTCCATCAAGACATGCGATTAAATCCTCAATTCCTTAAATTATTTTATGAAACATGTGCATAAAAATCCTTATCTAACATGACGAGAAATATGGATATCTTTCGTGCATATCTGCCTCGCGCTCCCAAGTGGATTCCTCCACATTATGATGCTCCCACTAGACTCGTACAAGTGGGACTACCTTAGACCTCAATTTCCTCTCGTTATGGTCTATGATAGCCATTGGTCTCTCCTCGTAAGAGCGATCGAGTTGTAAGTCAATCTCCTCTATCGCGATGTGAGTATAGGCCATGTCATCCCGAAGATATCGTCTTAACGACGAGATATAGAACACATCATGAATGCGGTGCAAATGTTCAGGTAACCCCAATCTGTATGCCACCGGCCCAATCCTCTCGATAATGGAAAATGGTTTCACGTAACTCGAAGCCAATTTTCCCTTCTTCCCAAACCTCATTACTCCTATCATAAAAAATACACGTAGTAATACTTGGTCCCCGATGCTAAACTCTCGGAAGAACTGCTTCGCATCAGCGTAGCTCTTCTGTCGATCCCGGGCTACCCGAATGCGACTCCTGATAAGATCAATCCTAGCTGAAGTCTCCTAAATCACCTCTGGTCCGAGTAATTTATTGTCCCCTTCCTCTAGCCAATAAACAGGAGAACGACAAGGCCTGCCATACAATGCCTCAAATGGGTCCATGCCGATCGTGAACTGATTCGAGTTATTATAATTGAACTCCACCAATGGAAGGTACAGCTCCCAACCTCCTCCAAAATCAAGGACACACATGCGTAGCATATCTTCCAACATCTGATTGGTACGCTTTGTTTGTCCATCTATCTGTGGGTGGTAAGCTGAACTCAATCTCAACTCAGTACCCATGGCCTCCTAAAAGCTCTTCCAGAAGCGCGGCACAAAAATCTTATCTCTATTAGTTAAAAATTACAAAGGCACCTGATGTAGTCTAGCGATCTCGGTAATGAATAATTGTGCATACTGTCCCGTGGTGTAGTCTATCCGTATTGGAAGAAAGTGAGATACCTTGGTCAACCGATCCACAATCACCCATATGGAATCGTGACCCCGCTGTGATGTAGGCAGTCCAGTAATGAAATCCATAGAAATACTCTCCCACTTCCACGTAGGTATTTCCAATGACTAAAGTAATCCTGGAGGTCTCTAGTGGTCCACCTTTATCATCTGATAGGAAGAACATTTAGACACGAATTCAACAATGTCCTTCTTTATTCCATTCCACCAGTACTGCCGCCTCATATCTTGGTACATCGTATCCCCTTCGGGATATACCATAAATCAGGATTTATGCGATTGTGTCATAACCGCATGACGTAGGTCTTCTCCCTCCGGGACCATTAATCTCCCACTAAACCTCAAGCCCCATTAAAACTCACTGAATAAGATTCAACTCCCTCAGCTAAGAGTCGTACCATCTTCTTCTGACAAAATATATCCCCTGATTGTGCTTGTATCACCCTCGTAACAATCTCGGGTGTGACTGACATAATAAATATAAAGGAACGGGCTACCGCGTCCTGGTGTCCCAACTTTTTCCACTTCTCTTTCCATACGTTTGCTACATCCCTTACCGGTGTATAGCTTAACGCATCAGAAACCATGTTAGCCTTCCCCAGATGATATTGTATCTCGAACTGGTAGTCTTTAACAAACTCTAACCATCTATACTGATGCATGTTCAACTCTCGCTGAGTGAACAAATACTGCAGTGACTTGTGGTTTGTGAACAAGCGAATCTTCTCCCCCAATAAGTAATGTCTCCAAATCCGTAGTGCAAATACGACCGCTACTAGCTCCAGGTCGTGGGTGGGGTAATTCCTCTCGTGAGGCTTTAGCTTGCAGGAGGCAAAATCTATAACCTTCTCCTCTTGCTGAAGTACTCCCCCGAGTCCCCGTAAAGAGGCATTAGTGTACACCAGATACTCCACTCCCGGCTTGGGCAAAGCAAGAACTGCCACTAAAATTAACTTATCTTTCAGCTCATCAAAATCCAATAGACAAGCATCATCCCAAACATACAAAATCCCCTTGCGAGTCAGATTCATCAACGGACCCGCTATCTTCGAAAAGCTTCGAATAAACCTCTTGTAGTACTCGGCTAACTCCAAGAAACTACGCACCTCTGACGGTGTTGTGGGTTATCCCCATTCCTTCACTGTCGACACTTTGCTCCGGTCAATCGATATCCCCAATTCTGACACAACATGCCCCAGAAACTATACCTCCCGTAACTAAAATTTGCATTTCTCATACTTAGCATACAGCTGATGATCTCGTAGAGTCTGAAGAACCTGTCTCAAGTGCTCGGCATGCTCCTCCTCGGTGTGTGAATAAATCAAGATGTCATTTATGAAGACAATGATAAACTCATCCAATAACTCTCTGAACACTCGGTTCATCAAGTCCATGAATACAGCTGGAGCATTTGTTAGCCCAAACGGCATGACTCTGAATTCATAGGACCCATATCTCGTCAAGAAAGCAGTCTTTGACACATCCTGCTCCTAATCCGTAGTTGATGATATCCCGATCCCAAATGTATCTTTGAAAAGAAGGTTTCTCCTCTCATTTGGTCAAATAGGTCATCGATTCGGGGAAACGAATATTTATTCTGTATCGTGACCTTGTGCAACTCCCGGTAATCCACGCATAACCTCATTGAACCATCTATCTTCTTTACAAACAACATCGAAGCACCCCAAGGCAAGGTGCTCCTATGAATGAAGCCCTGACCTAATACATCCTATATCTAACCCCGTAACTCCCTCATCTTCGATGGAGCCATATGATACGATGCACATGCAATCGACCGAGTGTCCGGCACTAAGTCTATGACAAAATCTATCTCTCTACTGGGGGGTAGACCTGGTATCTCCTGAAATACATCCGAAAAATCACGAATGACTGGAATCTAATCCAGGGGAATCATAATCTCCTTAGAGATATACTCCTCTATGTAATACAAATGGGTGGAAGATCCTCCCTCTGGGCGAGGCATCGCCACCCAAAACATCTCCTGCCTCGGAATGGCAAAGATAATACTCCCACCGAAATAATCAATTATGGCTCTGTACGCGATGAGCCAATCCATACCAATAATAACATCGTGCTCATGCATCTCTAAGACTAGCAAGTCTGTCGCTAAAATCAAGCTACCAATCTCTATCCCTACACCTCGTCATATAAAGAAAATCAAAGACCCATTCCCTAGTGGTGAGTCTACGCATGTCACGGTGCTCTCTACCGTGTTTAATAACCCCAAGGCCCGTGCAAAATGAGTAGCTATAAAACAGTGTGATGCCCCAGTATCAAATAAAACCCAACTCATAGTGCCATGGATAGGAAACGTACCCTCAATTGTGGGTGGTGCCTGAGGTGCTGCTGCCTGGTGGACATTATAGACACGTCCATACTGTCTATACAAGAATACAAGAGTCCTAAAATAGGGCTCTAAATCAAAGACGCTAAGCTGAAAGCGAAATAAGTCGTACAGATCCTAAAGGACACTAGAACCTGATGCTCTGATACCACCTGTGACACCCCGCCTAATTAAATATCAGGTGATCAGTCATTTATTAAGTTAAAATCAAGGTGAACGGTTGGTTCATTCTTAGCATCATTATAGCTAAATAAAATTTCCAATTTAAACACCCTAAATAATTATGCTAAGTGTCAAAACCATTTAAAACCTTATTTCCATTTTATTAAATTCCAATTCAAAATCCTTATTAATAATCAACAGTTTAAGAATCACATAAATACGAAAGATGAAAATCAACAAACAATAATTAAACCATCTAGATAAACCACACCAAGTTTGAAACTTCAAATGAAATCATCATGACACGAGTCAACTCCCAAAGAGTACTGAATACTGGAAATAGAAATAAACATAAATCTCCGATAAAGTCAAACTGAATAGGAAAAAGGGTGACATATGCCCTAACTAAGCAGAACTAAAAATAAGAGTAGAATCAACGAAGAGGTCGTCTAAGGCAAGGGCCTGCATCTTCCACATAAGCTGTAGCACATCCAGTCCAAAGAATATAAGCATGATGCCCCTGTGGCTAGGCACCTATAATATACATATATATACAAGAGAGAGAGAAATGACAGAAAATGGGTCAGAGCCCGAGTGTAAAGCAATTTTAAAATAGTTTAGAAAGTATTTAAAATGCTTACCGGTTAATGTAACAACCATTGTAGTATGCGACACTCTCTTGAGAATTCTCACCTCTCATCTAGTGTGCACGCCTACCGTACTACTAATCTCATAGGTTTATCTAACTTATTTTTCCGTAAATTCTTATCCCGAGAAGTAGAAAGATTATGATGTTTATTTTACACAAAAATCAATCTCTTCAAGATTTATTATGTTTCTTAGAGCAACAGCGCACTGTTACACAGTTCCCGGACACTTATTAATAAGTTGGAGCAATTTATTCATTACTTAACTACTTATACGCATAGTAGAGAGTTCCCATATATATATATATATATATATATCACCCATATATTATATATACTATCGGCACCCCACATAAATTTTATGGTGCTAGCAGACTCTGCTATCAAGTCCCCGTATCACTCATACTAAGGAAACTACTAGTTAGGAATCACTCTCGAGCTGTATTAACAATACACATAAAATGGAGGCGAAGCATAGTTTCAAGTCACTATGAGGTCAGCACATACCCCTCACGTCTCTTAGGACCATCTGACTATCATTCTGAGATGCCATGTACCAAGGAATCCTATGTTCTAGGGTACAAGCTAATATCCCCCATAAAGGTACCATCGAGATAAAACTGTCCTGATGCGGCAACCCCCATGATAGCAAGTAGAACGGGTATGATTATTCACAATTAAAGTATTTAATATATGTACACAGTCACATGGCCATATATATATATACACAATTTCCAATAAGGTTCACCCACGACCAATAATTATTATTATCCATACTTAGTACAATTTTTTACCCAATTATCTCGCATAAGGGATCCATTTCTTTTATTCCCGCTCAAAATTTATTTCATACTTACTTATCATCACTCGAAGTATTCTCTTTTGCTAAATACAATTTCAGTAGGTATACCATTTCTAACCTTCTGGTCTAAGTCTCTCACGAGTTCCTCAATTCATTAACGATCTTACGCATAATCTCTAATGTGTAACGAAATTCCCCGTTAACCCACAATTTCATCCTATATTAAATTTCATTCAACGGAGTCTATTTTGACCCTACTGTTCTTCCTCATGACCCATTATACTCTTTAAATAATAATCAAGGGTTCCTATGTATTTAGACCGGATTAAATAAAAAGGGGGAAAATATACAGTTTTCCAGGAGGGGTCGAAAGGGGGCCGATCAATCGATCGAGGTTCTTGGGTCGATCGATCAATCAAGCAGTTCTTGCCCAGAAACTGCGTTTTCAACCTACGGGTTTCACCTACCAAATTACTCCAAAACGCCATTAACGATTTCCAAACATCCAAACAACAATACTACTAGTTATATATACCTATATACATGATTCCTACATGAAACATGTCCAAATTCATCAAAGGTATACAATTTATGGGATAAATCATCATATTTAACAAGAATCCTAATTTTCAAAAACTTTCATTCTTTTAATCCTTTTTTCAGATTTTTTGCTTCTGAACTCATACAAATTCGTGGGTTATTCTCTACCTATGATTCGAATGTCCAGAATATATTTATTTCTATCAAGACATGTGATTAAATCCTCAATTCCTCAAATTCTTTTATGAAACATGTGTATAAAAATCCTAATCTAACATGGATGAAATAATAACTAAAAGGAAAGAAAGTTAGATACTTTCCTGGAAATTCAAGGGTTTTGATTTGCGGATGAAAAAGGTATGGTTGCGTTCCTCTTCGTGCGATCTACGTTTTGATGGTAGTGGCGGTGCAAACGGATGAGTCCTTTGCCTTGGATTGTTTGAAAAGCTTCCTACCTTCTTCTCTAATGACCGTTCTTAACTTGTGTGATTGTTAACCCTAAAAGCCTAACTCAAATGGCTGATATACCTCAGGAAAATTCGTGGGTTTAATTACCCAAAAATACAAAATGTCTAAAATACTCTCCCGGGATGCTAATTAGGCTTAAGAACGCCCCGAGGCCCAAACTAAATCCCTGGGTATACTTTTTAACTATTTTGACCCCTCCGGACACGTTGGCACACTCGAAATTACCATACAGCCGACTTATAATTTATTCACTTTTAATAATTATAATTTAGTCCCGACACGACATAGGCGCGTCCCGACTTACATTTTCATAATTGTCATTTTATTCACTTGTGACAATTTTAATACAATCAATCTTATATATTACTTTACTCATCTAGTAATATTTAACAAATTCTCAAAAATTAATAACTCTCGTCACGCTAGTAAATATTTAAAATAATTTTCGGATTTATTAACCAACAACAACAATAGTCCAGCCCTTGTTTAACAGTTATCAACATCTCTGGATAATAGGAACATCTCACAACAGTTCAAATTCAAATATGTAACAAACTCTGTTTTCTCCCCATACATATAGGGAGACTTAGTCAGCAGCTACTGTTATATAAATCTACCAGCTCGACTGGCTTCTATGTATGAAAAACAAAATATACAAAACTTCATTTAAGTCTTTATGGTATCAGAGCCACTGTAATTTTTTTTTTTCAATTTCACTTCAAAATGACTTCCTCCTCAAACAGTGATATTTCCTCTCCCTCCCCAGCTGTCACACTAAGTCATTCCCAGCACCATGTTTCTATCAAACTTGATAGCAAAAACTATCTATTCTGGATAACACAAATGGAGCCATTTCTAAGTGGACAAAATCTTCTTCGATTTGTTGACGGGACCTATCAGTGTCCCTTCGATGCAGCAGCGGCGACACTATGGAAACAACAGGATAAATTAATTGTTAGCATGCTCCTAGCCTCCCTCACTCTTGAAACAATTCCTATTGTTATTGGCCTCCAAACTTCTCAACGGATATGGAAATCTCTAGCGGATGCCTTTGCGTCACCATCCAAAACACGAATTCTTAATCTCCATCTTCAACTTCATCGTCTTCAGCAAGGCGATGACTCCGTCTCAACTTTTCTTCACAAAGCCAAACTCCTCTCTGATGAACTCAGTGCTGCTGGACATTCTCTTAGCCCTGCTGAATTTAACATCCACATATTTAAAGGACTCCGCACTGAATTCAAAGACCTCATTACCACACTCACTGCCCGACCCACACCTGTCACCTTTTCTGAACTACATTCTCTTCTATTAAGCCACGAATTCATCAACAGCGGCCACCTAACAACCTTATCAACCTTATCAATTTAGTCTTCCAAAGAACACACAAATTCCCCCCATCCTAGTGCTCATCACACCACTTATAACACTGCTCGGTCCATTAACCCCACCAATCCTCAAACTTCTCATGGCTATCAATCCTACATATCATCTCGTGGTCATGGTCGTGGTCGTGGCCGTGGCCGTGGTCGTGGTCGTGGTCGATACAACTCCACTCGTACATATTTCTCACCTCGTTGCCAAATTTGTAATGGATTTTATCACACAGCACCTTCCTGTGCTTATCGTTTTAATGTCTCAAATTCATCCCCCCCATCGCTCATTTTACTCACACCCCATCCTTTCAACCTGGCCTACTACCTACCCCTCCCCCATCTGTCTTAAATTGGCTACCTGACACAGGTGCATCTCACCATGTCACCCCTGACCGCACTCATCTCCAACATCCATATGAATATCATGGGCCTGATACGGTTCACATTGGCAACGGTAAAGGTCTCTCAATCTCACATAGTGGCACATCTTCAATTTCTACTCCTTCCTCTGCTCTTACTTTAAATAATATCCTGTATGTACCTAGCATTTCAAAATCTCTTTTATCTGTTCAAAAATTTACTCATGATAATGACATCTATTTTGAATTCCATCCTACATTTTGTGTTGTCAAGGATCGCCGCACGAAGACTCCTCTTCTTCAAGGAATGGCCAATAATGGTCTCTACACCATCTCCTCATCGCCGATGTCCCCCTCTCCGCAAGCACTTCATACCGTCACAACTTCCTCAACGTGTTGGCATAATCGACTTGGTTATCCTCACTCTCAAGTTCTCCAGCAGATTCGTTATCAACATCAACTATCATTCCGTTCCTCAAGTTCAAATAAAATTTGTGTCGCTTGTCAAATGGGCAAATCGTCTAGGCAACACTTGCCCCCTCGTGTCAAGTCATCTCTTTCTATACTTCATTTAATTTTTAGTGATGTTTGGGGACCTTATCCTATTAACTCTACTGATGGACATAAATATTTTGTCATTTTCGTTGATCACTTCTCAAATTTTATATGGTTTTATCCAATGATGCAAAAATCTGATGTATACTCTATCTTTCGTAACTTTCAACATTTTGTCGAACGCCAATTCAACACTAAAATTAAGAACGTACAAACAGATTGGGGTGGAGAATTTCGTAAATTGGATCCATTTTTTAAAACTTGTGGAATACATCACCGCTACTCATGTCCTCACACTCACGAACAAGTGGGTTTTGTTGAACGTAAGCTTCGACATATCGTTGAAACTGGTCTCATCCTAATGGCCCATTCATGTGTTCCTAAAAAAGATTGGCACTTTGCATTTGAAAGTGCTATATTTCTCATTAATCGTATGCCAACGCGTACTCTATCTCACAATTCACCATTTCAAATACTTCACTCTCAACCTCCTGATTACACATTTCTCAAAGTCTTTGGTTGTCTTTGCTTCCCGTATCTTCGCCCCTATAATACTCATAAAACAGACTTTCGTTCTCAACCTTGTATTTTTTTGGGTTATAGTTCCAATCAGCATGGTTATAGATGCCTCCATTTTCAAACCAATCGCATTTATTATGCAAGACATGTTCGTTTTGATGAACAGATATTCCCATTTTCCAACCCATCTTTACACACTTTAACTCCTACATCTTCTCCTTTAATACAACCATGGGCATCTACTTCTAATTTAATCCCACACCCGACCAACATACTACCCAAACAACCCACTGTACCGAACATCACACTGTCCACACCCGAGCAGCACACTATGACAAACAGCACACTGTCTACTTCTCCCTGCCCCACTATACCTCACGGCCAGGTCCAACACTTGTCACCCGGTCCACTATCGACCTCTCCACACCATGAACTACATCTCAGCCCTCCGCCCCAACCCGCTTCCCCTCTCTCTCGTTCATCTAATCCCATCTCTATCACTAACCCAGCTGGTCTAAACTTGTGTGTCAACCTGGGTCCAATTCATCCCCTATCCTCCACTCGTTCTCACCCTATGAAACTTCGCTCAACATCAAACCAAAACCCGTGTCCCACCCCCACGTCTCATCTCACCACAACTGAATCCCGAGAACCCACCTGTTTTTCGGCCGAAAACAAAGACCCTAATTGGCGCAAAGCTATGACTGATGAGCTTAATGCGCTCGTCCAAAATCACACGTGGTCCCTCGTTCCACCCTCCCCTACCATGAATATCATCGGGTGCAAATGGGTCTACCGTATCAAACGTAAGCTCGACGGGTCGATTGACCGTTACAAAGCTCGCTTAGTTGCAAAAGGATTTCACCAAGAACATGGGCTCGATTTTACTGAAACTTTTAGTCCAGTTGTCAAGGCGACCACTATTCGCACTGTACTTTTTATTACCGGTTCTCGTGGCTGGTCCATTTCTCAATTGGATGTCAACAACGCATTTCTTCATGGATTTCTCGTCGAAAATGTTTTCATGGACCAACCTCCCGGGTTTAAAGACCCAACACACCCGACCTACGTGTGTAAACTCCAGCGCTCACTATATGGCCTCAAACAAGCACCTCGTGCTTGGTTTCACCGTCTCACCCAATATCTTCAAACACAAAATTTTATGGGCTCGAAAACTGACTCCTCCCTATTCATTTACAAGGCTGGGACTGATGTGTTGTATCTCTTAATTTATGTTGACGATATACTCTTAACAGGTAATAACTCTGCCCTCATTCAAACTCTTATTACAAAACTAGGCTCAGAATTTTCCCTCAAAAACCTTGGCCCCATCCATTACTTTCTTGGCATTGAAGTTATTCCCACTCCTCATGGACTACTCCTCTCTCAGCAACGTTATATCCGTGATCTTCTTCACCGTCATGGTATGTCTCAATCAAAACCCCTCTCTACCCCTATACCCACCAACATTTAGCTCTCCCACCTTGATGGTAGCCCTCTTGCTGACCCTACTCCATATAGACAAGCTGTTGGTGCCCTCCAGTATATAACTCTCACCCGCCCCGATGTCAATTACGCAGTCAACAAAGCATGCCAATTCATGCATCAACCAACAGACGCCCATTGGACCCTTGTCAAAAGAATTCTTCGATATCTCAACGCTACCTCTACCTATGGACTTCATCTCACCAAATCCTCATCTCTTGAACTTCAGACTTTTAGTGACTCTGATTGGGCTGGTTGTGTAGATGATCGCAAATCAACTGGGGGCTTTGCTATTTATTTGGGATCCAATCTTATATCATGGCAATCCAAGAAGCATAAAACAGTGTCTCGCTCATCCACAGAAGCTGAATACAAATCTATGGCAGATACAACAGCTGAACTCATATGGCTAAAGTCCTTACTAAAGGAATTGGGTTTTACCCCCCACCAACCTCCCATCCTTTGGTGTGACAATCTGGGAGCCACTTACTTATCCGCTAACCCGATTTTCCATGAACGTACTAAACATGTCGAGATTGACTTTCATTTTGTACGTGATCAAGTTGCCACAAAAAATTTATAAGTCCACTTCATTTCAACACACGATCAACTCGCCGACATATTTACAAAAGGTCTATCAACTGTCAAGTTCCAGTTCAGTCGTAATAAGCTCATGGTTTGTCCTCGACCACCATCAGCTTGAGGGGGCCTGTCAACCAACAACAACAATAGTCCAGCCCTTGTTTAACAGTTATCAACATCTCTGGATAATAGGAACAGCTCACAACAGTTCAAATTCAAATATGTAACAAACTTTGTTATCTCCCCATACATATAGGGAGACTTAGTCAGCAGTTACTGTTATATAAATCTACCAGCTCGGCTGGCTTCTATGTATGAAAAACAAAATATACAAAACTTCATTTAAGTCTTTAGGATTAATATTAAATTTGTATCTCAATTTAAATTTAATAAATCCCTAAATTCGAAGCCATAAAAATATGGGATATTACAAAATTCTCCTTGAGATGGAGCACTAACATAATTATATATAAGGTTCTAGGGACATTTGAATAACAATAGGCGTTCCACATCTGTAAAGTGAATAAAATGAATGGGAGTGAGGACCTAAAAATAAGGAACTATTTTTTGAGTATTTAGTGTAAGTTGTATTTTATTTGGCTCTCTAAAGTTGTAGCAGTTTGTAGGCTTATTAGCTTGCATTTTGTTTTGTAAACATTATTTTGGTCAAAAAAGATATTGACTAAATAAAAACTTATGTAACCTAGTTTTTTTTTTTTAATCTAATAATTCGAGGTTGGCCAACTCTAAAGAGAAAGCATAATGTGGGAAATTCAAAATTCAGTTTAAAGTCTTATTTTGTTATTTAATTTTTTAAAACTTTACCGAAATACTGCAAAATGTGTTGTTCGATTTTAATAAGTCTAATTGTAGCAAGTGATACAAATGATAATTTCAATTTTAGCGTATAAAAATTAATTTTGGTATTAATATGCCTTATTCATTGTCCAAATCGATCGATATTCAATGTTACTAGTCATAATTTTGTCGAAACTCTTTGCCAATCTTGTTGGCGTGGGATTTACCACCTATATGAAAAATCATGGGTCGGGTGTGGGATTTACCACCTATATGAATAATCATGGGTACGGATACTCGACTCAAATGTTAACACATTGAATCAAACACTCGCCAGAGATTGTTTTCTAATCTAATCTAGTCAAGGATTTATGATGTATTTTGGATTATTAGCTAAATGAGTTCGGGGCTGCATTAAATAATGGTTAAACGCTTTGAACCGAATGTGAACGGATCTGTTTTGATAGCAGGAATGGCAAAAAAACTCAAGAAAAAATTTCAAATCATCCAAATGTGTATTGGTTAGGCCTTCTCCAATGGGAGATGCAAATGTGCACATTTGCACATTTATGTTTCACAATGGGTATAAAAATATGTACATTTAGGAGAGAGAAAATGCAGAGGGAATGTAAATATACATTGCCGATACACAATGTGTAGCCGGGGGGCTCACAGCTGGGCGGCTAAGTGTTGCCCGCCCAGACTGTGGGCGGTAGACTTTCATCCGTCCAAGCCATTATAAATGATACCGATAGGAGTTGAACGGCTAAGATTTGTGCGCCCAAATCTGGGCTCGTAAGTCTTACCCGCTCAGATTCTGGGGGGTAAGTCTTACCCGCCTAGAGTGGGCTCCTCCCACTTTTCACCTCATATTTACATTGTCCTACTACAAAACCAAACAAAAAAATATACGTAAAAATGTGCACATTTACATCTTTTAGGGGCATCCCATTGGAGATTTCCTTAGTTGTATAGATTAATCGAGGCAGAAGAAAAATATGTAACTCTGGAGGCTTCATATTTCTAATGATAAATACGCCTTTCAAAGCATGCATTTTATCTCATTTACACCCCCTTGAAAAAAAAAGGTATAGACACAACAAAGTAGTTGATACAGTAGTTCTGCATTGACAAGTGACTGAGTGGACATCACTCCGTTTGTACCAAAAAATGTATCACTACTTTACCTATTTCTTTCTTTATTTTCCACCCCTGTATATGAATGGAAAATAGCAGGCTTTAGCTCTTGTCATCTTCTTGGTTGTTCTCTTTATACAAAAGGGGTAGGGTAGATTTATTCTCCACACCGTTACTTCCTTCATAACTTGGTCTGATCTGGCCATACGTTTATGTAAATGTTTACCATATTTACAACAATGTGTTTTCAAGTGGCTCACGTATATTATTAAGTTAGGTGGGTTGCATTTATCATTCTATATGACGAGTTATTACAAAAATGTATTAGGTCAATTAAATGGGTGTCTGCTCTTGTTTGGCATGGTTGTAGATACGTACCTTCTTATTTCAAAAATTGTACCAACCTTGTCTCTCCTCTTGTACCCTGGCTGTTGCATAACAAGGGTAAGTTGCATTACAAAAACAAACCAGTAAGTAATAAGGGGAGGAGTCATGCAATTGTTCAAATGTAATATATTTGCTGTCAATTATTTAAAATAAATTGTTTTAATTTTAAATGTATAAATAATTCATATAATGTTATTATTATTAATATGACAACTGCTTTCAATGATATTTTATTAATTTGAATTAATAAATCATACTCAAATCAACTAAATGGCAGTATATATTGAACTACTAAATATTTCAAAAGTACGATATGTAATAGAAATTTCTGAATTATAAAACACTTAGTAAGTTCGCAAAATATTATAATAGAATATAATATTTTTGCTAATGTAAAAAATGGCCAGCTCTTTACTTTTCTTTTAACGCCCCTAAGTTGATTTTCGCTATTTATAACACTTTGCAAGTTCGCATAATATTATAATAGAATATAATATTTTTGCTCATGTAAAAAATGGCCAGCTCTGAACTTTTCTTTTAAGGCCCCTAAGTTGATTTTCCCTATTTATAAATGCGAGGATAATTGTAGGGTAAAACTGAAAAGGTTGCAACACTACCGTATTACTGTTTTAAAAGTTAAAGAGGTAACTTGAGAATGAGACTGAAGGTGGGATCAGTTTTTCAGTCTCCCAAGTGTCCTTGTGTTCAGTACTCTGTCTGTAGGTCTTGTTTCTTCGTAGACAGTCATGGTCCAAACAAACCCCACTTCTTTTCTGCGATTTTTTTTTTGGGTAGATTGAGAATAAATCCTGAAACTAAGGCCGTGTTTGATAGAATCGGATGAAATTAATTTTCAAGTCATTAAATTTTTGGAATTCAATTTTTTGGGGATTGCCAAAGAATTAAATTTTGATGACAAATCAATTCTTTGTACTTTATGTATTTGTACCTTAGTGCAAGTGGTAATTATTTTTCAGGATAAATAAGTGCTATCAAACGCAATTAAAAATTGAAAAATAAAAAAGATTTTTTATTTGTCATGGCAAATGTTACTATCAAACGGACCATAAGTGTCAATTGAAGATTAAACTCAAAAACTTTAAATTTTCTGTTTAAACCCCGAAGTTCAATTGTCAACTTTTTTGCTAAATCGTTAGATATCACTAATGCAAATTTGATGTGGATCCAATCTTCTTGGCTGAAATACCATTTTATCTTATGATTAGTTGTTATTCTCGATATTTTTTTTAGAAAATAAAATAAATTATTTTTAATAATTTAAAACGGAATAAAATAAGTAAATAATAAATATACAATATTTATTAACGGTAAGAAAAGAGACTTACAAGTAATCCGTTAAACAAAAAAAACGATACTGGCTAGAAAATTCATAATAGAATCCGAGCCCCCACGTTGTGTCCTTAAGACGATTTTATTCTTTAAATAGGCGCTCGAGGTTGCAAGCAAATCGTCTCCCGGGATAAAACGGATTTTTCGTTCTTGACAGTAGTAGCACTTCAAAGTGTCAAGACTCCAGCGATCACAACAAATGTTTGTATTTCGGACACAAAATTCTATTACGAACAGGAGCAGAATTACGAATACAAAATGTAGAAGGAAGAGAGAATGGTTAGGAAATTTTTGGTGTTTTTAGAACAAAGGAATGGTGTCTTATCTCTTACTACTATAAAATGCAAAACAAGACATTAAGATTCCTCTCCAACCAGTCTATCCACATAGGCAAAGCATTTAAATGCCCTCTTAGTTTAGAGTGTCCACGTGGACACTCTAATAATCTATATTCTCACTCTATACGTCTTCACAGGTTAATTCATTAAGCCCCCTACGTCTTTTCATTTTCATTTCGTCTCTTGGTTTTTCTCACTAAAAACTATTTACAAATTACTTGGAAATTGGTCTTTATGTTTGGTTTTAGTAAAGGTAATCCCTCTCTCTCATGCAATCAAAACCCTGACTTTGGCCTCTCCTCACTCTCTCGGATTTCTCACTCTCCCGGCCTTCTCCCCTCTCGGTTGTGACTCCACCTCTCGGCTTCCTCCCCCGTCGAAGAAACCAGGTATTCATTTACAATTTTATATTTATATGATGATAATTTGTTTCTTCATTGTTTTATCATTTAATGGTTTAGAAACTGAAAAAACAAAAGGGGTGAGGGAATAACCGTGTTTGGGTTTGGGGATATGGATGAGAAGAGCTACAAAAATGTGTATGGGTATTGTGTAGGAGATAAGAGAGGTGATAGAAGACGCTGCAACTCCACCTTCTTCTGTTTATCTTTGTTGGTGAATTTTGGGGAGGTGAGAAGTAGATCAACAATTGGTGAGATTCATGGCTCTCCATCCAAACATGGACGTCATCCATCCAAACATAGACGTCATTGTAGATCTGGGCATCATTGGTGTGGAAAATGACGTTATCAATTACCAACGGGACAATTCCTTCAATTCTCTCTCTCTCTCTCTCTATATATATATATATATATATATATATATATATATATATATATATATATATACACATATACATATGTGTGTGTGTGTGTGCGCAACTGTCGATTCTGATAATACTGGGAAAGTCCCTTCTCAGCTCCGCTCGGTGGCGTGTATGTAAAAAAGAAGAGAAAAAGGGTATTCTAGGAATTAGGAAGGCTTTTCATTTTCAACAGAACTTCTCGGAGAACCAGTCGTGGGTTGTTCCAGTACGAAACTTTGTCGCCCAAAAAGACGTTCATACCCCTGATGACACTACTGAAAATGAGATTCATAATAATAATAATAATAATAATTAAAGTGAGAGTGATGTGCAGTGGGCTTTGGGGAAAGTGGGGGAGGATCGGGTGCATGTGGTTGTATTGGAAGAACATGGCTAGCTTTTTGTTGGTATTTATGATGGCTTTAATGGCCCAGATGATCCTGACTTTTTTATGGGTAATTTAATTTATACAGAACTCGAGGGTTTGTTCTGGGATTCTGATGAAGTGCATGCCAAATCAATACAAACACATAAGAAATTGGTAACCTTAATGAAGGGTCTGTGAAAAAAGTGACATTTCAACCAGAACATATCCAGATTAGACGGAGGCGTTTGTGGGAGTTTTTAGCCGAGGATCACCCAAGAGACGGGCTTGAATTATCGAAAGAAGTTGCTAAACACGTACATATAAATATCATTTCTATTTTGAGATGTGTTTTCTTTTGCTTTTACAGTTTTATTTCTATTTTTGGGGATCATTCTATTAAAAATCCCTTAACATTTTATTAATTATTATTTGGCAAAAAAAAAATTTGTTCTAAAAAGTCACTCACAAAATAAAACTCCTGCATAAACTATTTTCTATATTATCCCAAATTCTATGAAAATTTTGTCAAACAATTGACAAGGAACTTTTTAGAATATAAAAAAAAATAAGTTGGACTAGGTGTAAATGTGTTGAGATCCTAGGAACTAAACATAAATTGTTCCTTTTCTTTTTTAGTTATAAACATTTAATTTGATTGTTAAGAATAAATATTTGAAATATACCAGTTGAAAAATTCTTATACTATTGTTATTCTCAATCTTAAATACGCAGTATAATATTTTTGGTTATTCAAGGAAATATTTTTTTATGTTGTCTATAACAATCTTCCCCAATTTTAGTGACCGTTTTTTATAATTTATGGTCTTAACTTTCATATTGCTTATGCATCCATTTATCTGTATGAATAACCCACGTCAATCCCGCGCATCGTGCGGGTTTTCACCTAGTTTATTATAATATTATAATACGGACTCCTCTAATCAATTTCCCTACTCAAACGACACATCCACGTGGCACCTTATATTACTCGGATAAACATCTTTCTCTCTATCGTAATTAAGATTGCTTCGTAATTAGAGTTCCACGTCACTTTTTATGATCCCCGTCCATTTAACTATACTCCAGTTCTTTTCCAGTTAATAATGCTAGCAATCAGAAAGAAGGAGAACCCAAACAATTCTAAATTTATTGTAAAACTCTATATCTATCTAATATACCATACATCAACCTTTTATCTTCTCTTTTATCACATTCTTATTTTGAGAAGACGAACAACCCATGTATAAAAGCACGATTCTCACTTAAGTCGAGGGCTTTAACCCATTTATCTCATTACCTTTTCCTTGTCTCTTTCATGACTCGATAAGGCTAATCGATCAGGTAATCTATTATCCTTCAATAAGTACCACCGCAATAACTTAGACTTTTATCTCTCTCAACTACTCCAATATTCCAAAAGACAACAATAAAATTTCAAGATCGAAAACACCCATAGCCATGAGAGAAAGCGAAGATTTACAAAAATAGAAAATATCTTCGTTGTGAACCGTTGAAGAACACGTGGATAGAAGAAGAAAACACAAAATTGTATTAGGATTTTTCGTTCAAATCCGACCAAACATAGTGTCTGAGATTCTTATGGTGGATGCGTTCAAAGAAGGTAGACAAGAGGGGAAGTCAACAATGGCAGTTTCCAATCAAGAATGAGGGGAAGGATGATAAAAGATGGAAGAGGTTTTTGCTATATAGATTTTTTTTTTTTTGAAAGTGTGAAATTTGGGGTTTTAAGTTAACCAATTTCCACGTTGGTCCTTTATTATAATTTTCTTACTAATCACCTCCATTTCTTTAGTATAATCAAGGTTCTAAAAAACGCGGGGCGTGATTGAGGCGTGGAGGCCAAGCCTTAAGCCTTAGAAGCCTAGGCGGGCCTAGGCGTAAAAAGGCGTGAAAAGGCGTTTAGGCCTTCTTAATATATTTTAATATTTTTTAACCATAACAAGACTATTAAAATACAAAAATTGCATATATCATAAAAATATATCTGAATATATGGAAATTAAAATACTATTTGATTATTTTGGATGAGATAATGGTCCGATTTGTAAAGAAATTCTTTAAAAGGCGACATCGTTTCACTAAAGCATTGTTGTTTTTAGAAAAAAGTGCGCATTAAGGGTCTTACCAAGAATAAGTCATGAAAAGCGTAAGGCGAGGCGTTTCTCCCAAGCCTTAAGCCTAGGCGTGCCTAGGCGGAGCCTAGGCGGGTTTTTTTAGAACAGTGAGTATAATATAAGAAATATTTGTTTGAAGACTTTATATAAAGTTATATACAATTTTCCTTTATGTGTAAATGTGGATTTTCAAAGTTTATATGCGATTTAATTTGTTTACCGAATTGGTTTCTTTTTTAAAATAGTTTCTAGTAACTTTTAATGTTGTTTTTTTATTAAGATAATTAGCTTACTAAATTGTTTTCTTTAATGTTTTGCATAGTTTCCAAGGTGGTCTCATAATTTGTGTTTTTGAGTCGAGTTTCGTGCTAACTAGACCAAGGTTTTTTAGACACTAACATGAAATGACAAGACATAACATGATTTTTGTATTATATAGTAGACACAAACAAATGAATTATTAAATTTTGGGCTAAATTAAATAAAAATAGGCATAATAACTTATGCATGGCACAATAAGTTGATTAACACAAATCTTAATTTTTACAAGAACACGAGACGATACGAATTTGCTAAAAAAAATACATGATGCAAACAAATGTTGCCAAATAAAATATATTAAAAAAGACCTTACCATATTTGTAATATTTTTTCCACAATATTTGATTTTTATTATATATTACCAATGAAAATATTTAAAATATTCAATTTTGTAAAATTCATTATCTTTAAATATACATGACAATTATGAAAACCAAGCGATTGTAGTAAGTTAGAGAACTTAAAAGCGTGGAATATGGGAAGACGGGCATGAGTGTTGGCCTACTGGTAAAGTCATTATCCCGGCCAAAAGAAGGTCTTTGGTTCTAATCTCATCCCCTCTTTTAGGGAGTCGCTATTCCCTTTTCCCACTATGTCAGTGTACAATAAGTCTTTCTATGTTTAAAAAAGTTAATGGAAGACACTTGCAAGCCCAAACAAGCTTCGAGTAATTGAATTCAATTTTTTACAATTGAAATAATTTCTAAGGATTATCTCTTTGAAACTGCACATATAAGTTGGAAACTCGGTGTTGATGTCTATAAATGGAGGGGGTCCAAGTTTATAATCATAGATAAATAATGATAATGAAGAGAGACAAACACACAACAAACAAGATTTTTAAAGTGGTTCAGCTATAAGAAAAGCCTATATCCACTGTTGGCATTATTTCTGGTGGTTACAATAGCCTAGTATTGAGTGTGCATGATTGAACCGTCCCCTTGAGCTAAGGGAGGTCGTATATTTATAGTTGTTTAGGAACCCAAAAGTTGAAATGGCTTTATATATTCAGGTATTTATATATGTATACAATAAATAAGAATGTTTATATTCAATGGTTCTTGTCGTTATTCCAACCGAGAAACATTTACTATTCTTGATGGTTCATATTCTTGAGGTTGGTCGGCCTGCTTGTCAACTAATTGCCTCTAGAGCCGACTAACAAAGCTAAGGTAGCCACGTAGGAGGATAGGTTTCCATTTCTGATTTCTCTATGTAGATAAATAATTTTTACATACAACAAAGCCCCCAATGCTCCATGCATTATGATTGATAAAAAGTATGGAGTATTTGTTCCAAAATCTTGCTCGATGTGTTGTCTCCGAGTTAGTCGGAAATCGACCTTCTGAACCTATAAAAATTTTCATCAGTATTTCTAATAATGGGATTTTTGTAAATAATTTGAACATTAGTGAACCGTCAAAGGGTATATTGGTCTTTCTTCACATTGGGAAGCGTCCGACTACCGGTAGTTCAATCGTTCGTTCAGTTAATCATTTCTTATCCATTTTCGAGGTAATCTATAAAAGGGAAAAACAATTCCCTCCATTTCCTTTTACCTCAAACCTTCTAAACATTAAACTCTCCCTTTCTTCTCAAGATTTCCTTCTTTGAGCTTCGCTACTTTTTATTTTTGTTATATTTTGTCTCTGTAATCTTTCTTGCCATTTTCTTTGATTTTTTTATCTTTCCATCATAGTGTATGTTGTAGACAAGAATTATTTAGAGGAGTTTAGGGAAAAAAAAGATAACCAGTTGGGAAGGTTTAGAAATAGCAGGTTGCTCTATTGATGTGTTATCGCTGGATGAGAATCATTGGATCTCAACCTGTTTATTATTGAGTGCGGTATCACCGTTCCCCTAAACTAACACTTTCTTCAATTTTATCTGTATTTTGATGTAGTCCCAATGCGAGTATCCCCGAATACGTGGAGAGTTATAAATGGGATAAATGGGTTAAACTAAATTCATGAGACTCGTATTGGGATTCTCTAGTTGACGTTCTTCTATAAGTGGGGAACTACTGGTGATAATATTCAATATATGAAGACTAGACAGGCCATTAGGGAATTGGTTGTTAACTTTCCATATTCAAATAAAGATTATTGGGATTATGGCGTTGTAGTGAAGAATTAGTAATATACCTCCTTTTTAGGGGGTAACATTCACGGTACCTCGGTGCCCCCAGGAAAGGCATGACAAACATTGTAATTTTACTTTTATGTTTAATTTCTATCCATGTTTAGTAACTGTTCATTGATTTGCCCAGTAACTGTCATGATTTGTTCTTGCGCAGAGGAAAATAAAAAGAAGTGCCAAAAATAAAGTGAGGTTAATATTAACAACCTCAAATATTTGATGGCCATTCATCAAAGAGCAAGATAAGAGTATCCCCGGATAAATTTTGTCCTGCTTGAATAGAGGAGCTCTGTAACTTCTTTTATTACCCAAGAAACAATCATTCTGCCTCAGTCCCCCATCAATTTAAATGAGGTACCAAATTATACTTCCTCTGCTATCGAGGCAACTGGAGTAGAGAGAGATCTTGCTCAAGGAGGAATTTCTTTTTCTTTTGAATCTCTTGATCTTATAACCATCCATACTTCACCCTCTATAGAAATGGTGGAGAGAAAGATACCAAACCTATTGGAAAGATATGGATCTCCTCCCCATTCCAAAAAGAATATTGCTACCGACAAGAGGCTTCAGATTACTGAGAAGAGGCCTCAACTCTTCAATGTTGAAGATGCCAGAACCGTTACCTCAATTCAAGAGATCAAAGAAAAGTCTTCTTAGCCATAAATAGTTGGCACAAAAGTATGACACCCTACTTATTTTAATGATGGGTGATCAGTCCTTTATTAAAATAACTAGAAACCTCATTTGGCTCATTCTTAGCATCAGTATTGAAAACAAAATTAATTACCAACCAACTAGGTTAAATTAAGTCAGTGCCAAATTTTTATCTTGCATTAATATAACAACATGATGAAATTAAATACATTCACCAACCATCAACACAATATAATAGTCTGAACCAATCACATAAGAAATAACTGAATAAATAATATCGAATAAATCATCGGTTCCAAATAAAATCCAACTACAAGTCCAAGGAAAATAAAATCGAATCTGAATAAAAGTCTGACACTGAAGAAATAAATAGTTTGAAGGGGAAATGAGCCCAAATGAAATAATGAATGAAGATCCTAAGTTATTAATGAAAAACTGAAGCGTCTAAGCAAACTCTTGCAAGCCTCCGCAATTTGTAGTTACGCATCCCTCCAAAGAATTATGGCTTGGCATCATTGTGGCTTGACACCTAAAAGGTTTTGAAAATGGATTTGACACGATTCAAAGCCAAATAAAATCGTTTGAAAATATTTTCAAGTATTTAAATCACAGTTTAAATCAGTTATTACATACACATGTTAGTTTTACGTACACTCCCTTGAGTTCCTCACCTCTGATCTAAAGTTCACGCACAATGCACCCTATCTAGTTATGCTACCCAGCCCAACTAGATAACATATCTAAATAACCTCAATAGGTCTAGATCCCTCGTATTACACATACGACACGCTACCACAATATCAGTAATATATTACCCGCATATTATTATTGAGTAATTTATTTAAGTTTCTCCATTTATTTTACTTTTTAATATGCACAATTTATCTTCTCTACTATCACACATAAGTACAAAAATTACACTAGTATATATTCATCACACATATATTACATATAACTATATCATCCCCTAGAATGACCAGGGTGATGATGGCGCACTGTGTTATCATTTCTATGTACCTCTCATACAAAATCAAGGACTATAGGTTCAGAATGTCTCCTCAAACCCTCAATCAAACAACACGCAATGGAGACAAATATAGTTCTAGGCCTTTGGTTTATGCACATACCTAACGTACCCAAATGATATGCCACTCTCACTAGTACACTGCATATATAGTGAGCCCCATAAGTTCTATATTCTGTGGAACACATCCAGACCTCATTGGAATTGTAAAGGTGGGATCTCCCTCTACGCGGAACCTCCCTTGATAGCAGGCAGCGTAGGTATGCTCACATAGATAATTAAGTCACAATAATAGGTATTCACACAACCTATATGTACATATTATTGAGTAGGTATACACATAACCCATCATATCAACTCGTACGTAGTATATATCTCTCGTATACTCAACGTACTCGTTATAACATCTTTTAATATATTTTCGAGTATTACTCTTTACTCGAAGGGTCCTAGTTATCCATTAATATATATTAGTAGTTAATATCTCTCTAACCTAATGATTTTCATCTTGGGATTACTCACACTCCCCATAACCCGTTTTGATTCCCAAAATTCCCTAAATTGCATATTATGCCTAAAAGATACCAACCTTAATTCTCCCCTTTTGGCCAAGCCTAAGCTCTATCATAGGCCTACTAGAATTCACAATATCCGTCACTATAGTTTAAGAATAACTCAAAAGTCTCTTGATTAATTATTCGCAAAGTCGGGGCATAAATAAAATAAAATGGGAAAATATGGGTGAGCAAATCGATTCGGTAACGAGGCCAAATCAATTCGCCTATGGAATCGATTCACTCCTTGAGCCGAATCAATTCAAAATGATACATGTTTTCTTCTCCAGCATGATGTTAGATTTTTCACCATTTTTATTCTTCATAACTCTCATATATCACACCCAAACTCCAGCTTGATTCAAACCAACATTAAATACTGGTATATAAATAGTTTCTAACATGATTAACACATTAAATCCATACTAAATCTACCTAAGAATGGATTAAAACCCAAATTTCTACCAAAACCCTAGTTTATATGATCTTCATTCAAAATCAATCATTTATCCAGATTTCTCCCATAATAATTATCACATGTATTCTGATTTCGTGTCCTCTACATATGTAGCTTCATTCTACAAGCAATCCCATCCTAAATCATGAGTTTTATTCATTAAATCCCAAGAATATCATCAATTATCATCAAATTGAAAACCCTACACTACATGGGTATTATAACTCATGAAAAAATGAAAGATAAACACTTGCCTTATCAGTTGTAGGTTTGATTTCATGTTGGGTGTGATGAGGATGCCTTCCTTTCCTTCCGATCACAATTCTGGCAACTTTGGTGAAGATAAAAGGTGTGACAAAGCCTAGGTTCTTCTCTTATTTCTCTATTATAGCCTATCATGTCTAAAGGTTGTTATAACCCTAACCCCATACTCCCATGGGAAGATATATTCCTTTAATTTTTGGTGATCTCTCCACCATAAACTCCCGAATGACCGAAACGCCCTCTCCTGGTGCCGGTTTGGTCTAAAATCATCCCGGGACCCAAATACTATCCCCTGATACAATATTCTGACTATTGCAACACTTTCGGAATCAACCGTGATCTCAAAATCACCATATGAGTCACTCTAAAAATAATTTCCTATCTCGACCTCATATAGTCTACCCACGACACCCGATTGAGATATAACACTATCACGTCACTATCACTCGCTATAACATAAAAATAATTATTTACTATTCACTTACTAATTATATTCAATAAACATTAATCATTTTCTCTTCGATTAATATTTTAATCAACACATATTATTTAATTTCATTAAATTAAGTCACATGTGTAATTTAAGCTTAATCGAAGTAATTCAATTTTAAATACTGGGTGTTACATACTTCCCCCTTACAAAGGAATTTCGCCGTTAAAATTAGGACGTACCTACAGTGAATAACTCTAGATACTGCTCATGCATGTCATCCTCTCGCTCCCACTTTGACTTGTCAACATTATGGTGCCACCACTGAACTCTAACCAAGGGTACAACCTTACCACAGTTTGTGCTCACTACGATCAAGTATCGCCACTGGTCTCTCCTCGTATAAGATGTATGGATATAAGTCTATCCCATCTAATGGGACATGCCAAAAATCCCTTTCGCTCCTCTGATACCTCTTCAGCGATGACACGTGTAACACATCGTGAATCCCCTGTAAGTGCTCCAGTATTCCCAGCATATATGGCACTACTCCCACCATCTTGATGATAAAAAATGGTCCCACATATCTCGATGCTAGCTGCCCTTTATTGTCGAAACTCATCACCCCCTTTATAGGGACACCATCACCAACACCTGGTCGTCAACCTTAAGATCTATGTGCCTCGTCTCTGCATCGGCGTAACTCTTATGCTTGTCTTGAGCTATATGGATGTCCCCTCGAATCAGTTCAATCTTGGCAGTGGTAACCTAAACCATCTCTGACCCCAATAGCTTATTATCCTCCCAGCTCTAACTAGCAAGCGGGCGAATGACAAAGTCGAATGTACACTACCTTAAATAGTTCCATGCCAATGGTGAACTGGTTTGAGATATTATACATAAACTCTACATAATGAAGATACTTCTCCTATCCTCCCCCGAAGTCAAGTATGCACATCCATAAAATATCCTCTAGCATTTAATTAACTCTCTATGATTACCCATTAGTTTGTGCATGATATGTTGTACTCAAACATAAATCCGTGTCCATCTCCTCCTAAAAGCTCTACCAAAAATGGGATACAAAGATCTTGTTCCGATCGAAAAATATATTAATTAGGACCTGGTGGAACTGCACTCGCTCAGTGATAAACAACTGTGCATACTAATTTGTCTCAAAATTCATACAAACTGGTAAAAAATGGGCCACCTTAGTCAACCGATCCATAATCACACATATAGAGTCGTGACCTCGCTGCGATGTCGATAGACCAGTAATGAAATCCATAGATATGCTCTGATACTTACACATGGGAATGTCGAGTGGTTGCGGTATCATTGTCAGTCTCTAGTGGTCTATTTTCACTAGATGGCAAGTAGCATACTTCAAGACAAACTCCGTTATGTCCCGCTTCATCCCCGTCTACCAATACTACCTCCGCATATCCTGGTGTATCTTATCTCCATCGGGATGTACCATAAACTTAGACCCATGAGATTATGACATCACTGCATGTCTCAAATCCTCATACTCAGGAATCACGAGTCTCCTATTAAAATGCAAACTACGCTCTGAACTGATCGAGTATGACTCTATCCCATCCGTTAACAACTGGCGAACCCTATATTGATAAATACTCATACCCCCTATTCTTTTACCACCCTCATAGAAATCTTGGGTGTGATAGCTAATACGAAAATATAAGCTTTGGAAATCTCATCATCGTGTCTAAACTCTCTCCACTTCTCCTTTCAAACCACCTCTGTCTCCCCAGTAGGTCATCGTCTTAATGCGTCCGCCACCATGTTAGCCTTCCCATAATGATACTAAATATCAAAGTGGTAATCCTTCACAAACAATAACCACATCCTCTGCCTCATATTTGGATACTTTTGTGTGAACATATACTGAAGTGATTTATGATCCCTTAAAAAAGTAAATTTATCTCCCAACAGATAGTGCCTCCAAATCCTTAAATAAAACACCACTGCCACTAACGCTAAGCCATGCGTGGGGTAATTCCTATCATTCGTCTTAAGCTTGTGAGGTGCATAAGCTATAGCCCTCTCCTCCTACAGTAACATTAAATGACTAAGAATGTGTCTCAGAAGTGCGTACTCTCTAAGCTCAAGTGCAAGCCTGTCGCATTAGTAATAAACTCGGTAAGTCGGGATCGTATCCACAGGGAAATAGGACAATGGAATTATAACGACGTTGGACAGATGAATGATTCCTAACTCTGAATCTAGAGAAAAAGGAAAAGATGATTGGTTTTGGGAATTGACTACAAAGTTGTGCAATTTTTGAAAATATTTATTTAATGCACTAAAATATGAATGGAATGCAACTATTCTAAATTATCTAAATTACTGAAAGTGATTGAACTGAGATTTGAACTATATGATGTAAGAAACAGGACGGGAATATAATCCCTCAACCCTAGTGTATTTCTGGTATAAAACTAATCGTAAATTTAAATGATTAATTAGACCCAAAATTTAGTACTCCCAAGCATTACGTATATGAGGTTGAAGCCCGCACCATACTTAATTAGAGGACGAGTAAATCGGTATCGCGATAGTTACACCCGAATTGCATTCTGAAGCATCCTGGTTACCCTAAATCAAACGAGATCCAAATACCTATAATTGTCGCGATACTACGTAATACGATCGTAATCAAATCATTAAATTTAGAGGAGTAATTTTATACACATGCAACTACCACGTCAGGTTGAGTTCATGTGTACCGACTTTTAAAAGTCTAGCCTACCATGATGAAAGTAATGAAAATGATTTTTGAATTGCAGGAAATCATGATTAAACTAAGGGAGAATTGTATAATGATGCAGAAAGAAGATTAAACAGAAGAAACTAATCACTAATCTTACCAAAGCACTCAAAGCATCAAGTAAAAAGACTTGTAATCACAAAAATCTGAAAAATCTTCAATCTTGGAATTAAAATTATAATCTATCTTCAAACTAGGGTTTTTCTGAAAAGTATAGAAAATTAGATAAATTATCCGTTGTTTAGAATGATAATAACTCGGGTTTAAATACCCTACAAAACTTTAAGAGTTTTAGCTGAACTAGGACTCTCCATTAGAGGAGGAGTAAAAAATAAAAATTCGACAGTCCGACCAGTCCGGGCCTTCTTCGGTTCGGTCTGGCTGGAATTTGGATCGGTTCATTTATTTCTTGGCTGGATCGATCTGGTACAGATCGGTTCATTTATTTTCCCTCAGCTTCAATCCGTCTTCGGTCTGGGGTTCTCAATAAATTGGCATTGCGGATCGATCCGATCCGGATCGGTCCGAATTTCCTTTGACTTTTTCTTCTACCTTTGACTGTTCATAACTTTTACATCGGGATTCCGATTGAGGTGACGTTTCTTCCTACGTGCTCGTGAACTTGATATCTTCAACTTTTCTATAGATGCCTCATCCGAATTCTGGGTAAAAATTATGATTTTTCCCTTTTGACTTTCCTTCCTTTCTTTCTCGATTCTTTCGATTTCTTTCTTTCTTTATTGACATTGAATACCTGTAAAATTAGTATGAAATACCAGAAACTCAGTATACTCATTAGAATAAGTCAGTAGAAAGATTATGAGATAAAATTAAATCGATTACGTTGTTCGAGGTGCTAAAAGTAGCTAAATTAAAGGGATAAATTGGGAAGAATTTATGCCTAATCAAATCCCCCTAACTTAGAACTTTGCGCATCCTCAGCAATGTAAAAGAATCCTAGCAAGGCTCAACTCTTGAAAATCATTTTATTGGGACAGAATACCTTTTTTGCGGGCAAGCGATTGCATTTAGCGTATGCAACAAGCCGTTAAACCCCTAGGTTACCATAGTAGGACGAGTGGTGTCTCGTGAGGGTTTGCAGAGAATGTACCCACAAAATTCGACTCAAAGAAACTTCAAAATACGCAAAAATTATATAATTCAAACTTTCCCAGAAAATAATCTTCCTCAAGTCATGCTGAATAGTCTCAAATCATAGTGCGTGTATGCGAAGCCGAAAATCTAACCACGAATTTCCACCGATTGATCATTACGTTACTTATGCAAAAATTCGTTTTGATTTCAAATTCTCATGGAATGATCTCTCAAACAAATCTCACGGAATGTGGCTATTCTCTCGATATGCATGATAAAAAGAGTAAATATAATGGACGCAAAGTCACACTCACAAGTAGAATGACGAAAATTTTATAGTGATAGGATCTCATCAACGGAACATGGTTTTTAAAAACGGGAACATTACCTCTTATTCACATATTCAATCTCTTTTATTATCTTTTGGTGTCTTAGCTCTCCACGCGGTAACCAATTTCACAATTTAAAAAAAAAATTGCACTCGGTTAGGACTTTTACGGGTTGAATGTGTATTGGGTAAAATGAAAATGATAGGGAAGGTTGGAATTGGAAAAGTCATTTATGATGTCCATTTGTGGTTTTCCGGGCTTTTGCTCATTTTCTTATTCTTTTTCTATATTTTTCTATTTTTCACTTTTTTTTTTCTTGCTATTTTTGTTGAGCATTTCTATTCTTTTCTTGCCCCCTTTGTATGCACTTTTCGGACTTTATTCGATAAATATTCAATTTTCACAATTCAATTCCGGGATTCTTAGGTTTTTCGGGTTGTCAAACGAAAGGAAAAATTATTCGGCTCAAATTTGGGTTACAAAAAGGGATAATTTTTCACAACTTTTTATGACCAATATTTTTGGGTGACAAACGAGGGTCTACTTCATCATCCAAAATACTAATTGCATTACCATATGCGTCTCGAGATTAATTTAATTTAGAAATTTGTAGTGTGCTTTGTACGAAAATATCACACACATTTATCAAAAACGATCAAAATTAAAGGATTGAGATCCTTGGCGACTTTTAACTCGGATTAATTTATAAATTTCACAAAGATGAAAGGCTCAAATCTCACCGGGGTTGTTAATCTCCACACTTATTCGTTAAGTCGTCAATTTTTGCATAATTTCCATCTTTGGTCAATTTCGGCTTTGTGTATTGTGTTTTTACAATTTGAGACTTTAAACCGACTTGTAATGATATTTTCGAAAAATTTGCATTCCAGTTTTTATTTATTTTCAAAAAAAATATTTTTGGATTTTTAAAAGTTTTATGATTTTTTTTTAAATTTTTGGGCATTTTTTGAAAATTTGTGAAGTTTTAGAAATACGCACTTGTGACCCCCCTAACTTAGACTTTTGCATTGTCCTCAAACAAAAAGGGCTAAAATCTAAACAAGGAAAAATAAGAAGTGCGATAAATAAAACAAACAAATGGAGAAAATGCAGATTTTTGTAAAACAGAATTGTGGTACAAAAACAGGAAAAAACATACATCATTTGAACAAGGGAAATAACTAAAAACTTCCATAAACACACAAAGCTTGACTGGGGCGGTGGGTGAGAAGAGCTGGGCGCGCCAGGGCCATAGGGGTCATAGAAGTAGGATGGCAAAGGCTCATTGGGATCCCCTTGGCGTCGGAACAAGTCCGCTTGGAATCGAAACATCATGCTTGTATCGCGGCAGTAGTCGGTCATAAAGTTGCTGAATCGCGTCTCCAGGGCGAACATACGATTGGTGAGGTCGCTACCCGCCCATTAGAAATCAGGGTCTTCTTCTTCTTCGGCTGACTCTTCATCTATTCCCACTTCTCCCATCTCCACATCAACACCTGCCTCTTTGTCTTCCTCTTCCTCACTGGAGGCAGCATCGTCCTCGTCATCATTTCCACGCCTTCCCCGAAGGATGGCTAGCTGTTTGGAGCTCCGAGTGTGACTTCCCTGTCCAAAAGGACTGAGAAGGTGAGTACGGTCTAGTGGAGCCTCAATGCTAGCATCTTTTAGAATGGAGGTAATCAGGCGTGAATATGGAAGTGGGGCTTTACCTTTCTCATCCATGGCTGCAACGAGGATGTGAGCGTATAGGGTGCGAGCCAGGTTAATTGGATTGTGGGGATCGAAGAGGTGGTATGTCAACGTGGTTTGAACGGGACGCATCGCGGAATCGTTGGACGTTTGCAAAATGTTAGCACACACAATTTGGAATGTGAGGCGTGCTTTCTCATTAAGTCGGCCAACAACGACAGTCTCCCCCTCCATGCAACGTCGGAGAAATTCTCTCCATAATTAGCTCCTTGGCTACCTGGGCGACATTCCTTGGGTAAATGTAGTCTTGAATATCGGGAACGTCATATTCGGCCAACTTAGCCGTGAGAAGGGCCAAAGAAAAAGGGACGATGGTACCATTGACATAGGCTTGGGACTCAAACTGGCCCGTGCGAACAAGGGAGCTATAGAAGGAGCGGACCTCTGCTGCCCAAATTGCCTTGTAGGGTTCATTAAGGAAACGACACCAACCCCTAGGCATGAAGAGAGCGGTGACGGAATTGGGTAGCCCTGCCCATTGGACTGTGCGCTCCATGTGGAGTTTGCGATCCGGACCAAAGAAACGAGTGAACCAATGCTCCTCTTGGCGGGAACGGAATTCACCATGGCCGGAGGGTAGGATTTCAGTTGAGTCGTATTTAACGGGGGGGGGGGGGCGCTCTTTGGGCCATTGGGAAAAGGAGAGGTTATTAGAAAAAAATAAGTAGAGAGAAGAGAGGAGGGATGTGGTTGAAGGTGTGGAGGAAAATGGGGTAATTAGGTGTGTATTTATAGGTGAGGGGTGGGTAGGGTTTTGTAATTGGAGGGAAAGGATTTGGAGGGAAAGAGGGGATGTATTTGGGAGGGAAATTGAAGGATTGGGTATGTTGGAAGGGATTGGGGAGAAGGGGGGATGCACCTAGGGAAAGGGAAAAGACTGCAGAAATCAGACCGATCCGGCTGGTATAGGACCGGTCCAGTCCTTTTAATTTTCGAGCCTTTTAGTCACCAGATCGATCCGACTCTAAAGGAAACGAACCGATTCGGTCCAGACCAGTCCGGCCCAAAAATAAAAGAACCGATCCGGTTCTTGTATTGAGCTGGATATCTCCCCCTAAATTAATTTCGAGCACTCTTCTCTGAAAGTTTTCGACTCTCTGCACTGCTTCCTATGAATTTCAGTTCAACACCCTCTCGATTCAGGATCAACACAATTTGACTCAATTTCCCGAAACAAGTAAATGCTCTCACCTTATTTTACCCTAATTCGAGGGACTCTCACTAGTCACACGACTCTCATCTACTATACACAAGAATTCACCCCATACGCATTGGGGGTGCGACGACCTTACTGTAGCAGCTCACTCTACCTCGTAAATGGGGTTCGACAACCAAACGATGTCGAAGTCTTCCACACACGCCTCTAGATATGGCTTTAGGCGTTGTCCATTTACTTTGAATGTATTTCCCCCTTTCAAATCGTCTAATTCAACAACTCCGCGAGGTAAAATATTCTTTATAACGAATGAGCCACACCATCGTGACCGCAACTTTCCTGAAAAGAGATGAAGCAAGAGTTATAGAGAAGCACTTTTTGTCCGGGAAGAAACTCTTTGCGGCGAATGATGTTATCGTGAGCGATTTCATCCTTTCTTTGGAAATTTTTGCATTCTCGTACGCATCATTGAGTATCTCTTCTAACTCTTTCAATTGAAGCTTGCGAGCTTCACCGGCCTTATCCATGGCGTAGTTAAACTCCTTAATTGCCCAATACTCCTTGTGCTCTAATTCCACGGGAAGATGGCGAGGCTTGCCATACACAAAGCAGAATGGAGACATACCGAGCGGATTTTTGTATGAGGTATGATAGGCTCATAGCGAATCGTTGAATCTAAGTGACCAATCTTTTCGGGTAGGATTGACGATCTTTTCAAGAATGTTCTTAATTTCTCGATTCGCTAGTTCGGCCTGCCCATTCGTTTGTGGGTGATAAGTCGTTCCAACCTTGTGAACGACACCATACTTTCTCATGAGATTTGCGAATGGCCTATTGCAAAAGTGAGTGTCATTATCATTAATTATTGCTTTTGGTGCACCGAAGGGGGAAAGTATGTGTTCCTGCAGGAATTTAATCACCACTTTCTTGTCATTTTCCTTGGTCGCTATGGCTTCCACCCATTTGGAAACGTAGTCGACCTCAACAAGGATGTATTGCAAACGGGGGGAAAGGTCCCATGAAGTCAATACCCCAACAGTCAAATATCTCAATAATGAGTATGGGGGTAAGAGGCATCATGTCTCGTCGGGTAATAGCTTCCATCCTTTGGCACATATTGCAATATTTACAAGCATTATTCACATCCCAGAATATTATGGGCCAATAGAGGCGGCATTGCAGAATTTTAGCGACTGTCTTTTTCGTCAAAAAGTGGCCTCCACAAGCTTCTGAATGACAAAATTGGATGACTTTTGGGATCTCGTCATCCGGTACACAACGTCGGATGATTTGGTCGGAGAAATATTTAAACAGAAACGAATCATCATAGAAAAATATGCGCGACCAATTTGTAAGGGAAATTTGTCCATCTTTATGTATATGTTATGTCATACGCCGTTACAAGATTGATGGTTGAAAAGATCACATCGTCATCAACGAAATCCGAAACCCGAAGATCAAAAGAAGAAGGAATCTGGAAACAGTCAGCCGGACCGGTCCGCTCCAAAATAAAAAGAACCGATCCGACTGCGGACCGATCCGCCCAGGACCGGACCCGACCGCCTTGCAAAATGAGTCCAGAGAGCACCGAACTGATTGCGAATCGAATCGGCTTCAAATTAAAAGAACCGATCCGCCTGTGGCCCGGACCGATCCGCCCTGGATAAACTCTGCCAGATCGTGTAGCAGATTTTTTAGGGTTTTGATTCCTTATTTAAACCACGATCAGTAGTTGGTTTCTATAAGACTTTCCCACGTTTTTCAGAGCATATCAACCCTAAAGTCTTCACCTATTGAGTCCTATGATTCTAGGTTTTTAGATTCACTCATCTTCCATATCTATGTGAATCAAGTTTGGTAACCCAAGAACACCATTGATGTTGTTAAACCCTTGTGAAGTGGACCGTTTCTTCCTCTTTATTGCAGCCCTACTGGAAAGGGATAATTCCAACCGCGACTATAGAATCCGATACCTGAGGGTAATTCTTAGTCAACTTGTATTTTCATTGTAATCCGATTGTAAGCCGTTTTCTTACAAATTATAGTGAAAATAAATGGTTTTGCCCCTGTGGGGGATTTTTCCTCAATTATGTGTGTTTGAATAACTCGTGCATGATTTCATATTGTTTCATTCACAGCTAGTTGCATGTTTAGGGTTTGTTTGGGTTAAAAGGGTGTTTATTATATTATTTTTTAATTGAACGCAAGCGCCAACTCTTTCAAATTGGTATCAGAGCAGGTTACGCTAATCTATCGCGTATTCCTTTTTTCGCAAAATTTTTCTAAGATATCAATTATCTGAAAAAATTGTTTTTTGAAAAAGTGCGTGTTCAAATGGAGAAGTCATATTATAAAATGCCTATTTTTGACGGGACAAATTATGCTTATTGGAAAGCCCGTATGAGGTCAGCTTTAAAAGCCATTGTTGAACGTGTCTGGATTTTGGTTGAACGAGGGTGGACTCCTCCCACCGTGACTGTTGATAATTGACGCGACTAAGAATTTGTCTCAGAAATACGTTCACTCTAGGCTCAAGTGCAAGCGTGTCGCTCAAGTAATAAACCCGGTAAGTCGGGATCGTATCCACAGGGATCGAGATTGCCAAATAGTAATAAGAAAAATTATTAAATCTTGAAATGATTTCTTAAAAGAAATGAAAAGATGATTAATAATTGGGAAAATTTAACAAACTGAAAAGTGCAAAAGAAATTAGATCTGATAAATGGGAGAAAATAGGGTAGGGTACAATCCCTCAATCCTTAACAAATTACCGTATAGAATACTAGAATTGTAAATTAAAAATTATTGACTAGATCCGATCTTTATACATTCTAAGCATTACATATATGAGGGATCTAGCCCGCATCATATGAAATCAAAGATAGATAAAAAGCGGTGAATGATAAATCATACTCGCAAAGCGTTCTTAAACATCTCAAGTACCTAGGGCAAGAGAGATTAAAAGATTGACAATGTTTGTATGAGTTTCTTTCACGATTCAATCAATATTTTAATTTAACCTCTATTTTCTACATAAATAATTTTTCTTGGATTGAGTTCATGTACCCCAACCCTTGGGAATTTAGCTACTCATTATTTGATTAAAGAACAAATTCATACACAAAATTATGGATCTACAAGACATTGGAAATAATTTGCAAATAATAAAACTAGAGAATGGAAAGATATTACTTGAATCCAGCAACAAAAATGGAATTGGAATCCAGAATTTCTTACAAACTAGGGTTCATGAAAACTCTTGAAGGAATAGAAAATTTGCTCTCAAAATCTAACCCTAAAATTCAATCTAGCACTTCTAACCTACTCCTAACCTAGCCTCTCTCTAGCAACTCCCTAAAAGGATTTTTTTTTTTAAGCCTCCCCCAAAAGAATGCTAGGGCTTGGCCTTTTATAGCACCAAGTTGCATGAATTTGGCATCAAATTTCGCTTGTGGCACAAGTTTTCCAAGAGTTGCACTGCATTAAATGCATAATTAATTACAGAAATCCGCACATCCAGACTCTTCATTATCGCGCAACTTCAAAACATCGTAACTTCTTCACCGTAGCTCGGATTGAGGTGCCATTTTTTCCAGTGTTCTTGTAATTTACAGATCTTAAACTTTCTAGTTGGCCCCACCTCCGTACTAAGGCTAAAAAATTACGAAAATGCCCTTCAACTCTCCATTTCTTAGTTTCTTTCACTGTTTTGAGCTCTCCTTCGCACTAACTTGCGTGAAATACCTGTAAATACTTGCCAAAAAAGGTTAGTAGCATAAATACGAAACAAATCCAAGATATTTACACTGCACGGGATCATAAAAATACCGAAATTAAGGGGATAAATGTCAAGAATTTGTGCCTAATCACACCCCCTAACTTAGAACTTTGCGCGTCCCGAGCGATGTAAATGAATCTAACCAAAAATCCACTCTTGAAAATTCTTTTATTGGGATAGAATACCTTTTTCACGGGCAAGCGATTGCATTTAGCGTATGCAACAAGCCTTTAAACCCCTAGGTTACCCTAGTAGGACGAGTTTTGTCTCGTGAGGGTTTGCAGTGAATACACCCACAAAATTCTTTATTGACTCAAATAAAGATCAAAATACTTAAAAATTGTACAATTTAAACTTTTTGAAAAATAATCACCATAAATTCATATTCAAATGTCTCAAACCATAGTGTGTGTGTGCAAAGCCATAAATTAAACCTCAAATTTCCATCGATTGAGTATTACGTTACTTTCCGAAAATTCGTTTTGATTCAAATTCTTACGGAATGCTCTCACAAATGAATCACTCGGATTGTGGCTATTTTCTCTCGGTATGCATGATATAAAGAGTAAATATAATGGACACAAATTCATGCATACAAAATTGAAAAGAAGGAAATATATGGTGAAAAGATCTCACCATCGGAGTACGGTTGTTTGGAAATGGGAACATCACCTCTAGTTCACACCAATTAATCTCTCTTATTATCTTTTCATGTCTTAGCTCTCCACGCGGTAATTAATTTCGCCATTCGGACTCAGTTAGGACTTTTTGGGTTAAAAAGTGTAAAGGGTAAAAATGGGAATGGATGGAATGTTCGGAATTGGAAAATGTCCTTATGACGTCCATTTGTGCTTTTTCGGGCATTTGCTCATTTTTCTATTTCTCTTTTTTTTCTTTTTTTTCTTTTTTTTTTCTTGCTATTTTTCTTTTTTTGTTGAGCATTTCTATTTTTTTCTTCTTGCCCCTTTTTATTGCACAATTTGGACTTTATTTGATGAATTTTCTCAATTTTCACAATTCTGGGCTATTTGGTGTGACACCCCGACTAATTAAATACCGGGTAGCTACTCCTTTATTAAATTAATTCAAAATGCCAAGTTGGTCCAGTTAATAGCATCACTGTCGAAAACATTTTAATGATTACTAACCACCTAGTATTTAAAAAGTAAGTGCCAATTTTAATTAAAGTCTGATTAACATGCAACAAGTGTAATAAAGAATAATAACACCATTCACCATAATAAAGTAAATAGAATAACCATCACAAAACGTAAATAAAGTCTGGAGGGAAAACTCCTCACTACAATCCCATAACTGAAATAAGTAAACCGAAAACTAAAACAGTACATGCCAAAGTCTGAAAACTGAAATGGAAATGTAACTCTAATCGAAATGGGCAACATGCCCTACACTGATAGATGATGAATCTGGAATCCAAGTGATAGAAGCGTCTACAAGCAAATCCCTGTAGCTTCCACAACCAGCTACAGCTCGTCACCGGAATGAATATCCTATGCATGGTGTCCTTGTGGCTGGGCACCTAAAATGGTTTTACAAAGAAAAATAGATTTGAAAAGCAAACGGGTCAGAGCCCGAATGTGGAGTTATATTTTAAAAACCTGCAAGTGCTTTATAAACATTTAAAACATTAAACGCAAAGTACATGTTATGACGTGCACTCACATGATATTCTCACCTCTCGTCTAACTGTGCACTCCTAACGTAAGTACCCATCTATAACGACACAAACCACTAGCTAAGTGTCATCCTGTCAATCTAGACTATCATAGGTTCTACCCATATTACTCGGTTCTATTAACATAATAACGCTCGTAATTAAGTAGGGTTTAACGTAAACTCAGAAGCTCAATATGCAATATATATCACTATCAGTTAACTCGTTATATTTCTCGAAACAATACCGTAATTATATTCACAACAATAACATGAAGGTTCCCATTAATTAAGTGTATATTATTCACATCATAAATATACAATACAAGCACCCCGAGAACTAAGCTGTGGTGCACACATACTCTGCTATCCATCCCAGTACATCACGTACGTAAGGATTTCATATTCCGAATCTCTCAGGAATAGTTCACAGATAACAACATCAAAAATAATGGAGGCGAACACAGTCACATCACATAGGTCACACACATACCTACGCTCCTACGATCAGCGGACTTATTAATATCCCAATAAGTCTTTCTATGACCTATGTTCATCAAGGTAACCAGTCTAAATCCGGGCAACACAAGGATTAGAGGGCCCTAAGCGAACGCAAACCTCCCGTGATAGCAAGTATGGTAGGTATGTCATACACACAATTCATATACCAATACTAAGTAAACACACATCTTAGTAATCCCGTAGTTTAATCGTAGTACATATCGCATTCTCGTACTAACTTATAATTATCACAATTTTTACTATTCCTGTTTATAATCGTACGCGCCATAATTTACTCACGTTGTAGTAGACACTCACGTCTCAACCCAAACCGTCCAATTAATTTAACTCTCGTATATAATTTCCCTCTCATAAATACCCAAAAGTCTCAATTCTATCATTACATCATCATCGGAATGTTATCTATAACCTCGAACAAGTTTACGGGACTCCAAAAATCAAAACAGTCCAAAAAGGCCCAAACTGTCAACTCGTTAGAAGTCTCGTTCGAACGAGACTGTTCGAATGAGATTCCTCTGTCAACTTGTTAGAAGTCTCGTTCGAACAAGGCTGTTCGAACGAGATTCCAGTTCGTTCGAACGAACTGTACCTTCTAACGAGATCTCGTTCGAATGAAGTTATCGAATGAGGCTCCCTTTCGTTAGAACGACTGGTCAATTCGTTAGAAGCTCGTTCGAACGAGTTCGTTCGAACGACCTGGGCAGGGGCTACTAACGACCTACCAGATTCGTCCCAGCTTTTCCTAAATCTCGTTTTTTACCATTTTTACTCCTCAAATCTCTTCTAAAATTCGTTCCAACAATGTATTAAGTTCTCTAATCATCCTCAAACATGCTAAGGTGATATACTATCATCTTTTAAGGGTTTAATACATTCTAAACATCATTAAATCACAAGTTTCTACATTTTTCCCCAATTTTCTTAAAGAACATAAACCCTTGATTTTTCTCATCATAATTTCCCAGATTTTAATCCGTTTTTACATCACATAAATATGAAATCTCTGAATTCAATCTTCAAACAATGTTTCTACATACAAACCTATCCCAAAATTAAATAATAACTTCCAATTTCATGGGTTTTCTTTTAACTCTTATATAAGATTGATTCTCAAGGTTTCTAACATGGAAGAAGCATTCACTGCACAAGGAATGTAATTTAAATCACTTGCCTTGATTTGATTTCTGATTTTGATGTTGGTTTGGTGAAGATTTCTGCAGAATTTCTTCTCTCCAAGCTTCTTCTCCAATGGTGGCTTAAGGTGGCTAGGGTTTGATTTGGGAAACTTAGAAAACTCTTCTAATAACCTACGTAGCCTTCTAGGTTAATATGGGTTGGTTAGGGGCTTAGTGGGTCAAATCCACATCAGATGTAATTAACCAATTTTCGTCACTTTTAATTTCCCAAAATACGAAATTACCAAAATACCCTTTATGATGCCGGTATGGCCTAAAAATACCCCGGAATCCAAACTACACCCCCGGCTAGTATTTTCTCACTATCTCGACCCTTCCGAATGCGTTGGCGCACTCAAAACGACCATACGGTTTATAGATTTTAAATTCACTTTTATAGTCAAAATATTATATCGTGATGCGGCGGTCCCACGCGTCTCAACAAAATTTCTAAAATGCCGTATATAAATCTCACGACAACTTTCATAATTCCAATTTCATATAGACTCATATATGCACATAATTAAATACCAACTCACATCTCGTTAGTATTTATAACCGGGATTAATTTCCAAATAATTCACATTTAATTAATTAATCCCCAAAATAAATATAGCCAAAAGTACGGGGTATTACATACTTCCCCCCTAATAACTGAATTTCGTCCCGAAATTCGAAACTAGAAAGTACCTGGTATGAACAACTCTGGATAACGTTCGCGCATCTCATCCTCGCGCTCCCATGTGGACTCCTCGACATTGTGATGTCGCCACTGAACACGTACTAACGGAAATACCTTTGACCGCAGTTTCCTCTCGCTTCGGTCCAAAATAGCAATCGGCCCCTCCTCGGAGGAGCTATCCGGATGGAGATCGATGTCCTCCAAAGCAATGTGAGAGTGAGCTAAATTATCTCTAAGGTATTTCCTTAGCGAGGAAATTTGGAACACATCGTGAATCCGATGCAAATGCTCCGGTAACCCAAGTCTATATGCAACCGGTCCGATCCGCTCAATAATAGGAAACGGCCCCACATACCTTGGTGCCAACTTCCCCTTCTTCCCGAAACGCATAATCCCCTTCATAGGAGATACTCTGAGCAAAACCTGGTCCCCCACTTGGAATTCTCTGAAAAACCTCTTCGCATCAGCATAACTCTTCTGCCTGTCTTGAGCTACCCGAATGCGACTCCGAATCAACTCAATCCTTGCCGAATTATCCTGAATCACTTCCGGCCCAAGCAGTTTGTTGTCCCCCACCTCTAACCAACATGCTGGGGAACGACAAGGACTACCGTACAATGCCTCAAACGGAGCCATGCCAATAGTGAACTGATAGGAGTTATTGTAAGTAAACTCCACCAGTGGAAGGTACTGCTCCCATCCACCCCCAAAGTCAATAATGCACATGCGTAGCATGTCCTCCAACATCTGATTTGTGCGCTCAGTCTTCCCATCAGTCTGCGGATGATAAGCCGTACTCAACCGCAATTCCGTGCCCATGGCCTCCTGGAAACTCTCCCAAAACCTCGAAACAAATATCTTGTCTCTGTCAGACACAATATTTAGGGGCACACCGTGAAGTCTCACAATCTCTGAAATGAAGAGCTGGTCATACTGTCCCGTAGTGTAGTCAGTCCTTACGGGTAAAAAGTGAGCGACCTTGGACAACCTGTCCACAATTACCCAAACGGAGTCGTGACCCCTCTGCGACGTAGGCAACCCCGTGATAAAGTCCATGGATATGCTCTCCCACATCCACACCGGGACCTCCAATGGCTGTAGCAATCCTGCCGGTTTTTGATGATCCACTTTTACAAGCTGACAAGTGGCGCATTTCGAAACAAACTCAGCGATATCTCTCTTCATACCGCTCCACCAATACTGACATCTCATGTCTTGGTACATTTTGTCCCCTTCGGGATGTATCGCGAACCATGAACCGTGCGACTCTGCCATCACATCGTGTCGCAATTCCTCCCCTTCCGGAACCACTAATCTCCCATTGAAGCATAATCCCCCGTCTGAGCTAACGGTATAGGACTCGGCTCCCTCTGCTAGTAATCGAACTATCTGCTCCTGACAGAACGAGTCATTGGCCTGTGCCCGTACTACCTTCGTGACAATCTGCGGTGTAATGGTCATCACAGACATGAAAGATCGGGCCACTGCATCCTGATGTCCCAATTCCTTCCACTTAGCCTTCCACACCTCTGCCACCTCATCTGCTGGCCTGCGGCTCAACGCGTCTGCTACCACGTTAGCCTTACCTGGGTGATACTGGATGTCGAACTGGTAGTCCTTCACAAAATCAAGCCACCTACGCTGCCGCATATTCAATTCCTTCTGCGCGAAAAGATACTGTAGGGACTTGTGGTCCGTGAATAGTTGGAACTTCTCCCCCAAAAGATAGTGCCTCCAAATCCGTAGGGCAAATACCACTGCCGCCAACTCCAAATCGTGCGTGGGGTAATTCTTCTCATGAGGCTTAAGCTTACGGGAAGCATAAGCTATGGCCTGTCTCTCCTGCTGCAATACACCTCCAGTCCTTGCAAAGATGCATCGGTGTAAACCAAATACTTAACTCCCGGTCTCGGCAATGCTAACACAGGTGCTGAGGTCAATTTGTCCTTCAATTCATCGAATGCCAACTGACAGGCATCACTCCAGATGTATGGCACACCCTTACGAGTCAGATGTGTCAAAGGACCCGCTATCTTCGAGAAACCCCAAATAAACCTCCTGTAGTATTCTGCTAGACCCAAGAAAGTACGAATCTCAGTCGGTGTCGTGGGCTGTCCCCACTCCGTCACCGCTGATACTTTCCCCGGATCAACAGATATTCCCCGGTCGGAAATGATATGTCCCAAAAACTGGACTTCCTTCAGCCAAAACCCGCACTTCTCATATTTTGCATATAACTCGTTCTGACGAAGTGTCTGCAAAACCTGCCTCAAATGCTCGGCGTGCTCCTCCTCTGTCTGGGAGTAAACCAGAATGTCATCAATGAAGACAATGACAAACTGATCTAGGAAATCCCTGAACACTCTGTTCATCAAGTCCATAAACACTGCTGGAGCATTGGTCAAACCAAAAAGCATAACCCGAAACTCGTAAGAACCATATCTCGACAAGAACGCAGTCTTCGAGACATCCTCCTCCCTGATACGTAATTGATGGTACCCCGATCTCAAATCAATCTTCGAGAAGAAAGAAGCCCCTCTCAACTGGTCGAATAAGTCATCGATTCGAGGCAACGGATACTTATTTCGTATCGTGACCTTATTCAGCTCTCGGTAGTCCACACACAGTCTCAGTGAACCGTCCCTCTTCTTCACAAACAGAACTGGAGCGCCCCAAGGTGAGGTACTCCTGCGAATAAAGCTCTGACCTAACAGCTGCTCTATCTGATCCCGTAACTCCCTCATCTCAGCTGGAGCCATACGGTACGGTGCGCGTGCTATAGGTCTCGTACCCGGTAGAAAATCTATAACAAAGTCTATCTTTCGACTGGGGGGTAAGCCTGGTATCTCATGAAACACATCCGAATACTCCCTGACTACTGGGATAGAATCTAAAGGGATCACTACCTCCTTAGAGGTATCCTCCTCAATGTAATACAGATGAGCGGTCGATCCTCCCTCTGGGCGAGGCATCGCCACTACAAACATCTCTTGCCCCGGGATGGCAAAAACAATGCTCCTGCTGAAGCAATCAATCATGGCCCTATAAGCTACGAGCCAATCCATACCGATAATCACATCGTGAACATGCATGTCTAACACTAACATATCTGCAGGTAATACCAGACTACCAATCTCTACCCCCACTCCCCGGCATATAAAGAAAATAAGTGACCCACTCCCCAATGGTGAGTCGACACACGTCAGTGTGCTCTCTGCCGTAGTTAACAATCCTAAAGCCTTCGCAAAGTGTGTAGCTATAAAACAATGTGTAGCACCCGTATCAAATAACACCCGACCCATAGTGCCATGGATAGGAAACGTACCCTCAATCGCGGGCGGTGCTTGTGGAACTGCAGCCTGGTGGACGTTGTAGACACGTCCATACTATAGCTGCCCCTGCTGAGCTGGGACTGCTGGAATGGGTGGCAATGCTGCCATCTGTGGCGGTGCGGGAAGAGCGACGGGAAACATAGGCCTCTGTGGCTCCTAGCGAGCACCCTGCTGCTGCTGCTGCTGTGGGGCCCTGCCCCTATCAGGACAATCCTGTCGCTTATGACCAGTCTTGCCACAAACAAAGTACTTCCCTGAGAATTTCCCTCCTCTCTGTCCCTGCTGTCCCCGGCCCTGGTGGCCGTTACCGTTCCTCCCTTGGCCCTGCTGGCCCTGGTGAAACTGCTGCCCATTCTGCCCCTATTGGCCCTGATGGCCGTTTGGAACCTGATGGCCCTGACGGAAACCTCTCTGTCCCTGTCTGTAGTTCCCTGATCAGGACCTCTTATTATCCCCCTGCTAGTAGCCCTACTCATTCTGTCTCTGCCTTTGACCAGATTGTGCCCCGCTGGCACCATGTCCTCCAGTCCTGCCCTGATGGCTGAACTCCCCCGACCTCTTGCCCTCGGCCATATGAAAATGGTGGTCCTGGCAGTGTAACAATGCAGCGTTAACCACATCAGAATAGGTGGCCAATGATAGGTTCCCTAGCCGATGCTGACGGATCCTCCAAGTCAACCCGTCCGTGAACTTCTCAATCTTCTTCTTCTCTGTTGGTATCTCATCTGGAACGATATTCAATAGATTTTTGAACTCAGCCTCATACTCGGCCACAGTCTTGCCCTCCTGCCTCAAACTCATCAATCTCCTCCTCATTTCCGTATGAACAGCTGACGGAAAGTACTTGCGATTGAACCGCACCCAGAACTCCTGAATCGTGAGAGTATCCCTCTCCTCCATGGTGGTAATAGACTCCCACCACTGTAGCGTAGATCCAACTAGCTTGAAAGTAGCTATCACCTGCTTCTGAACATCCGTGCACTCATACATCCTTAAGTGCCTCTGCATATCCTTCCTCTATTGGCTCGAGACTACCACATCTGAGCTACCTGCAAACTCTGGCGGATGCGCTTTCTGAAAAGCGTCACGTACATGTATCCAAGGAGACAGGAATGCATTTGTCTGTACTGGCGCGGCAACTGGCGCCTGAGGTGGTGCCTGCTGAACAACGGCAATGGCGGCATTTACCGCTTGGGCTACTATAGCTGCAACCTCAGCGGCATTCATCATGCCCTGAACTGGAGCGGGCTGGGGTTCGAGCATTGCATCCCTGGGAACTCGTCGTGCACGTCGTGGAGGCATCTGAAATAAGAACAAAGTTTATAAGTTCGCTGTTTATAAACTTAAAATAGCTGAAGAACGAAGCATACACAAAAATAGTACAACAGTCCTAAAATGTAGGGCTCTATATCAAAGAAACTTAGCGGAAACATATTAAGCCGTCAGATCCTAAAGGACACTAGAACTTGATGCTCTGATACCACCTGTGACACCCCGACTAATTAAATACCGGGTAGCTACTCCTTTATTAAATTAATTCAAAATGCCAAGTTGGTCCAGTTAATAGCATCACTGTCGAAAACATTTTAATGATTACTAACCACCTAGTATTTAAAAAGTAAGTGCCAATTTTAATTAAAGTCTGATTAACATGCAACAAGTGTAATAAAGAATAATAACACCATTCACCATAATGAAGTAAATAGAATAACCATCATAAAACGTAAATAAAGTCTGGAGGGAAAACTCCTCACTACAATCCCATAACTGAAATAAGTAAACCGAAAACTAAAACAGTACATGCCAAAGTCTGAAAACTGAAATGGAAATGTAACTCTAATAGAAATGGGCAACATGCCCTACACTGATAGATGATGAATCTGGAATCCAAGTGATAGAAGCGTCTACAAGCAAATCCCTGTAGCTTCCACAACCAGCTACAGCTCGTCACCGGAATGAATATCCTATGCATGGTGTCCTTGTGGCTGGACACCTAAAATGGTTTTACAAAGAAAAATAGATTTGAAAAGCAAACGGGTCAGAGCCCGAATGTGGAGTTATATTTTAAAAACCTGCAAGTGCTTTAAAAACATTTAAAACATTAAATGCAAAGTACATGTTAGGACGTGCACTTACATGATATTCTCACCTCTCGTCTAACTGTGCACTCCTAACGTAAGTACCCATCTATAACGACACAAACCACTAGCTAAGTGCCATCCTGTCTAGCTAGACTATCATAGGTTCTACCCATATTACTCGGTTCTATTAACATAATAACGCTCGTAATTAAGTAGGTTTTAACGTAAACTCGGAAGCTCAATATGCAATATATATCACTATCAGTTAACTCGTTATCTTTCTCGAAACAATACCGTAATTATATTCACAACAATAACATGAAGGTTCCCATTAATTAAGTGTATATTATTCACATCATAAATATACAATACAAGCACCCCGAGAACTAAGCTGTGGTGCACACATACTCTGCTATCCATCCCAGTACATCACGTACGTAAGGATTTCATATTCCGAATCTCTCAGGAATAGTTCACAGATAACAACATCACAAATAATAGAGGCGAACACAGTCACATCACATAGGTCACACACATACCTACGCTCCTACGATCAGCGGACTTATTAATATCCCAATAAGTCTTTCTATGACCTATGTTCATCAAGGTAACCAGTCTAAATCCGGGCAACACAAGGATTAGAGGGCCCTAAGCGAACGCAAACCTCCCGTGATAGCAAGTATGGTAGGTATGTCATACACACAATTTATATACCAATACTAAGTAAACACACATCTTAGTAATCCCATAGTTTAATCGTAGTACATATCGCATTCTCGTACTAACTTATAATTATCACAATTTATACTATTCCGGTTTATATTCATACGCGCCATAATTTACTCACGTTGTAGTAGACACTCACGTCTCAACCCAAACCGTCCAATTAATTTAACTCTCGTATATAATTTCCCTCTCATAAATACCCAAAAGTCCCAATTCTATCATTACATCATCATCGGAATGTTATCTATAACCTCGAACAAGTTTACGGGACTCCAAAAATCAAAACAGTCCAAAAAGGCCCAAACTGTCAACTCGTTAGAAGTCTCGTTCGAACGAGACTGTTCGAATGAGATCCCTCTGTCAACTCGTTAGAAGTCTCGTTCGAACGAGGCTGTTCGAACGAGATTCCAGTTCGTTTGAACGAACTGTACCTTCTAACGAGATCCTGTTCGAACGAAGTTATCGAACGAGGCTCCCTTTCGTTTGAATGACTAGTCAATTCGTTAGAAGCTCGTTCGAACGACCTGGGCAGGGGCTTCTAATGACCTACCAGATTCGTCCCAGCTTTTCCTAAATCTCGTTTTTCACCATTTTTACTCCTCAAATCTCTTCTAAAATTCATTCCAACAATGTATTAAGTTCTTTAATCCTCCTCAAACATGCTAAGGTGATATACTATCATCTTTTAAGGGTTTAATACATTCTAAACATCATTAAATCACAAGTTTCTACATTTTTCCCCAATTTTCTTCAAGAACATAAACCCTAGATTTTTCTCATCATAATTTCCCAGATTTTAATCCGTTTTACATCACATAAATATGAAATCTTTGAATTCAATCTTCAAACAATGTTTCTACATACAAACCTATCCCAAAATTAAATAATAACTTCCAATTTCATGGGTTTTCTTTTAACTCTTATATAAGATTGATTCTCAAGGTTTCTAACATGGATGAAGCATTCACTGCATAAGGAATGTAATTTAAATCACTTGCCTTGATTTGATTTCTGATTTTGATGTTGGTTTGGTGAAGATTTCTGCAGAATTTCTTCTCTCCAAGCTTCTTCTCCAATGGTGGCTTAAGGTGGCTAGGGTTTGATTTGGGGAACTTAGAAAACTCTTCAAATAACCTACGTAGCCTTCTAGGTTAATATGGGTTGGTTAGGGGCTTAGTGGGTCAAATCCACATCAGATGTAATTAACCAATTTTCGTCACTTTTAAATGTAATACCCCGTATTTTTATGCTATAATTAATTTGGGGATTTATTAAATTTAATGTGATGATTTATTTAATAAATATCCGGAAATTAATTATGTTATAATTATTAACGTGACTAGAGTTAGTAATTATGGGAAACTTGTTGAATATTACTAATGAGCATAGTAATATATTATATTGGTTATACTGAATGTCATAGGTGAATTAAATGACTATTTCGGAAATTTAAGTCGGGACGTGTCCGTGTCACGTCGGGACTAATTATGTAAATTAAAAAGGGAATATTTTATAAGTTGTCCGTATGGTCGTTTTGAGTGAGCCAACGCGTCCGGAAGGGTCGAGATAGTCAGAAAAGTGTACCCGGGAGGGCATTTTGGTCATTTTATAAAATAGGGTAATTAAACCCACGAGTTTCAGCCATCCTTAGCAGCCATTTAAGCCAGCCTTTTAGGTTTAGAACATTCAGAACCCTAGAACGGCCATTGGAGAAGAGAGGAGAGAGCCCTCAAGGTGATTCAAGGCCCAAAACACCACCGATTGCACCGCCGTCACCACCAACGCGTAGATCGCGAGGAGGAGAACGCAACCACACCAATATCAGCAAGAAACCAGACCTCTGAAATCCCAGGCAAGTGTTTAACTTGTGTATTTTCGTTGGTGCAATAATCATATTAGTGTAGGAATGATTAGGAGTATAATCAATGGAAGAAAATCCCAATTTTTGATAGGGATTTGCATGTAGAACTCGTTATAACCATATTCTGGAATTTATATGTGAAGTAGATGATTAACGCACGAATTTGTGATGTTATATTAGAAGGAAATTCTGGAGAAAACTGATTAGAACAAAAGTTAAGAAAACTTTAGGGTCCTTGATTATTAGATGAGATTTTAGGTTGTTTAACCATGTTTAATGATGTATACACGCATGCTTAACGTTAAAAACATCTGGAAATATGTTATTATGTTTGTAGTAGGAGTTTTGGGACGATTAGTGTTGGGAAATAATGTTTTGGGTGAAGAATTTTGGTAAAACCCGTAACTGCACTTCTGCAGGATTTCGCAGACCTGCTTGATCGATCGATCGAGCCTAGAGCTTCGATCGATCGAAGGATTCGATCGATCGAGCCCCAGACCTCGATCGATCGACCCTTCCTGGCAGACTCTTATTCCCCTTATTTAATTAATTGAACATGATTCTTCGTGATATAGCTTTTAGGCTTTATGAATAAACTGTTTTGGGATATAGGAGGGACCAGTAGGGCATATGAATAAGTGTTGAGAACTTTATTAGGAGATAATAATTGTATTTTAGGTACAATTATTTAAAGGACGAGGAAACTGCGTAATCCAAAGTGAGAGATTTCGTCAAATACTTACGATAGTGAATAGATGTTTACCTACTGATTTTGTTACTTGGATGGATAGAATCCACGAGTGTCACATAGCTAGTTAGAAAACCCTTCGAGTTAAGGTTAGAGACGAAACCTTAGACGTAATCATAATAATGGGAAATTAAGAATAAATGTTGTGACTATGGGTAACGGGAGGAACCTATATTATTAATATGATGAATGGGTATATTTATATGATTGTGTATACATATATTATATGCATGTGAAAAACGTACCCGCGCTACTTACTATCCCTGAGGTTACCGCGCTGGGACGATCTTATCCTGTGTTGCTTTATGGGGGATATTGATTCGTACCCTAGAAGATAGAGATCCTAGGTACGGACTATCAGATTGATAGTCGGACGGTCCTAAGAGACGTGTGGATATGTACTGACCTCTTGGACTTGGAATCTATGCTTCGCCTCAACGTTATTTTGTATATGTTAATACAGTTCGAGAGTGATTCCGAACTTGTATTTCCCTTTGTGTGAGCGATACGGGGATTGGATAGCAGAGTATGCCCGCACCATAGTTTAGTTGGGGTGCCATTATATATATATATTATACGAGTAGTTAATATATATATGAGGTTATAAACTTTAAACTGCCTACTGTGATTTGATAAGTAGAACATGGTTGTTGACTCAAATTATTAAATACTTGTTTTTTGAAAGTATGAGAAGACACTGGGAAACTTTATAATTTAATGAAGCTAAAACGAGAGGAGTGCTACAGATTGAAAGTAATCTTTTCAAAACATTGTCATCGTGCGGTTTTGAAAACTTAAGAGTAAGTTAAGATAAACTAAATTATTTGGGAAGGTTAGTACGATAGGCGTGCACATTAGAAGAGAGGTGAGAATTTCTCAAGAGAGTGTCGAACTAATATGATTTGCATTGGCCTGTATCAATTTAAATACTTGCTTAACGTATTTTAAAATCAAACACACTTTCGGGCCCTGACCCGTTTCTTTTTCTCTCTCTCTCTCCCTCTCTCTCTTTTGTATATATATGTATATTTTCAGGTGCCCAGCCACAGGGGCCTCTTGCTTAGGATCCTTTGTGAAGAACGAGCTGCAGCTTAGGTGGGAGTTGCAGGTCACTTGAGTAGACGACTTCTGTTATTGACTCCACTCCTACTACTCTCATTTATTGGGCACGTGTCGCCCTTTTCATCATTTCATTTATTGTTGGGATTTTTATATTTCAGTTATTCCAGTTTTGTTTTACGGGATTTATTCAGGATGGTTTATGATTTTTAGTTTTATTATGTTGACATTCGATTGACGAATGTATGGTTTTATTTTAGTTCATCGTGGTGTGATTCTATATCGTAGAAATGTTGTTTTGTGTAATTAAATCTTTTCTGTAATAAAAATTTGGAAGTTTGTATGAGAAATGGTTTTGACACTTAGCTTAATTATTTAGGGTGTTAAATTGGAAAAAGTGTTTTTATCGACAGTGATGCTGAGAATGAACCAACTGTTTACCTTGATTTAATTTAATAAAGGAGTGATCGCCCGATATTTAATTAGGCGGGGTGTCACATTAATTTCCCAAAATACGAAATTACCAAAATACCCTTTATGATGCCGGTATGGCCTAAAAATACCCCGGAATCCAAACTACACCCCCGGCTAGTGTTTTCTGACTATCTCGATCCTTCCGAACGCGTTGGCGCACTCAAAACGACCATACAGTTTATAGATTTTAAATTCACTTTTATAGTCAAAATATTACACCGTGATGCGGCGGTCCCACGCGTCTCAACAAAATTTCTAAAATGCCGTATATAAATCTCACGACAACTTTCATAATTCCAATTTCATATATACTCATATATGCACATAATTAAATACCAACTCACATCTTGTTAGTATTTATAACCGGGATTAATTTCCAAATAATTCACATTTAATTAATTAATCCCAAAAATAAATATAGCCAAAAGTACGGGGTATTACATTTGGTTTTTCGGGTTATCAAACGAAAGGAAAAATTTTATTTGGCTCAAAGTGGGTTGCAAAGGGATAATTTTTCACATCTTTTTATGGCCAATATTTTTGGGTAACAAACGATGGCCTACTTCATCGTCCAAATTGCTAATCACATTACCATATGCATCTCGAGATTAATTAAGTTTAGAGATATATTTAGCACGAATTTTGAGATAACATTTCACACATTTTCCATAACCGATCAAAATAAAGGATTGAGATCATCGACGACTTATTAAAACGCTGAAAAGAACTTTGAGTTAATCATAAACTCGGATTGATTTAAAAACTCATAAAAAATTGAAAGGCTCGAAATCTCACCGGGTTTTATTAATCTCCACACTTATTCGTAAAGTCGTCAATTTTCTTTCAATTTCCATCTTCGGTCAATTTCGGCTTAGTGCATTATGAATTTTATAATTTGAGACTTTAAATAAAATAAAGGTGACATTTTTGATAAATTTAAATTCCAATTTTTATTTATTTTGGAGAAAAATATTTTTGGATTTTTTTAACTTTTTTTAAAAAAATTTTGAATTTTTTTAAAAAAACACACACTTGGAAAGAACATGTGATCGAATCAATGAATCTAAACAATAAATGGGAAGAATATCCCACACACCCTAACTTAAATGTTGCATTGTCCTCAATGCGAATCAAGAACCCAACATAAAGAGAGGAAAAGAAAGATATTACCCAAATGAAGTGATCCCCGATGAGTGCGAGTCCATTGAATCTACAAAACATGTTAGAACCAAGCATAGAAAAAATAATAACAAAAACTCTAACTATCAAAACTAGACTATAATAAAAGAGAAAAAGAAAAAGAAAAAAAACTAACTATTTACAACCTAAAATTGGAACGGCTAATAAATCATACACTAAAAGTCGAAAAATTTGAGGGTCCACCCAAAATACAATTTGACTTTGAGGGATTAATGGTGTACCCTCACTATGATGCATGCCTCCCGAAAAATAAGAATTCCATTTGAAAAACGGAAGGCATGTGCAAATTTTAAAAAATGAACCATCACCAATTAAAAAATTTAGAGGGATTAAAAATTTGGGTGCACAGGGGGACAAGTACCATTGGGATCTAAGAAAAATAGAATCACCTCTAAAAGATTGTTCAAGTAGAATGGGAAGAGGGGCATACAAAAAGGAAGAGTCCATCTTGGAAAATAATTTAAGCATAGAGTGCTTGTCCTCAAAATCTTCTCCCCAAAAATTTTCACTGAGACCTCGAGGTGGGGCATGTTCAGAAACAGAGAATTTATCTATCCTATAATTCAACTCGCTCTCATCTAAGTGACCAAGTGAGGCCCAAAATGATTCAATTTCAAGAGTGATGTTCTCATTCACCGAGCCGAATTCTATCTCAAATTCCGCTAAGCTCAAATCTTCTAGGTCTCCCTCTTGCTTTGTTTCTATCTCACCTAGAAGAAATGTATCTATCGTGTCTTGCCATTCGCTCTCTTCTAGGTAACCTAATAAATCTCTCTTGATTCCCTCTAAATTTTCTCTTTCGCTAACACTCAAGGAGTGTTCTCCTATGTCCCGTGGAATGTTCTCAAGATCTTGTCCTCTAAAATTTTCAGTTGGATCTGGCGGAGTGACACGTCTAAGTGTATGGCCCGTAAGATGAAGCATCTCAAAAAAACATTCCCATACAATAAGCGGATCAGCATCCTCAAGACATTCATCCAGTTCTTGTGATGGATTTAATGGTTCGATAATAGTGAGGACACAAGGAGACAAATGATCTTCAACCTCAGTAAATTTTGCAATAGTTATAAGAGGTTGATATTCAAAAGAACTTGGATTACTCTCAATGATTTCATTCTCAAAAGTATTAGGTGAATCACAAGTCTCGACCTTCTCTAAGTTGTCCAAATAATCATTCAATTCCTTGCAAATTGTTGTAATTTTCAACTCGGTAACATCAAGGTCATCAGATTGCTTTTTTATATCAAGCAAGAGTTCTTCCAAAGTAGGCTTCCTTGGTTATAACACCTCGAATTCCTCATTTGGTTGAAAACTTACTTCATCTTCAAAACTATCGGAAAAAAAATCCTCATTGGGTTCAAATAATGCATCTAACTCTTGCTCCCAATAACGATTTTTTTCTCGATATTCTTTTTCAAGTCTTTCTTCTTCAAGCAATTGATTTTGATAAATTTGGAGTTTCTTACCACTAGGCTTGTATTTTTGATAATCATCTTTAGTGATATTGATCCAATGGTCATAAGTCTTGAGTGCCTCCTCCTCCTCACTATTAGCATAACAATTAAAGCCACCAAAAGAGTTAAAATAAGACATTTCAAATTGGGCAATTCAAGAACGTGACACCCATTTTTTTTTCAATTTTTGTTATATATATTTTTTTTTTCGAAATCACTTGTAGATAAAAATAACTTTCTTAAACATTTAACAATTTCAATCCCCGGCAACGGCGCCAAAAACTTGATGCGACTAAGAATTTGTCTCAGAAATGCGTTCACTCTAGGCTCAAGTGCAAGCCTGTCGCTCAAGTAATAAACCCGGTAAGTCGGGATCGTATCCACAGGGATCGAGATTGCCAAATAGTAATAAGAAAAATTATTAAATCTTAAAATGATTTCTTAAAAGAAACGAAAAGATGATTAATAATTGGGAAAATTTAACAAACTAAAAAGTGCAAAAGAAATTAGATCTGACAAATGGGAGAAAATAGGGTAGGGTACAATCCCTCAATCCTTAACAAATTACCGTATAGAATACTAGAATTGTAAATTAAAATTATTCACTAGATCCGGTCTTTATACATTCTAAGCATTACATATATGAGGGATCTAGCCCGCATCGTATGAAATCAAAGATAGATATAAAGCGGTGAATGATAAATCATACTCGCAAAGCGTTCTTAAACATCTCAAGTACCTAGGGCAAGAGAGATTAAAAGATTGACAATGTTTGTATGAGTTTCTTTCACGATTCAATCAATATTTTAATTTAACCTTTATTTTCTACATAAATAATTTTCCTTGGATTGAGTTCATGTACCCCAACCCTTGGGAATTTAGCTACTCATTATTTGATTAAAGAACAAATTCATACACAAAATTATGGATCTACAAGACATTGGAAATAATTTGCAAATAATAAAACTAGAGAATGGAAAGATATTACTTGAATTCAGCAACAAAAATGGAATTGGAATCCAGAATTTCTTACAAACTAGAGTTCATGAAAACTCTTGAAGTAATAGAAAATTTGCTCTCAAAATCTAACCCTAAAATTCAATCTAGCACTGCTAACCTACTCCTAACCTAGCCTCTCTCTAGCAACTCCCTAAAAGGATTTTTTTTTAAGCCTCCCCCAAAAGAATGCTAGGGCTTGGCCTTTTATAGCACCAAGTTGCATGAATTTGGCATCAAATTTCGCTTGTGGCACAAGTTTTCCAAGAGTTGCACTGCATTAAATGCATAATTAATTGCAGAAATCCGCACATCCAAACTCTTCATTATCGCGCAACTTCAAAACATCGTAACTTCTTCACCGTAGCTCGGATTGAGGTGCCGTTTTTTCCAGTATTCTTGTAATTTAGAGCTCTTCAACTTTCTAGTTAGCCCCACCTCCGTACTAAGGAAAACAAATTACGAAAATGCCCTTCAACTCTCCATTTCTTGGTTTCTTTCACTGTTTTGAGCTCTCCTTCGCACTAACTTGAGTGAAATACCTGTAAAACACATGAGAAATACACAAAACACGAAATACTTGCCAAAAAAGGTTACTAGCATAAATACAAAACAAATCCAAGATATTTACACTGCACGGGATCATAAAAATACCGAAATTAAGGGGATAAATGTCAAGAATATGTGCCTAATCAATAATGTGACCAACTTGAAACCTGACATTTCTTGGACTGATGAAGAATTTAAATGGTCATCTTTTAATTCTAAGGGTCTAAGTGCTATTTCTGGGTCTGTCACACCTGATGAGTTCAAACTCATAATGACGTGCACCACGTCAAAAGAGGCATGGGATGTATTGCAACTTACCCATGAAGGAACAAATGTTGTTAAAGAGTCAAAATTGCAAAATTTAACAACTCAATTTGAAACCATCACCATGCATGAAAATGAATGTTTTGATGAATTTTATGCTAGGATTTCTGACATTGTTAATACTAGCTATAATCTTGGTGAACATATTCCAAATGCTAGAGTTGTTAAAAAGATTCTTCGTTCCCTTCCTAAGCGTTTTATACCTAAAGTCACTGTGCTAAATTCCTTGGGTAATTTAAATACTCTAAAATTGGAAGAACTGGTAGGAGATTTGCAAACTTATGAAATAGACATGTTTCCTAAATCTGCCAAGCCAAAAGATAAGGGAATTGCCCTTAAAGCCCAAGAGAGAAAAAGTGAGGGGTCAGCAAGAAAGAAAGTCGAGTCATCTATAAAGATAGAAAATTCTGATTCTGAATGTGAGTTTGACTTAGATGATTTGGCATTATTTGCTAAAAACTTCAAGAAAATTTTGAAATTTAAAAAAAGTGGAAACTTCAAAGATAAAAAGAATTTTCAGGAAAATAAGTTTGAAAAGAAAGATTTCAAAGAACCCCCTAAAGACAGTGAGAGGTGTTTTGAGTGCGACGGTAAGGGACACATAGCGTTTGAGTGTGCCACTCGTCTGAATAGGGAAAAGGGTAAAGCTGTCCTAAATGCTAGCCTTAGTGACGACAGTGAGGTCGAGTCGGTGGACTCGAAGATGAGTCACCGCATGAGCGTAACTTCACCGCGTTCATGGCTTGTCATGTGAATACTCCTAGTTCTCCTCACGACGATGAGGATGATGCTTCACAGGGACACCTCGAAAATGAGAACGAAGAAAGTGAGGGGGAGGAGGAAGGTAGTGAGGACGAGAGTAACCTTCAATGCGCCTACGCCAAGTTATATAATGAGTCTTTCAAAACTAAAAAACGTAACAAGGCGTTAGTTCTTAGGATCACCACGTTAGAAGAAGAGTTAGAAGAGACGAGAGAGAGAGAAAGAGAGTCCTCCACCTGCACCGCCATGACAGAGAGAGAGTCTGCCTGGGTTAATAAAGAGAATTTGCTTAGAGAGAGAGAGAGAAGTTTTGAGAAAGAGAAAGCGGACTTGACTAAACAAGTGGCTAGTCTTACTAGTGAGCTCCATTCCTCCATGGAGACTCGGAAGAAACTTGAAGCCCTTGTTGCTCAGCTTACTCATGATCTTAAGAGATCTAGGAAAGTCAAGGTACAAATCGAGGACAAATCTGGGAAGATGGGAAAGATGCTCCTCGGTCCCGCTTTAGGTTTTGGTGATAGGCAAGGAATTGGTTTTGATGGTGCCTCCACGTCTCAAATTGCACCGGGACCAACTCCTGAGTTTACTACGACTCCTTATGGCCGTCATCAAAAACCAAGAAGGAGAGTTCGACTAAAAAAAGCAAACCAAGGTCCTCCTAATACTGTGCCCTTTTGCTTCCATTGCAAAAGAAATGGACACCTTAGGGAGTGTTGCTATAGATTTGGTCGGACACGACGTACTTTTGCTCCTCCACATCATACTGATGAGTTTGCTAGTCTGAGAGAGTAAGTTGAGTTTCTAGCCGCCACATCACAGAGTTTGATGGAGGAATTCCGACGAATGTCCTCACCGTCAAGAATGCTTCCCGCATTCCGGTTAAAACCAACAATAACAACGGTAAACAAAAGGTTACCTATTCTTGGGTTCCTAAGAAAGAGAAAAAGGCCCTTGTTGTTCATGTTTCTCTCAAAGCACATAATACCTCTCAGTGGTATTTTGACAGTGGATGCTCCAGACACATGACAGGTGATGTCTCCCTTTTTACTCAGATTGAGGAGTATGATGATGGGAGAGTTACTTTTGGAGATGGGAGTAAATCTAGCATTGTAGGACGAGGTACTGTAGAGTTACCAGGACTTCCTAAGCTAGAAAATGTCTTGTACGTCAAAGGTTTAAAAGCAAACCTTCTCAGCATCAGCCAGCTGTGCGACAATGACTTTGCAGTAAAGTTTGACCGGGAAGCTTGTAAGGTCTATAATCAAGCCGGTAAACTATTAGTGCAAGGGGTGAGGACAGAGGATAACTGTTATGGGACTGAGCCCAAATCCTCACTTGTCTGCAACAGCGCCACGATCACTCCTATGGATCTGTGGCACCAACGTCTAGGTCACGTGAACGTGAGAGATTTGACTCGTCTTGTTAAGAAAGGCCTAGTACGTGGCTTACCATCTCTCGGAAAGCCAACTTCCACGATTTGTGGACCCTGTCAGTTGGGAAAGCAAATTCGTAGTCCGCATAGGAAGTTGAATTCCATTACCACCTCCCATGTTCTTGAGTTGATACATATGGATCTTATGGGTCCTACTCGTACGGAGAGTATAGGTGGTAAGAGATATGTTCTCGTGATGGAGGATGATTTATCTAGATACTCCATTGTAGGTTTTCTAAGAGAGAAATCAGATGCTGTAGAGTTCCTAACGACCAAGTGCCGTGTCCTGCAAAATCAACACGGAGTCAATATTAACAGGATGCGTAGTGACAACGGCACTGAATTTATTGAAGCAAAAGTAGATCTTTACTGTGATAGCATTGGGATCAAACATGATTTTTCTGCTGTGAGAACTCCTCAGCAAAATGGGATTGTTGAGAGAAAGAATAGAACGATCCAAGAAATGGCTAGATCAATGCTTCAAGGTCGTAAGTTCTCTAGGAGATTTTGGGCAGAGGCAGTGTCTACTGCATGCCACACGGTGAATAGGGTATATCTGCGTCCACACACACTCAAAACGCCTTATGAATTGTGGACTGGCAAGAAACCCAACCTGGCATATTTCCGTGTTTTGGGGATTAATTGCTACATCCTACGGGATAGAGAGCAATTAGGAAAGTTCGACTCCCGAAGCGACGAGGGAATATTGCTAGGATATTCATCGAACAGTAGAGCATACTGGGTTTTTAACCTGAAGAGCTCTAAGGTTATGGAATCAATAAACGTCACTGTGCAAGATGACGAACCTCCGACGTCTATTGATTCTAACCTTCAGTGTGAGGATGAGGACTGTTCTGACAGTGATTTCCCTATTCCTCTTCCACATCCTGTGGACCCTACTCCTGTGTTAGGAGACACACCTTCTTGGGTTTGCAAGAGTCATGATCCTTCTGCCATTGTTGGCGATCCCACTCTAGGGGTCAAGACTCGTGCTCAACTAGAGAACGTTGTTACTCATTATTGCTACACGTCCAAAGTCGAGCCCAAGAATCACAAGGAAGCACTCAAGGATGAACACTGGATATCCACTATGTAGGATGAGTTGCTTCAGTTTAAGAAGAACAATGTCTGGGAACTTGTCCCCCGACCTAATGATACTAATGTGATAGGTACCCGGTGGATTTTCAAGAATAAAATAGATAAAAATGGTACTATTACTAAAAACAAAGCTAGGTTGGTCGCTCAAGGCTACACACAGATAGAGGGTGTAGACTTTGGGGAGACATTTGCTCATGTTGCGAGGCTTGAGTCCGTCCGTTTACTACTCGCCATCGCATGTCATCTGCACTTCAAGTTATATCAGATGGATGTCAAGAGTGCCTTTCTGAATGGCATTCTACAGGAGGAGGTTTATGTGGAACAACCAAAAGGGTTTGAAGACCCTAAGCACCTGGATCACGTCTATTATCTGAGGAAAGCCTTGTATGGTTTAAAGCAAGCACCCCGTGCTTGGTATGAGAGGCTTACTTCCTATCTCTTAGCCCGTGGCTTCAAGAGAGGGGGAGTTGATATAACGTTGTTCGTCAGGAGAGATGACGGTGCTATTTTGGTTGCCCAAGTCTATGTGGACGACATAGTCTTTGGATCCACATGCTCCCAGCATGCTCACCACTTTGAGGAGGAGATGAAAAGTGAGTTTGAGATGAGCATGGTAGGTGAGCTTACTTTCTTCCTTGGACTCCAGGTTCGTCAGCTAGAGGATGGGATGTTCATCTCCCAATCCAAGTATGCTAGAAACCTAGTGAAGAAATTTGGTTTAGACTCCGCTAAGCATGCACGTACACCTATGAATACTTCTACCAAGCTTAGTAAGGACACTTCAGGCAAGGACGTTGAGCAAACCTTGTATCGGAGTATGATAGGCAGTCTTCTCTACTTGACTGCTAGTCATCCAGACATAGCGTATAGTGTTGGAGTCTGTGCGCGATTTCAGGCATCTCCGAAAGAGTCTCACTTACTCGCTCTAAAACGTATTATCAAATACGTGAGTGGAACTCTCTCATACGGAATTTGGTATTCCTTTGATACCAATGACCGTTTGTCCGCCTATTCGGATGCTGATTGGGCCGGAGATGCAGATGGTTGTAGGAGCACTTCTGGTGGATGTTTCTACTTTGGTTCTGCTCTTGTCTCTTGGTTGAGAAAGAAGCAAAACTCCATCTCTTTGTCCACTGCGGAGGCTGAGTACATCGCCGCCGTGAGTTGTTGCACGCAACTCATGTGGATAAAGCAAATGTTGGAGGATTATGGGATTTCACAGGACACCATGACCATTTCCTGTGATAACACGAGCGCGATACACATATCCCGCAATCCTGTCCAACATTCGCGCACAAAGCACATCAGGTTATGCGAGCACTTTATACGTCAGTTAGTTGAGGAGAAGGTCATAACCCTGAGTTTTGTTCCCACGGACCGTCAGTTAGCCGATATTTTCACGAAACCTTTAGATGCCCTTAGATTTTAGAGTCTTAGGAAGTCTTTGGGGATTTGTACAGTTGACTGAGGGGTTGGTCCATGTCTAGCATAGGTTGCATTGCCATTTACATATCATCTGATGCCTATTGCTAGATTGTATTATTAGTTTGCTGTATTTTTGCTTTTTGCTTCTTATTTTAAAAAATACAAAACGATTTTCTGTTTAAAAATTTTAAGAAAAGCACAAAAGGATTTTATTTTGATAAATTTTTTTTTGAAAAATCCAACAAGACTTTTTCTTTTGTTTTGCACCTTTTATGGATGAGCATTTAAGATAGCCATGTCACAACTTCATTTCATATATCCACGTGACTGTTTGGTAGAGATTTGAGACGCTACATCATTTCATCCATGTGCTTAACATTGATTGGAGTCCTTGAGATGTAATTAGTGATATCTTCCTACATGTTTGACTCCTATATCCTTTAATGCACACATGCACGGCTATATTTGATTATTGCACTTGTCTATCACATATTGGCTTGAGTGTTTCTATCTCAATTCTGTCTATACAATGTACAATATGCGATAAAACTTGACAAGATTGGATTGCATGTAAAAACCGTTTTGGTGAGACTGTGTGATATTTTTCATAACGGGGAGGGGCTGCGAAAGTTGATTCCTATCCTTTGCGCAAAAGCCACCGTTAAAATGGACCAAAAAATGGAGGAATTTTAATATCCGAGGTCCTAAGAGGTTAAAAGAGCCCGAAAAAATTGATAAGGCAATAAAAAGTAATTCATGCCAAATCTGGGCCATTTAGGTTTCACCCAATTCTCCAAAGTTTGAGAATTTAGTATTCCTCTCTTCAAAATATAAATCTGAGGGAGTTTGGTTGGAGAATAAAAACGGGTTTGCACTTCCTTGAAAGTCCTGAAAAAGCATGAAAATCATTTTGGACGTTATTGGTGTAGAAATCACTTTGAGCTTTGATTTGTAGATTTGATATAGTCAATGTCTTATATTTCCAATCTTTTACACCAAAGGAAGCATTTGAGTTCATTCGTTAGGAATATCCAATATTCATCGTGCACATATGTCATGTTTGTATGCATTGATTTTCCTATCGAATTTGATCACACCACTTCATTTACGCTATCATCGACTTGGTTGTTTTATGTTCATTAATGGTGTGATTTATACCTTGTGTCACCCCGATTTTGCTTGTTTATTTCATTTCTCTCATTTTATCTATTTGGGGACATCATAAAAAGGGGGAGAATGAATTATCTGATTAGAATGAATTATCTGATTAGAATGAATTATCTGATTATGGGGGGAGTTTTGAAATTTGAGGTTCATCATAAATCTGGTATATATGTATATATACATCTCATTTCAAACTCGATACGTCACTTGGTATTTGCTTTATCTCATGTGTGTAGGTACATCCTTGATAATCCCATGATACACACCCTGATGAGAAAAGCGTGAAGATTCCTGAAGAATTGAAGAACAAACGATGCAGCCTTAGTCATATGTACCTCTTTCAGTTTTGGGTTCATGGAAGGGTAGATTTGAATAGGCATTGTTCATACTTGATAATTCGGATTTTTTATGTTTGTTCCGGCATAGACATAGGGGGAGATTTGTAAGGACAATTTGTCCATCTTTATGTATATGTTATGTCATACGCCGTTACAAAATTGATGGTTGAAAAGATCACATCGTCATCAACGAAATCCGAAATCCGAAGATCAAAAGAAGAAGGAATCTGGAAACAGTCAGCCGGACCGGTCCGCCCCAAAATAAAAAGAACCGATCCGACTGCGGATCGGTCGGCCTAGGACCGGACCGGACCGCCTTGCAAAATGAGTCCAGAGAGTACCGAACCGATTGCGAACCGAATCGGCTTCAAATTAAAAGAACCGATCCGCCATCGGACCGATCCGCCTGTGGCCCGGACCGATCCGCCCTGGATAAACTCTGCCAGATCGTGTAGCAGATTTTTTAGGGTTTTGATTCCTTATTTAAACCACGATCAGTAGTTGGTTTCTATAAGACTTTCCCACGTTTTTCAGAGCATATCAACCCTAAAGTCTTCACCTATTGAGTCCTATGATTCTAGGTTTTTAGATTCACTCATCTTCCATATCTATGTGAATCAAGTTTGGTAACCCAAGAACACCATTGCTGTTGTTCAACCCTTGTGAAGTGGACCGTTTCTTCCTCTTCATTGCAGCCCTACTGGAAAGGGATAATTCCAGCCGTGACTACAGAATCCGATACCTGAGGGTAATTCTTAGTCAATTTGTATTTTCATTGTAATCCGATTGTAAGCCGTTTTCTTACAAATTATAGTGAAAATAAATGGTTTTGCCCCTGTGGGGGATTTTTCCTCAATTATGTGTGTTTGAATAACTTGTGTATGATTTCATATTGTTTCATTCACAGCTAGTTGCATGTTTAGGGTTTGTTTGGGTTAAAAAGGTGTTTATTATATTATTTCTTAATTGAACGCAAGCGCCAACTCTTTCACAAGTAATAAACCTCTTATTATCTTGTAGTGTCCAATCGGGAGGGACGGCTCTCGTGACAAGATAGCTCACGATATCCGAAAACTAGGGCAAAGAAGAGGTATCAGAGAGTTTCTCATCCAGAAAGTATTCGTCTATGGGTATTGGACCACTAGGTACGTCGGACGAAAGCCATGATAAGTGGTCGGCAACGAAATTTTCTACTCCTTTCTTATCTTTAATGGAGAGATTAAACTCTTGTAAGAGTAGGATCCACCTTATGAGGCGCGATTTTGCGTTTTTCTTCGTGAGTAGGTAGGACCAAAATTTGTCAAGAGCAAAGACTACCGCTAGCAACTCCTTCTCTGTAGTGGAGTAATTGATTTATGGTCCGGTAAGAGTCCGGCTAGCTTAGTAGATGACATGAGCCTTATTGTCTTTACTTTGGCCCAAAATAGCCCCTATGGCATAATCGTTAGCATCACACATAAGTTCGAATGGTAAGGACTAATCCGGAACTTGCATGATGGGAGAGGACACAAGCATGGTTTTCAATTTTTCAAAAGCATTATGGCATGCTTCCTTCCACTCAAATGGGGTGTCCTTTATGAGTAGATTTCTTAAGGGTCTAGCGATGGCGCTAAAGTCCCTAATGAACCTTCGATAAAACCCCGTGTGGCCCAAGAAGGAGCGCACGTCTTTGAGCGATTTTGATGGGGGTAGATCGGCTATGACATCTATCTTAGCTCTATCAACTTCTATCCCTTTGGATGAAACTATGTGGCCAAGAACTATTCCCTCACTGGCCATAAAATGGCATTTCTCCCAATATAGCACCAAGTTCTTCTCCACACACCGGGCAAGTACCTTTTGCATCTTTTCAAGACAAGGATCGAAAGAGGTGCCAAAAACGCTGAAATCGTCCATGAACACTTCAAGTCCTCTCTCGACCATGTTACTAAATAAACTCAACATGCACCGTTGAAAGGTCGCGAGTGCATTACACAAGCCGAATGGCATACGTTTGTAGGTAAATGTACCAAAAGGGAAAGTGAAAGTCATTTTCTCTTGGTTAAGTGCATCTACCTCAATTTGGTTATATCCGAAATAACCATCAAGGAAGCAATAGTAAGGGTGGCCCGCTACTCTTTGAAGCATCTAATCAATAAATGGCAAAGGGAAATGGTCTTTCCTAGTTCCCGCATTGAGTTTTCGGTAATCAATGCAAACGCGCCACCCGGTGGTGGTACGTTGGGGGACTAGCTCTCTGATAAGCACCCAAAAGTGTATAATTTATACCCCAATATGTGCATTTTAGTCCATCGTTTTAATTAAAATTGACCTTATGTTCGTATTTTATTATTTTTCAGGTCAATCAGCAGTCGTAGTATCAAATAATGCTAAATCAAGGCAATTGCGATGCAGAAGCGGTCAAAAGCGTGCATCGAAGAAATCAAGGAGATCGCGAAGTCTGGATTCCAATCTGAGCTTGCCCCGAGATGTGATCCGACGCCCCGAAACAGTCTCGTAACCTTAACTTAGCCCAAACCGAGCCCAGTCCATACCCCGAGCCCGATGTGTGTTGAGTTTGTACATTTATTATTTTTCTAGATTTTTATTTTTAGTCATTTTATTTTTAGGATTTATTTAGAAATTTCTAGGATTTATTTTCTATTTTTCTATTTCTTTATTTTGATTTTTATTTTTATTAGTTTTTAATTTTTAATCTTTATCTTATTTTTATTAGGATTAGTTTTTAGAAACTTGTTTTCATCTTTTATTTTAGTTTTATTAGGATTATATTTTTTTTTAGTTTTAATAGAGTTTTATTTTATTTCTTTTTATTTTCATTTTTTTTAGATGTTAGATTTTTGTTTTATTAGATTGAAAATTTTTATTTTATTTTATTTTTTTTAGTTTTAGTTTTAATTTTTTTAGTGTCATTTTTTTAAGGGTGCAAATTAAACACACACAACCCCTTTTACACCCATAACCCCCAAATATCATACACCCACACACACCTTATCACTCCCTCACCCACACTCATTCACCCTACACCCCACCACACCTTATTCCTTCTATCATCATCTTCTCCACCAAACAAACCAACACCAATCTCTCTCCTAAAACCTCCATAGCCAACAACCCTCACACCTCTCTACCCCACCTGCCCAACCCGACCTCGCCACCTGCCCGGCGTCTAGATCCGGCAACCATCTGCCACCAGACCCCCTGTTCGCCGGTACCCGGTACTCCAGCACCAACCTGATCCAGAATCCGGCCCAGCCACAACCCGAAAATGCGAGCCCCCTGCGAACGACCCGAACCTTGCTCCGAACCGGCACAGCTGAACCAAAACCGAAACTCGAGCCAGCCCTGGTCCCAAAACCCGAACTCGGCGCACCACCCCGTGTTCTAACCGAAACCGTTTTGTCCAACAGCCCTTAAAAATCGGAAGACCCATTTCAAATCCCGCAAAAAAAAAAAAAAAAAAAAAGTCAAAAACCAAGCCAAGAAGATCCCACAAAATCCTCTTCATCCAACAAAGCATCGGGGGTCAACCAAAAGAAAAGGGAAAAGCTTATAAGAAGGGATCTCTCAACAGTAAATACACATATACCCAGATGCAGAGAGCGACGAGAGACAGAAAAAGAAAAAAAGAGAGACTGTAGAGGGTACAAAAAAGTTATAAAAAAAATTCCAAAAAAAGTAAAAATTTGTAGGTTCAATTTTTGTTTTTAGTTTTGTAATCCAGTCCAATTTTTGTGACGAGTTAGGATGCGTGTTCATGTCACAATTGGCTCAAGGAATTATTCATATCGTATTTCTTTCTCTTCTATTTAATTTCTTGCTGATTAATTGTGATTGTGCTGAAAATTTAATCATGTCAGGCTAAACACCCCATTCAAGGGGTGGGATGAAATATGTATGTTAATTTAATTAATTGAACAATTGTTCAATTTATGTGTTTTAGGAAAATTAAATTGGAAAAAAATCACACATTAATTTATTTAACGAGAGTTAATAAATTAATGTTAAAAATTGATATTTGATTTTTGGATTTAACTTAGAGATAGGTTTCATTCTTGAATTCAAATATTAATCTTATGTTTTCAATTCAAAGATCCGTACAATTTTTTTATGAATTGATCGTAGCGGATAATTTGTAAAAAAGGGGTATGAATCTAAATTTTATATTTGTAGTGACACTTTCTGACTTAACTGCTAAAAAAATGATTTTGAATTTAGGATTGTAACGAGAGTTAAATTCTAAATTTCAATATTATTTCGAACGTATCAAATGAATAATTGGGAAATTAAGTTAAATTAATTACGTTGAGTAATCCCATCTCTTGTTTCTTCTCATAAATTCCAAACTAGATTACTTTTCAAAATTTCGTAGTTACTTTAGTTGCGTAAAATTTCATTTCCTCCATTAAAATTTGTTTTAAAAAAATAATAAAAAAAAGAGATTTTTAATAAAAATTAAAATTGCAATTTTTCACAATAACGGTTTCGATGCTTGAAATTGGATTGATACCCGAATTTGTCACGATACTGAATTTTTAATAAATTTTGTAGGTGATTCCAGGAATTTTGATACTCTGAGTTTTGTCCGCAACGACATTCCAAATCCATATCTGAAGGAATACAAATTAAGACTTATCACTCTCTTTTGGCATTCTCAATCACTGTCATGCCCGACTTCTTCGGGACAACTTGAATAAGGCTCATTCATTTGCTATCTGAGATTGGGTAGATAATCCCGGCATCCAATAGCTTAATGATCTCGTTTCTCACCACTTCTTTCATATTAGGGTTTAGCCTTCTTTGCATTTCTCTTGAGGGTTTGACATCCTCTTCGAGATGGATCTTGTGGGTGCAAATCAAAGGACTTATCCCTTTCAAATCAGCAATGCACCAACCAAAAGCACCTCGGTGCTTCCTCAGAATCTTTAGTAATTTACTCTCCTGCTCTTCGTCTAGGCTAGAGGAAACAACAACAGGAAATGTCTCATCCTCTCCCAGGTATGCATATTTAATATGGGAGGGGAGTTTCTTCAATTCGAGGGTTGGAAATTTTTTGTTGGAGGGAACCATGCGTGCATCCCTCGGTGGTAACTCGTCGAATCTAGAAACCCAACTTACATCTCTCGCGTCCTCGTCTGACGCTCTCTCATCAAGTAACTCTCTCAACTCCTCAACCTCCCTCTCGAATGCGGTGTACGTCCCCTCAATCTCGTGGCTCGACACTAAACAGGACCCTAAGGCATATCCATAATAGTTTTCCTCAAAATATTCCTCTACGATCTCGTCTATTAAGCTCACCGCGTGAAGATCATCTTCTTCCCCCATCTGTTGGGTGATATGGAAGATGTTAGTCTCTAAAGTCATGTTCCCAAAAGTGAGTTTCATTTGCCCAGTCCGAGTATTGATGATTGCGTTATCCGTATCTAAGAACGGGCGCCCAAGAATGATGGGAACATGATTGCTCGAGGCGAAGGAGGGCTCCGTGTCCCAAATGACAAAATCCATCGGGAAGTAGATCCGCTAACTATGCCTCTTGGGATCTTCACGTCCTTAACTATGCCTCATGGGATCTTCACGGTTCGATCCGCTAACTAGAGAGTGACCTTTATGGGCTTGAGGTCGCCCAAATCAAGTTGCCTATAGATGGCGTTAGGGAGAATATTGACACTTGCTCCCAAGTCAAGTAAGGCTTTTTTGATTTTATTTTCTCTAATGATGCATGAAATGGTGGGTGCACCGGGATCCTTGAATTTTGGTAGGAGATCATTAAGTAGGATGGAGTTCACGTTCTGTGCTAGAAAGACATTTTTCTTTACCTTCATCCTCCTTTTCACCATCAACAAATCTTTGATGACTTTTCCATAAGCTGGAATTTGCTTAATAGCATCGAGGAAAGGTAAATTTTGCTTCACTTGCTTTAGTACGTGTAGGACTTTATTACGGGGGTTTCCTTTGTGGGAAGGAATCAACCTTTGAGGAAACGGTGCCGCGATGGGTGGCTTCACTACTACCTCGGGCTCACCAGTGTCCTCTTTATCACTCTCCTTCAAGGCGACATCTTCGTCCTCTTTCGTGTCGGGCGAAATGTCCTTGTCTTTGGTTGCGTCGTGTGGGGAGGTGATAAATCAATGACTCTCCCACTACGAAGAGTGGTCACCGCTTGACATTGCTCTTGACGTTTTGTCTAGGCTAGTTTGACCTTGGGGCGGTCTTTGGCCCTAGGCAGGAAACTTGCCTTTCTCTTGGATACTCAACGATGATTGCAACTGCGAAATGTTCGCGTTCATGTCGTTGATCATGCGCTCATGCCTATCATTAGTTGCAGTCTGGGTATTGATAAAGTGTTTTATCGTATCCTCAAGATTTCTTCGCGGTGGAGTGATATATGCTCCTTGAGGTGGTGGTTCTTGCACATGTGGAGCTTGTTGAAAGTGCGGTGGTGGTGGAGGGGAAACATGTGAATTATGATTCATCGCAGCATGTTGTTGTCCATAGCTAAAACCATGGTGGTTTTTCCATGAAGGATTGTAAGAATTCCCGTGCGGTGCACCGAAATTACCCTTGAATCCTCCTATACCACTGACTTGCTCTTGAAGCATCACTTTGTAAGAGGGTATAATTGGGCATTCCTCAGTTAAATGATCCGCCTCATAAATCGCACACACCTTCTCAATAGGTTTTGGGATGGATCCAGTTGGTCCTCTTCCATATACCTCACGTAGGTCTCGCAGTCCTTTCTCAAGTGTATCGAGTCGACTGTCCGTCATAGAATTCTTTTCTACATGAAATAGGTAGAACGCCGATGGAGTGGTGGTCACTTGACGATTTTGATTTTGAGCATTAGGGGTTAGATGTATCCCAGGATTGGGTAGTCTCGACGACATACCTCAGGTGAAGCTCAGCATCGTGGGCGTCTAAGTCGATAAACGGACCACTACCCATGGTTTCAACAAGTTGCTTGGAATTAATGTTTAGCCCATTATGGCTAAAGGAAATGATTTGAGTTTTATCAAAACCATGATGGAGACATGAGGCAATTAACTCATTGAAACGCTCGTAGTATCGATCGAATGACTCATTTTCTAATTGTCGAAAAGTTTGAATTTGAGCCTTGATGGAATTCGTTCGATGTGTAGGAAATAACTTCTTGAGAAATTTGGATTGTAGCTCGTTCCATGATGAAATCGAATTTGGAGGTAAAGACCATAGCCAGGTCTTAACCTTATCCTTTAGCGATAATGGGAAGAGTTTAAGGCGGAGCACATCTTTTGTGCAAGTTTGATCGCTGAGAGTCTAGCACGCCTCCTTAAATTCCATGATGTGGGCATATGGCTTTTCTGAATCCATTCCATAGTAAGTGGGAAGTATCTAGATCATCCCATTCCTAAAGCGAAATAGCCCTGCATTGTACGGGAGTAAAATGCATCCCGGAGTGACAGTGCGCTCGGGATATAAGACGTCTCTCAAAGGACGATACGGGGCCTCTCCCTCGTCGGCGGCTGCATTACCATGTTGTGACATGTCTCTCTATCTCAAAGATTCGGTATCCTCACATGGTATACTCGGAGCGTGCTCTGAAGTGTGTCCTAAGAAGGAAAACATGGTATTGTTTGAGATTGAGTGTGATGGTGTGGGAGGTGGAACCCATAACTGTGGAGCGTTAGGAGTGTGAGGGCTATCAGGATCGTACTCAACTATTGGATTTTCGTGAATATGGGTTGGAGTATTATGGGGAGTTGGAGTGAGTTCAAAATTTTGCATTAACTGGCTTATGAGAGATGCTGATGAATATTTTTGTGCTTTTTAAATTTTTTTTATATGTTTTTGGATTTTTGGAAATTTTTGGTCAAAGTTTGAGATTGACTCGATCTAATCGTAAGTCTACCTAATTCCACGGTAACGGCGCCAAAAACTTGACGCGAATAAGAATGTGTCTCAAAAAGTGCGTACTCTCTAAGCTCAAGTGCAAGCCTGTCGCGTTAGTAATAAACCCAGTAAGTCGGGATCGTATCCACAGGGAAATAGGACAATGGAATTGTAACGACGTTGGACAGATGAATGAATCCTAACTCTTACTCTAGAGAAAAAGGAAAAGATGATTGGTTTTGGGAATTGACTACAACTAAATGCAATTTTTGAAATTATTTATTTAATGCACTAAAATATGAATGGAATGCAACTATTCTAAATTATCTAAATTACTGAAAGTGATTGAACTGAGATTTGAACTATATGATGAAAGAAAAAGGACATGAATACAATCCTTCAATCCTAGTGTATTGATGGTATAAAACTAATCGTAAATTTAAACGATTAATTAGACCCAGAATTTAATACTCCTAAGCATTACGTATGTGAGGTTGAAGCCCGCACCATACTTAATCAGAGGACGAGTAAATCGGTATTGCGATAGTTACACTCGAATTGCATTATGAAGCATCCCGGTTACCCTGAAGCAAATGAGATCCAAAGACCTACAATTGTCACGATACTACGCAAAACGATCGTAATCAAATCTTTAAATTTGGAGGAGTAATTTTATACACATGCAACTACCACATTAGGTTGAGTTCATGTGTCCCAGCCTTTAAAAGTCTAGCCTACAATGATGAAAGTAATGAAAACGATTTTTGAATTGCAGGAAATCATGATTAAACTAAGGGAGAATTGTATAATGATATAGAAAGAAAATTAGATAGAAGAAACTAATCACTAATCTTACCAAAGCACTCAAAGCATCAAGTAAAAAGACATGTAATCACAGAAATCTAAACAATCTTCAATCTTGGAATTAAAATTATAATCTATCTTCAAACTAGGGTTTTTCTGAAAAGAATGGGAAATTAGATAAATTCTCTGTTGTTTAGAATGATAATAACTCGGGTTTAAATACCCTACAAAACTTCAAGAGTTTTAGCTGAACTAGGACTCTCCATTAAAGGGGGAGTAATAAATAAAAATTCGACAGTCGGATCGATCCGGGCCTTCTTCGGTTCGGTCTGGCTGGAATTCGAATCGGTTCATTTATTTCTTGGTCGGATCGATCCGGTATGGATCAGTTCATTTATTTTACCTCAGCTTCGATCCGTCTTCGGTCCGGGGTTCTCTGAAAATTGGCATTGCGGATCGGTCCGGATTTCCTTTGACTTTTTCTTCTACTTTTGACTGTTCATAACTTTCACACCGGGATTCCGATTGAGGTGTCGTTTCTTCCTACATGCTCGTGAACTTGATATCTTCAACTTTTCTTGAGATGCCTCATCCGAATTTTGGGTAAAAATTATGATTTTTCCCTTTTGACTTTCCTTCTTTTCTTTCTCAATTTTTTCGGTTTCTTTCTTTCTTTATTAACATTAAATACCTATAAAATTAGTACAAAAATCAGAAACTCGGTGTACTCGTTAGAATATGTTAGTAGAAAGATTATGAGATAAAATCAAATCAATTACGTTGTTCGAGGTGCTAAAAGTAGCTAAATTAAAGGGATAAATTGGGAAGAATTTATGCCTAATCATAAACTCCCCCAAGTCCATGTAAGGATGCATCTGTATAGATACGGTGATCCATTCCTCTTCTAGGCCATGCAATTACAGGTGCTGAGGTCAATTTATCCTTTAACTCGTGGAAAGAAAACTGACTATGGCCGTTCCACATAAACGACACCCTCTCGTGAGTTAGATTCGTCAATGGACTCGTAATGTTTGAGAAATGCCGAATGAATTACCTATAGTATCCGGACAGCCCCAAAAAACTGTGAACCTTGGTCAGTGTCGTGAGTTGTCCCTACTCCCTCGTAGCTAACACCTTACTCGGATCAACGTATTACCCCTGTCAGACATAATGTGGCCTAAAAATTGCACTTCTTGGAGCCAAAACCCACACTTCTCAAATTTGGCGTACAATTGGTGCTCTCGTAGTATCTATAAAACCATCCATAGATGCTCGGCATCTCCTCCTCCAAACGTGAGTAAACCAGAATATCATTGATGAACATAATCATGAAATAGTCAAGAAACTCTTTAAAAACTCGATTAATCAAATCCATGAACACTGCTGGCTCATTAGTGAGCCCAAATGGCATCACCCTAAACTCATATGGCCCATATTGTGTTCGAAAAGCAGTCTTAGGAACATCCTCATCTTTGACACACAACTGATGATAACTGGACCTCAGATATATCTTAGAGAAGTAAGCTTTTCCCCTAATCAGGTCAAACAAATCATCGATCCGAGGCAGTGGGTACTTATTCCAGATTGTGACCTTATTCATCTCCTTGTAATCAATACACAACCAAAGCGATATCCATCCATATTCTTGATGAACAACTCCGACGAACCCTACAAGGACAAAATTTCCAATTGAGTCCATTGTAAGTATTTGACTAATTCCTGGGATAAAACATTATTTTGGAGTCATATACAGTATTTTTATTGTCACGATCCCACACAGTATATGACATAAATTTTATTGAAGATATTGCAGCCAAGCTTCAAAGATTTATCATGCCGAGATTAATTTAGTGCACGTTTCACGTCTTAATTGCATTCCGATCTCTCAGGTATGAATGCATAATGTTTATAGGACTCGAAAAATGTTGTTAGGATGCTATTTTTATTAAAAAATTATTTTTAAAGTAATTTAAAATGTTTAAACTTCATTTATTCTGAGATAAGGATCATTTAGAGTTGTGTATATAACAAACACTTGTGTTTCATGGTTTAAACAACATTGTAGGTTGTTCAAGCGAGATGTGCATGTCATTCGAACAATTCGCCGACTCAAGTTTATTATTTATGGTGTGTTTCTCTCAGAATTTCATGAGTTGCATAACCAAAAAATCATTTACATACAGTAGGTTTTCTGCACAACTTTTCTAAGGTTTTCAAATTCTAAAAACATCCTTAGAGTTTCAAGACCTGATCTTTCATACTCTTATGATATAGATATCTTGGTTTGCACCATTGGGTTTTGTTCATCACTTTGAATGTTGGGTTTTGCAGTGAAGAAGGAGTTAGTGTTAAACATTATAGACGTTAGCAAGCTATATCGGTGGACACCGTGACATACGTGGACGCGTGTGTTGTGGACGAGCATCGTAGAAGGACTTATGCTTGGGCACTGTGGAGTAGTATTTGAAGGATCATAGGAGCATTAAGACTTGTGGGGGATCGAGTCATTGAGTAAGTCTATCGTTTGTACTTTGTAATACCATATTATATTGATTATCTGGCTTGGGTCGTCCAAGATTTTTTCCCTTAGTGGTTTCCTCGTACATCCGGTGTCGATTTTGTGAACTTATTTATTATACTTGCTTTAATCACTTAGATGCATGATTAGGATTAAACGAGATAAAATTTGTCTTAAATAAAATTGGTTCACACACTTGGTGCAATTTAAAATTTTAGAAAAGGCTTTTCAAAAAGAAAGTTGGTTTTGACATCCTTAAAACACATTCGAAAGAAAAAGGGGCCTACACACCCCACAGTAAAGTACTCCGTCGGATGAAACCTTTCCCCAAGAGAAGCTGAATCTTCTCCCTCAACTCCTTTATCTCAGATAGGTCCATACCATAATGCGCTCGAGCGATAGGTGTCATAACCGAAACTAGGTCGATAATAAATTCAATTTCCCGTATAGGAGGCAACCCGAGTATCTCCTAGAATACATCCTCCAACTCCCTCACCACTGGAATTGAGTATAACAAAACAACCACCTACTGCACGGTATCCTCATCAATGTAATACAAATGTGTACTCGACCCTCCCTCAGGAAGAGGCATTGCCACTCATAACATCTCCTGCCCTGGAATTGAGAACACAATAGTCCTCCCGAAATAATCCACCATCGCTTGTACTGTAATTGTCCCTACTGCGGTGGGGCGGGTGGGTCCAGTGATGCAGGTGGTCTATGTGCCTGTTGTTCCTAATGGGCACCTTGTTGTTACCGTGATTTAACGTACTGGGACTAGTCCATCCTCTTGTGGCTCGTCTATCCACAGATAAAGAAATGGTCTGGAAAATCTCTCTGCCTCTGGCCCTGATGGCCTTGACAATGCTGACCCTATTGGCCTTCCTCATTGTTCCCTTGGCCCTGGAGGCCCTGAGGAATATGTTTATGTTGAGTACCTTATTGGCCTTACCTGAAACCTCCATCGGGTCGATAGACCCTAGATCTAAACCTCTTGGACAAATCCCCCTATGGGGAATCATACCTCTGGTTTTTACCTTATTGCTACGGTTGATGTGGTGCTCCACTAGCATCGCTCTCCTATCCCTTGACTGGATGGCTAAGCGCATCTCCTTTCTTGCTTACCTTCACATGGAAGTGATGATCCCGTCAGTGTAAAAGTGAGGCATTGACAATATCTGTATAAGTCACCAATGCAGGGTTTCCTTATTAAATGTTTGCTGATCCTTCAGGCTAGTCCCTCCATAATTTCAGCTTCTTCCTTTCTTCACTATTCACTTCATCCGGCACAAATTTATCCAAGATAGTTAACTCCTCCTCGTACCTAGCCACAGATCGATATCCCTAAACCACCTTATTAAACCTCTTACTCATATCTGTCTCAACGGCTAGCAGAAAGTACTTACGGTCAAACTGCACGCAAAACTCGACAATGGTCATTGCGTCCCTCTCCTAAATAATGGCAACCGACTCCCACCACTATAACGCTGCTCCAACACCCCTAAAAGTGGCCAACATCTATATCTGTACATCTCTACACTCAATCATGCATAAGTGGCGTTGAATATCATTTTTCCACTCGCACGCCACAATTATATCTGAGCTGCCCTTGAACATGGGTGGGTGGACGTGCTGAAAAACATCCATAACTCTATGTGAATCTAACGGCCCTAGGTGGGCCTGGACCACCGATGCCACTGGCTACGATGGTTGCTAGGACTTACGAAAATAGAGATCCATGGAAGTCATCGCTGCAATAATTCCCGTGCCACAATCCATGCCACCTCTGTTGGTGACACTGACACCTATGGTGGTTGTGGCTGTAGTGTTAGTGGTTCCTGCTGAACCTCCTTCACATTGTATCTAGCTGCTTCTCTTGCATCTCATCCTCTCATGGGTAACATATAAAAATGGATCAAATTGTGAGTTCAAGGTCAATTAAAATATAATAGTAGAAGAACAAAATCTAAAATGTGTAATCATGAATGAAACAGTCCTTATAATAGGGCTATATGTTAACGAATGCTACGCTAAAATCATAGTAAGCCGTAGAGATCCTATGGATACCAGAACCTGATGCTCTAATACAATTTGTAACATCCTGACTATTTTAATCACGGGTGATCAGTCCTTTATCAAAATAACCAGGAATATCATTTGGTTCATTCTTATCATCACTGTTGAATTTTTTTTTAATTACTAACCGCCTATGTTCAATTAAGTTGGTGATAAATTTTCATCTTGGATTAATATAACAACATGCTTAAATTAAAGACATTCACCGACCATTAACATAATATAATAGTCTGAACATGTCACATAAGAAATAACTGAATAAATAATCGGTTCCCAAATAAAATCCAACTACAAGTCTAAGGAAAATAAAACTGAATCTGAATAAATTCTGATAAATAAACTGAAGAAGTAAATAGTCTAATGGGGCAAACATGCCCAAATGAAATACTGAATGAAGTTTCTAAAATAGGAATGAATAATTGAAGAGTCTAAGCAAACTCCTGTAAGCCTCCACAAGTGTTGCTTTACGCATATCTGGAAAGAATCGTCACGTTTGGCGTCCTTGTGGCTAGACACCTAAAATGCTTTGAAAATGGATTTGACATGGGTCAGAGCCCAAGAAACCGCTTGAAAATATTTTGCAATTATTTAAATCACAGTTTAAATATGTTATTAAATACAAATGTTAGTTCCACGCACACTCCTTTGAATTCCTCACCTCTCTTCTAAAGTGAACGCCTGACACACCGTACCTAGAGACGCTACCCAAACCCAATTAGATAACATATCTAAATAACCTAAATAGGTCAAGCTCCCTCGTATTACACATAAAAAATGCTACCACAATTTTAATAATATATCACCCGCATATTATTATTGAGTCATTTATTGAATATTCTCCATTATTTTACTTTTTTTCATATGCATAATTTATCGGTTCTACTATCGCACATAAGTAGATAAATTAAACTTGTATATATTCATCACACATATAATATATATACCTATATCATCCCCTCTAATGACCCCCATGATGTTTCATAGTCTGCTATCATGTCCATGTATCTCTCGTACAAAATCAAGGACTATCCATTTGGAATGTCGCCTCGAACTCTCAATCAAACAAAACAAAATAGAGGCGAACATAGTTCTAAGCCTTTGGTAAATGAACATACCTAACGTACCCAAATGACCTACCAGTCCCACTAATACACTACACATATGAAGACACCCTAAGTTCTATGTTCTGGGGAACATATCCAAACCTCACTAGAATCGTCACGGTGGGATCACCCTCTGCGCTGAACCTCCTGTAATAGCAGGCAGAGTAGGAATGTTCATATACATAACCAAGTAACAACAATAGGTATTCCCACAACTTATATGTACATATTATTCAGTAGGTATACACACAACCCATCATATCAACCCATACGTAGTATATATCTCTCTCGCATAATCAACGTATTCATTATAACGTTTTTTTATATTTTCTCGAGTATCAATCGCTACTTGAAGGGTCCAAGTTACCCCTTAATAAATATCATTAGTTAATATATCTCTAATGAATTGGTTTTTAACTTGGGTTTACTCACACTCCTCATAACCCGTTCTGATTTATGAAATTCCTTAAATTTCATATTATGCCCAAAAGATACTAGCCTTATTCTACCCTTTTGTCTAAGCCTGAGCTCTATCATAGGCCTATAAGAATTTACTATATCCTGTACTATAGTTTAAGAATAACTTAAAAGTCTCTTGATTAATTATTTACAAAGTCGAGGCATAAACAAAAGAAACTAGACAAATTTGGGTAACTAAATCGATTCGGTGAAGTGGCCGAATCGATTCGCTCTTTGAGCCGAATCGATTTGAAAGGCTACAGGTTGTCTTCTCGAGCACATTGTTATTTTTTACCCATTTTTATTCATCATAACTCTCATACATCACACTCAAACTCCGGTATGCTTCAATCCAACATCAAATAAAGGTATATAAACAATTTCTAACGTGAATGTCTCATTAAATCAATACTAGATCTACCTAAGAACAGATTAAAACTTAGATTTCTACGAAAACCCTAGCTTATGTGTTCTTCATTCATAATCAATCATTACCCAGATTTCTCCCATAATAATGATCACATATATTCTTATTTCATGTCATCTACATATGTTGATTCTGCGTGCAATCCCATCCCAAATCTTATGTTTGATTCATTATGTCCTAGTAATATCATCAATTATCATCAATTCGTAAACCCTGCACTACATGGGTTTTATAACTCATTAAAAACTTGCGAGATAAACACTCGCCTTATCAATTATAGGTCTTATTTCATGTTGAGTGTGGTAACAACGCCTTACTTTTCTTTAAATCACAATTCTGACAACTTTGGTGAAGAGAAAAGGTGTGGCAAACCCTAGGTTCTTCTTTTCTTTCTCTGCCATGCCCTCTCCTTTATCATGATTGTTATAAATCTAGCCTCACACTCTCATGGGATAATATAATCATTCAATATTTGGAGTTCTCTCTACTGAAAATTCCTGAATGACCGAAACGCCCCCTTGTGGTGCCAATTTGTCCTGAAATTGCCTCGGGACCCAAATACTACCCCTGAGTACACCAATCTGACTATTTCAACCCTTTAGGAATCAACAGTGACCTCGAAATCACCATCCGAGTCACTTTAAAAGTAATTTCCTATCTCGACCTCATACAGTTTATCCATGACGTCCGATTGAGATATAACACTATTACATCATTGTCACTCGCTATGGCATAAAAATTATTATTTACTATTCATTTAGTAATTATATTGAATAAAAATTAATCATTTTCTCTCTAATTAATATTTTAATTGTAGAGAAAATATTTAATTTCATTAAATTACATCACATGTATTATTTAAGATTAATAAAACTAATTCAACTTTAAATACTCAGAAATACGGGGCATTACAAAAAGCCTCTGCCGACCAAGGTAGGATTAAAGATGCGTCTGTGTCCATTAACGCTGGATTGGCCAGGGGTTTTATAAATGATGGAACTCTTCCAGCAGATAGATCAACAGTAGTTCTAATGTCAAGAGCCCGGTTGGTGGAAAGGGCTAGGTAGAACTTGGCCTTAGTATGTTCTTAATTTCATCGTTTGTCTTCAATAATATATGTGTAAATTTTTCATGTACTGATGTTGATGTTTTTTATTTCCTCTTTTACAGTTCCTAGTTGATTACAACCAAATTGTGGAGAAGGACAACCAGTTGGAATCTTCCTTGGCAAATATGGAGGAAGCCTTTGAAGGCTTGTAGAAGTCTTTAAAGGATTTTGAAAAAGCTTTGAAGAATGAGACAAAGTCTTGGGAAAATAAAATCCGGATAGACGAAGAGAGTGCTACTTCTACTAAAGATAAATTGAAGGAGGCCAAGAATAAGGTCAAGCGTGCTGAGGATAAGGTCACCACTTTGACGGATGAGGTGACTTCAAAGGAAAAGTAATTCTTCTAACTAAAGGCCAAGAATAAATCTGATAAGGAGGAGGCCGCCAATAAAGGATGGGATAAGGCATTTGCTTCTTCCATAATCCAAATTGAGTATGGTAAGAAAATCTCTTGCAATAATGGTTGGTCGTATGCGTTGAAAGAGGTTGGCACCCAGGGAGACTCTGAATTGTTTCAAAGGCATGGCCCAAGAACCCCACCTGAACTAGATGAGGAGTTTGATGATGAAGAGGGTTTTGGGGAATCTTCCATGGTGCGAGCTGCTACAACCGACCTACCTCCTCCTGATTCAGCAGCCAAGGACAAGGAGAAGGTTTAACTCATTTAGCTAATTTTTGTCCTCTTTTTATGCGTTTTTCTTCTTTCTTCCTTTATAATGCTTCTTTGATACCTTTATAATGTTCCTTTAGCCAACTTGCCTCCCCTTGTAATCTCTGACTTATCAATGAAATGAAAAGGTTTTGTTCAATCTTTCTAATGCTTCTTTGATGTTGTTTTCTTTTTTGATTATTATTTCTTATCTTCCTTGGTCGAGCTTATATACTTGTGAAATGTGATAGTTTTTGCTGAATATGACCTATTGAGAAGATGAAAAAGTCTTTTTGAATTAAGTCATGTAGCTTTGATTAAAGAAGATATGGTAGGGTTTCTCGATATAAATGCCTCCAACCGAATGAAAGATACCTATGTTCAACTTCATTATCCTCTTGATAGGGTTGTAGCAAACAACGGTGCCTACTATGAAATGATTGAACAACTATAAGAAGATCACAAGATTTCTCTGGCATTATTTTACTATGACTACGAAGCTAAGTGCAAATCCCTAATACTGGTTGGGGATTTGATAAGAAATTATAAGACCTCACTTATGCCTTGAAGAACAAAAAGTGTGCTGAATAAAGAAGCTAAAACTGCTAGGGAGATTGCTACATTCCTGGAAAAAGGAAATAATGCTTTGAGAAATGAGCTAAATAACCTCAAGAAGACAGATAACACTGGGGCAAATGAAGGAGTCTCTTGCTTAGAAATGGAGAATGCTAAACTGCTAAAGGAACTGGAGAACTTGAAGAAGAGAAAAACTATGTTTTGCCAGTCTTCTAGGAAAGTAGAGGTTGCTCATCTAATAATAGATGAAGAGAGAACCAAAAAGACCTTGGTCGACCAAGCAGCCTTATTACAGAAGAAGGATAAGTCCCTCAAAAAACTCCAAGGCATGGTAGACCAATTGACTTTACACTTCCATAAGCAACCCAAGGAATTTTGGATAGATGGGTATGATGAAGCCTTAACTCATTTGTATGAACACATGGAGAAATATTGGTCAGAATAATAGAAACGGGGTTAATTAAACCTATTGGGACTGTTGAAAATACCCAGAGGCAATGAATTGTGGTATTGGCATGATCTAGGGATGTTGGATTACCCGGATCCACCCTTTAAGACTGATTTTAACTGGATCATGACTGATGTCATTCCTCAAAGACTAATAAAAAAGTACAATGGAGATTATGGACTTCAAGGAGAGGATGAACTTGTTCTCCCCCACATTTGCTAGACCAGCCGAGCAGCAGTGTATATAATAGGTTAAGAGATTTTAAAGCTATCACCTTTTCGCGCACCCTTGATGAACCTACTGCTGGGATGAGTAAAGATGAAGGAAACATCAAGTAAACTAGTCTTGTATTTCCTTCCTGTTGATTTAAGTAGTGTAACACAAAGCGTTTGGAATTAACTTGACTTTCTTTTTTAATATTATTGATTTTGATACATTTCAGTCCTGATTTAAGCTTATGATTATTTTTAACCTCTAACTGCTTGGGGCCCCAGACGATCAAAGGTAGATGCCTTACTTAAGCATTCCAATGTGCTCGATCGATCGTTGGAGAAAGTCTGACCATCAAAATAATTTGTAGATTAGATTGACAATGTTGCTCCGAGATGGTAAGATGTAATGACCCCATTTTCTTATGCCAATATATAATTGTCTTCTTTCAATTTCGTCACACATACTATCTAATAATGATATATTATTAAATATATGATATTTCGAGTTCTTAATATGACAAAGCCCATTTTTAAATTTGAAGAATCAACGGTAAAATGGGTCAAATTGAGATTTTATGGCACATCCTAAGCTAAGTGAAAGGTTTTAGGGTAGAAAATGTAATTTTATGAAACTTTAGGGACTTGGTTTTAATAAAGAAAGTTTCAGGGACCAAAATAAAAAATAAAAAGGGGACTTTTCGTAAACAAAATATTTTCAGGGACCTATAAGAAATATTGAAAATATATGGTGTGAAATTACCAAAATGCCCTTAAGGTGCAAAATGACCCTTATACCCTTAATACCTTTCCATCTCGCGTTCGACACCTCGTGCTTGGTTTTGACACCTCCACCATACACGTGTCGTCGTTAGAGGAGAAGCCAAAACACATGTCGTCGTTAGAGGAGAAGCTAAAACACGTGTCGCAGTCCAGTGAAATAAGACTGCAAGACGCCTCCATTATGCGACACGTCAATGCCGACTCGCCATTGTAAAAGCTTGGTCAGCATGTACACGTGTCAATCCATGATATCTTTGGAAAACTGTGAATAGGGCCTTTGGTATCATTTGAAACTCACACCACATTCCTTAATAATTATAGAGAGAATTAGAGAGAGATAGCGTGGAAACGCTTAAGAAAAAGTTCTTAGGGATATTCATCTTAAGGTAATCTTAATGTTATAATGAATCTTTATAATTTTAATTTATTGTTTTATAGCTTTACTTAGTAGTTATGCTGGTAAAATACACTAAAGGATTCACTAATCAAAACTTAAAATTTAGAACAAATCCAAGTTGATTTTATAAACTTGTTTGAAATTATACGCTTTTAAAGAAATTGCTCGTTATTATGGAATCCCATTTAAGTAATTCCAAAGTCAGGCCCGGTGAAGTTCTGTCTAGATGAGATGGTATTTTAGTGGTGCCCCTGTGACCCTCCATCTCTACTGGGAATGAATCTGGAAATATTCTATCTAGATGAGATGGTATTTTAGTGGTGCCCCTGTGACCCTCCATCTCTACTGGGAACCGACTGATAAGGAAGGACTATGAATTGAATTCTTTAATTACGATCAATGAGTTTTAAAAGTTGACAAATAGGGATTCAGTAATCCTTTAAAAGAAGAAGTTATTATTAAAGTATAGTATAAACTGGACCTTAGAACGTGTACTTAAATCTTTATCAGATTAACGTGTGATCGAAGACTCAATACGAGTAAATTTGACCTCCATTTTGGGTGAGTACTCTGATATTCATTGTGTATTTTGATTATATGATATTATGCAAACTATATATATTTTGTGAACTGCTTTTATTCTCAAAATTCATGTGATACCGATGATTGATTAATTTGTGATATGTTTATATTTGTCCATATAAACAAACCAATTAAAATGATTATTGAAAATGATATTGAATATTGAAAATATGATTCGGCCTAAGGGACCTTGATAAGAAGCTTTTTGCGTATGTATCGTTATTGTGCAAAATCCACTCTCAAAATTCCCTTGAGTACCTACAAAACTTTTCTAAAACTAACTAGTATTGCGGTAAGTACGGGTATCAATCCAACTTCTAAGGTGAAACAATTAATGTGAAAACGTGCAATTCCAATTTTTTTATAAAAATATATATTTTTTATTTTTTTAAAACAATTTCAGGGGAAAAATTAACTAACAAATGCTAAAAATTATAAAATTTACTAAATAATGAAAAAAAGTGCAACCGAGTGTGAAATATGTGAGAAGGTCAAGAGATGGAGTGGGGGAGGATTTGGTGTGTGTGTGTGTATGGAAGTTAGGTGTGTGTGTGTTTAATTTGAACCCTTAAAAAAATGACACTAAAAAAAATAAAACTAGAACTAAAAAAGAAATCTAGAAATAAAAATCTAATTTATTACTAAGAGACTAAAAAAATAAAAAGAAATAATAATAAATATATAAAGCTCTATAAAGACTAAAAAAAACTAAAAATCCTAACTAAATAAATAAAAACTAAAAACTAAATAAAATAAATTCCTAAAAACTAGTCCTAAGAAAAATAAAATTAAATAAAGATTACAAATTAAAAACTAATAAAAATCAAAATAAAATAAACTAATAAAAATAAAATATAAAAATATGCAATTAAATTCTAAAAATCCTAAATAATTCTAAAATAAATCCTAAAAATAAAACGACTAAAAATAAAAATCTACAAAAATAATAAAGGTACAAACTAAACATACTCTGGCTCGGGGAATGGTATGGGCTTGGTGTAGGCTTAGGTTTGGGTTACGGGACTGTTTCAGGACATCGGATCACATCGGGGCAAGCTCAGAATAGACTTCTCACTTCACGGTCTCTTTGGATTTCTTCGATGCACGCTTTTGACCACTTTTGAGTCGCAATTGCACTGATTTAGTATTATTTGTACCGCAACTGTATTTGACCTGCAAAATGATAAAATACGTACATAAGGCCAATTTTAGTTAAAACGAGCGACTAAAATGCATTTATTCGAGGTATAAAATAGACACTTTTGGGTGCTTATCACACCACCCCCAAATTGAACATTGCTAGTCCTCGAGCAAAAATTAGAGAGAAAATAGAGATAAGTATCCAAAAGTGTGCCACTTTCGCAGGCACTGGCGATTGAACTTAGCATGTGCAACAAGCCGTTAAACCTATAGGTTACCCTACAGGACGAGTGGTGTCTCGTGAGGGTTTGCAGTGAATGTACCCACAAAATTCAAAAACTTATTTAAATGAAGTATCTGAGTAGATGATGAAACGCTATGCAACCCAACTTTATAAGGATATCAAGTAACACCGTATTCAACTATCAAAATATGATATGAAATTACTTAATACCAAAAGCGTAATCCTTCCTAAAACTCAGCATGTGTAGTGTGAAGTAGTCTTAAGTATCATTAGAGTAATTCTTAGATCACCTATATAGGATCAACGCTTTGACTTCAATTCTCACTAGATATAACTCTCTGAGAATTGGGTAAGTGTATCTCTCTAGTGTGTGAGGATGTGAGTAAATGTAACAAGTTCAAACGTCTCACACACTTTATAGAAAATGACGGATACGTGAAAAAAATCTGATCTCATGAAGGAATGCTAACCACTATGCCGAGAATGTCGAGTTATTCACCATATAATCTTCTCGTTTGCCCGAACACTTTACCAAGGGTGAAAAATGGGATTTTTGAAAGGAATGAGGGGAAAATGAAGAAGATGAATGATGGGGTATTTTGAGAAGAGTGTGACAGACTTTGATTGATTATTGTCTTCATATTTTGAATTTATGATCGCATATTATTTTCTTCAATTTTTATTTTCTTTCTTTGCTTTTTCCCTCTTTTTTTTATTACGATATATTTTTCTTTTCATAGCACAAATGAAGACAATTTACATGAGAATTTTTCAAACACTCCTTTTCTAAAAAAGGATGGCAATGATGGATGGTATTTGGGACATATGGATTAGGGTAATATGGAAAATGATAATGGGTGAATGATAATGTGATAGGGAAAATGGTAAGTGTATGAAAAAATCGGTTTAGTGCTCGGGACAAACTACAAGATACATGTTTCTTATAACTCGAAAGTGATGTCATTCTCAGTGATTATGCCAAAACTGAAAAAATAATGAGACCATGCAACGACTAATTGCGGTACCCAAAGAAAGTTGAGTCAACTTGTGACTCGAAGATATGTAATAACCCTCAAAAAGGTGAAAAGCTCAAATCTCACGGGTTTTAAGTCTCTACTAGATATCTTTTAAGGCTTTCCTGAGAATATAGTTACTCTTCAACTTTTGATTGTAAATGTGATAGTGCAAATTGTCGAGTTTAGAAATTCATGGTGCAAATACACTTAAATATGTATTAATTAATTTAAGGTTAAAGCATAATTTTTTTGGGTCAAACACAGATATTCCGAGATTTCTAAAAGAGGGTTGATAGACAAATCATGTCATAAAAATTAAATTTAACTGCACAAAAAAGTTTAAAAGAACTTGTTTCTGAAATTTTTCAAAAGAGGTACGATTTTGATAAATTTCCCACCCCCAAACAAAAGAGAACACCGTCCTCGATGTTTAAAACCATATATAAAATAAAAAGCACAAGGGAGGAAAGATATTACTATAATGAACCGCTTATGAAATGTACTACACTCTGGAGCATATATGAAACTTGAAGAACATATGTGATACAAAAAGACGTACAAATCTATAAAGCATGTGAAAACCATTGGGTGGTGTGAAACACCACCCCCAAACATGATAAGACTCATACTCAGAAACAATGAACAACGGGCTGCCTCCCGGTAGCGCTAAGTTTAATGTCTTCAGCCAGACCGAATCAGTCTCACCCTAAGGATAGGAAGTAGGAAAGCACGGGTGGCAAAAAAAATTGGTTGATGAGAAGCACCCCCAAACAAGACTGAAGCGTCAGTCTTGTTGAATAAAGGCTAAAAGAGGTCAATGCAATTGTATAGAAAAATGCAGCACTCGATGCAAAGCATCGGTGGACCAGGGGTGAGTGGGTATTAGGGTAAGGAGAAGGGTAAGGGTGAGGGTGTACAGGCACTGGTCACGGGCCTTATTGAGCGTAAAGGTGAGGGCAACTAGGGCCCTGTAAGAATGGTGCTCAAGTTGGACAAGAAGACAAAATGGCTTAGGAATAGTGATGGGGCAGGCCTCATAGAAAGTGCACGACCGTTCTATAAAGGGACGGTGATAAAGGCCGCGTCGTGACACGCCAGGGAGCTGTTGATGGAAAAATCAACACCACAAGAGAGTGGCAGGCATAGAATAACAAGCTCGGTGTCACGAAAGTGGAGAGTATAAAAAATACTCACATGGATGGTGGGGTCAATGAAAAGTGCACAAATGGGATCGTGGAGCACTAGGGTGGAGGATGGATGTAGGTGAGGACCTATATACGTAGATGGGAATAGGTGAGGTGCAATAACAAGGTCCAAATCAAGTGGTGAGGTGGAAGGGACAATGGGTGGATCGGGTGGGACAAAGGGTGGGGAGAGATGATCTAACTCACGAGTAGGAGATGCACACTCCTTATGAGGTGCAGAGTGCTCCTCAACGGCACGCGCGGGAGGAAGTGTAGAAAAAATGAGGGAGTGATCAACTTAGCCACCATTACGTCACCATCCAAGGTGGTGAAAGGGTCTAACGAGCCTTTAAGATCCAAGAGAGATGAATCTACATCAATATTCGGCTCAAGGGGAGCTAAATATGATGCGGTATTATCCATATCAAGAGAGGTAGAAACCGTCGCGGATTCAATATCAAGAAAATGGTGAGCACTCGTAGCCGGAGCTAACCTAGGATGAAGTGGTTCCTCGGGAACACACGCAGTGGGCTCAATAGGTGTAGGCTCAGGCATAAATAAGGATTCTATAAAAGGGGAAAGGCGAACCTCAATGGTGGGTTCTATAAGGTAAGGCGGTGTAGGATCAGTCTCATAATCAAGGGATATGCCAACACAATTGTCAACTTGGGGCTCGGACCACTGGGTGGTATCAAGGTCGATATTCTCAGGAAGATAGGGTTGGTCACACTCAATATCAGTGGCACAAGACAACGCATCATCGTTCCACGTGGGAGCAATAACGGGTTGACTTGAGGTGAAATAGGACTCGTTTGCATACTCAAATGTAGTAAACCTGTGTTCAAGCCATTGAAGGGCTTCATTTTGAGATTAAAGAGTGTGCGAAAACTTGTGTAAGAGGCTCTCGACAACGAATGTGCAAGGTGGTGGGGAGATGGCGGTGGGTGGCGGTAGTGGGTGAGGTGGACATAACTCACTAGAAACACTAGGATGTGGAGAATACTCATATGAAGTGTGGGGAGTAGGGTCAAGTGTAGCAGTCACGAGAGAAGCATGATTAGCATGAGGAGCATATGAAGGGGACTAATAGGTATGAGGTGCACAAGGTGGCGATGACGACTGTTGGAAATCGTAAGGATCCACAACATGGCGTTGGGATTCATATTGCATGGAAGGATGATCAGGCCTCCATGAATAGCTCGGGTACTCATACCCCTCGACATTAGTTATATCATGACAATACGTCGAGGGTTGATCCAAAACAGTGTCATAGGGATACACATGTTCCAAGGTGGATTCAGATGGAGAGAATATAAAGGGACACTCATGGGACAAGTGATCACTAAGAAAGAAATGTGTGAACGACGAAGCCATGTGATGGGTTGACACTCGTCACCGGAGGCGGTGGAAGATGAGATGTGGGTTGGGACGACATAGGAGTATCAACAGTGTGCATTTGAGAGTTAAAGACCTGAATTAATGAATCAAGGGTTGATTCGGTCTTGTCATCAAACAAACTTCGAGAGAATGTGAAATGGCCAAAGTATTCCCGTAAAGGACGTTCTTCGGCCATGACAAGAGGAATATTTTTTTATTTTTAAATATTTGTCAAAAGAAAAGAAAATCTTTAAATAGAATGTGATGAAATCCCTTCTCGTTGCAATGACCGAGTCCAGGTCTTAGGTAAATTAATTCATCAAACCATTCAATTTAAGTGCGATGCAGAAATTAGAAGCACATATGAGTAATTAATCATACAAAAATGAACTCGCTTGCAGGAGAGTCGCGAGGGATAAAAAATTATACCTCCCACGGCTTTTACACACGTGGGGTGAAGACCGAGTTGAGTCGGTCGGGGGAAGATCTCTCCTATCTCAGCCGTCCCCAGGAGTCCTACCGATCCAAAGTAGAGAGGCTTCAAAAATCCTCGCCTTGGATGCCCTCTCTCTACCTTACACGGGTTCCCTATTCCCTATTTTTTTATGAATAATTATTACAAAATAATATGGTATCAAAATGCACCCCAAATAAATACACCATCTTCAAAAATCCTATATAACCAGTCTAAGGAGGGGGGAGGAGAAATAATAATTACAACTAAAAAATAAAATTACAAGTCTTCAAGTTTTTGCTTCCAGGCCAAGAAAGCGACAACGACGCCATTTGATAAGTAGCTTTTTCCCCGGAAACGACGCCATTTGATAAGAAGCTTTTTGCGTATGTATCGTTGTTGTGCAAAAGTCACTCTCAAAATTCCCTTGAGTACCTACAAAACTTGTCTAAAACTAACTTGTATTGCGGTAAGTACGGGTATCAGTCCAACTTCCAAGGTGAAACAATTAATGTGAAAACGTGCAATTCCAATTTTTTTATGAAAATATATATATATATTTATTTTTTTAAAACAATTTCAAGGGAAAAATTACCTAACAAATGCTAAAAATTATAAAATTGACTAAATAATGAAAAAAAGTGCAACCGAGTGTGAAATATGTGAGAAGGTCAAGAGATGGAGTGGGGGAGGATTTAATGTGTGTGTGTATCGATGTTTGGGGTGTGTGTGTGTGTATGGAAGTTAGGGGTGTGTGTGTTTAATTTGAACCCCTAAAAAAATGACACTAAAAAAAATAAAACTAGAACTAAAAAAAAATCTAGAAATAAAAATCAAATTTATTACTAAGAGACTAAAAAAATAAAAAGAAATAATAATAAATAAATAAAACTCTATAAAGACTAAAAAATTTAAAAATCCTAACTAAATAAATAAAGACTAAAAACTAAATAAAATAAATTCCTAAAAATTAGACCTAAGAAAAATAAAATTAAATAAAGATTACAAATTAAAAACTAGTAAAAATCAAAATAAATAAACTAATAAAAATAAAATATAAAAATATGCAAATAAATTCTAAAAATCCTAAATAATTCTAAAATAAATCCTGAAAATAAAACGACTCAAAATAAAAAAATCTACAAAAATAATAAAGGTACAAACTAAACACACACGGGCTCGGGGAATGGTCTGGGCTCGGTGTAGGCTTAGGTTTGGGTTACGGGACTGTTTCGGGGCATCAGATCACATCGGGGCAAGCTCAGAATAGACTTCTCACTTCACGGTCTCTTTTGATTTCTTCGATGCATGCTTTTGACCGCTTTTGAGTCGCAATTGCACTGATTTAGCATTATTTGTACCGCAACTGCGTATTGACATGCAAAATGATAAAATACGAACATAAGGTCAATTTTAATTAAAACGAGCGACTAAAATGCATATATTCGAGGTATAAAATAAACATTTTTGGGTTCTTATCAGACCTCTTTACTGACTGACCTTCCCAGCTTGGTTATCGCTGGTGTGCCCTAAATAAGGCATTGTGACGAACTAGTTTGATTGACCCTCAACTACCAGGGAATAATACGATATTAGAGTGTACTTGGCCATTAAAATGATATGATTGAAAGAAAAAGATATCACATTTGATTTGTTGTATTCGTCTTATTTTGAGCTATCCAATTATGATATATATACTTTCATTTCAAAATATATATATCTATTTACTATAAGTTCCTATCCATATATGTATATGCCTTCTCTGTTGACTTGAATAGGTATCTATTTTCTGAAAACCCTGGAATGTCTAGAGATTAAACCTCACTCGGCTTTTAGCTGATGTTGTATGACTAACCATTTTTCAGGAAATAAGTAGGCTTGGAAGGAACGTAAAAGGACTATATGGAAGATCCAGCTTTTAGAGCTCTTTTTGTTATTTTAAGTAAAAAGTTGTTATATCATATAGAGCCTATTTGGTTCCCTTGTAATAAGTTTTAAATTTCGTTTTAAGTTGTAACTCGTTGTTCCTTGTAATATAAATGAAGTTTCCTTTTAGAAAGCTCTGATGACGTAATTACTTAAATTTCAGTATTTTATGATTCATAACCATGTAATTGTATTTTCGCTGCATTTAATTAAGGAAACAATTTAAGTCAGAATATTTGTTGCCTTGGTGGCATGTCAAGACACTCGCTCCCCACTACTATTTGGGACGGGGTCGTGACAGAGGTGGTATCAGAGCATAGGTTGAACCCGTAGACTACTGAACATAAGTTTCGAACGTTATGGATTTTAGGTTTCCATACATAGGATACAGGATTAAATATCCGACTTATGTGATAACCCTCCACATGTCTTACACTATATATATATATATATATATATACACACACACACACTAGCGAAATGCCCGTGCCTGAAGGCACGACGAAAAGTTCGAAAGTACATAATCACGAAACAACAAATTTTTTTAAAAATACGTAATTGTAAAACGACAAAAATATCGTTCCCCAACAAAACAAAATAAAGTGTAGTTTTAAAAAAAATTGGCCATAATTTCTCTTGTTTATAGGACTATCTAACCTGTTTAACAAATAACAAATTGTCCAACACCATTCAAATAATCTAAATTCATCAAACAAACTCACATATAACATGAAATATATAATATTCATCAACTGAACTCACATCGTGCCTCAAATAAACAAAGTGTCCATTTAAAAAAAAATCGGCATGGTTTCCTTCGTTTATTGGACTAACCACCCTCTTAAGGGATAACAAATTCAACAATATTTTATGATCTCAAAAGTTAAAGTCATCAACAACATCTAAAAAGTCCAAGTTCATCTAACAAATACTTCATCTTGGTTGTCACAATACCCCCATCCAACATATTTGTCCCTTCAAAAACCAAATCAATAGTTGTGTAGTACCATGGAGTAAATCTCAAAAGACAACAAATATTCACGAAATTTGTTTTTTTTTAAAATGAGAGAGAATATACCTTGAATATCAACACGGATTAACTGAAGTCGTCCTGCATGTTCCACTATAATAATTGTATGTAGTTTTCAAAATGTGACTTGATAAAAAATAAAAAATACAGGTAATCAATTGAAATAGCTATCAAATATTATATAGGGATATAAAATGAAATATACAATATTCATCAGTCAAAATCACTGTCTATAAAAAAAAAGTGTCAATTTTTTAAAAAAATTGGGCATAATTTCCTTTGTTTATTGGACTATCCACCCTGTTTAAGGGGAAACAACAAATCCAACAATATAAAAAAAGAATCCCAAATTGGATGTAATCCAACAATATAAAAACATCCACAAAGTCATAGTAATAGTAATTATCCATTCCAAAATGGAAAATATTTGGGAACAAACAATTAATAACTGGCCCAAACATTATTTATAAAAGACAAATTGTACCTGAAAACGTGTTATTTACGCAAAATAATTGCTTAAATGAATCACACTTCCACCTGAGATGCATCAAAAAGAAAAAAAATAGAAAGCTAATAACTAAAATACACGCCAAATAAATTAAACTAGAACACAAAAAAAATCAAACTTAGATGACATTACCAAAAACACACCCAATGCTTATCTGCAACATAACAATATTAGATCTGCAAAAAAATAAATTAGATCAGCAAAAAAAAATTATAAAAGTAAAAAAATAAACAATATAAACAAAAAAATGTGGCTGGAGGGTAGAGGGTGGAAGAGGGGAGAGGGAGAGAAAATTGTGGCAAATGAAAACGGGGTAAGGGGGTAAAAGGAAAACGGGGGAGGCAGCCTAAAGGGGTTTTTTTCCCCCCAAAATCCAAGCACCCCCTTTACCCTTTAATGGATAATGTGCATCAGTGTGTATCGGCGATATGTAACAGTGTATCTATGTGTATCGTCAATACGTAACGGTGTATCGGTGATACATGTGTCATTTTTTTACATGTGCTTAAAGAAAGGGGTGGATTTAAAAAAAACTAAAATCCCTAAAACTACGAACCCCAAAACAGATTTACACCCCTAAAACCCAAAATCTGTAAATTAAAAGAGAAACAAATCTTGATGACTAAAATCCAACTCATAATTAATTCATATACCATTCAAACCAAACACAAAAACAAACCACCAAATAAAAATCCAACTCAAAATTAATGCACAAACCTTTTCGATTTTTGCCCAAAGACTCTACCTGCAATATGGAACAAAACTCTTAAAATTTTCAAACCAAAAGAACATACAATGATATGTAGATCCAAAAAAAAACCTACAATGAACTAAAAAGTACCAGAATGAAAAAGCTGTGTAATTAATTCTGCAAATCTCAATCAATACAACAGATATGTAGATAAAAAAAAAACCTGCAATGAACTAAAAAGTACCTGAGTGAAAAAGTTGTGTAATTAATTCTGCAAATCTCAATCAACACAATAGATATGTAGATCCAAAAAAAAAACCTACAATGACTTAAAAAGTCCAAGAAAATCTCAATCAAAGAAGGAGGGAAGAAGGCATACCTGATTAGAAAGAGAAAGGGGCGGCAGCTGTTAGAGGTTGTGGGGTTCGGGTAGGGGAGTGGCAGCGTCATAGATGGTTACAGCGACGGTAGGAGGGAGCGGCAGGCGGCGATGGCAGGGCGGGGTGGGGCGGCAGGTGCGATTTGTGAGTGTGTGTGTGCGATTTTGTGAGTGTGTGTGTGTGCGATTTTGTGAGCGTGGTGGGGCAGGGCAGTGCGATGCAAAGACGATAGGAGGAGGGGGAGGGGCGGGGAGGCAGGGCGGGGCGACAGGTGAGAGGGAAAGAGGGGTAGGGTTTGGAGAGGGGTTGGTTCGTGAGAGGGAGAGAGAGGTAGAGAATGAGATGTCGGGGAGGGCAACGGGGTTTGGAGGTTACGTTGTCTCATTTGCCACATCACAATGGGTATAATCCTACGTGGCACAATCTCAGACCCTTAGATCGCTCAAAAAAATTCGATCCCCACCGTAGATTTTTTGGAACAGTAAACCCCCCCTCTCATATATATATATATATATATATATATATATATATATATATATATATATATATATATATTTATATATCATTGTTCTTCTAAATTGCAATCTCAGGCTAGTATAATACATCTTACGCTTGGCCATGACTGTAGAAAATGACCAAGGCAAGATCAACTCCAGGAACTAGTGGTTCGAGTATGGAAGGACTAGAAGGTGCATACAAGGCAATTGAAAGTCTAATAAGAATTGTGGAGCATCAGGTGAATAATGGAGCAGCGAATATTGAACTACATAGTTGTACTATTGAACAATTCAAGAAGTTGAATCCGTCATCTTTTAAAGGTACTCCTAACCCCACTGAAGCAGAAAATTGGGTGATGCAAATGGAAAAGATGTTTGATGTTATTAAGTGTACAGATGAACAACGAGTTTCATTTGGAACATTCATGTTAGAAGGTGAAGCCGAACATTGGTGGAGAACGACTAAAAGAATACACGGGGAAATGATTAATCCCGTAGGTTGGCTTGACTTCTTAGTGATCTTCTACGAGAAATACTTTCCTGAAACGGTGCAAGACCAAAAAGCAGCTTACTTCATGAGTCTGGTTCAAGGAAATATGATGGTTAGTCAATACAGGGCAAAGTTTACCGAGTTATCCCATTTTGCACCTCATGTTGTGATAACTGATGTTTTAAGAGCCAAGAAGTTTGAACGTGGGTTAAGGTTGAATATTCGTAGCCGAATTTCCATCCTGAAGTTGACATCATATAATGACATGGTGGCTAGAGCAATAATAGCTGAGAAGGATAGTGAAGAATATAATCAGGTTAGAGAGGGGAAGAGGAAGTTTGGAGAACAAAGAGGAAGGAACCCCAATAACAAACCCTTTAGAACTATACCTAATGTAGGAAAACCTTTAGTAAATAAAACCTTTAATGTTGATAAATGCCAACGCTGTGGTAATATTCATAGAGGGCGACCATGTTACCTGAAGACGTGAAGTTGCTTTGGGTGTGGCCAAAAGGGACATAAAATGCGAGATTGTCCTAATAAAGGGAAGGCGGCAATAAAGACTTCTAATGAAAATAAGGATCAGGGAAGACATGGTAGAGTTTTTAATCTTTCCTATACAAAGGCTTCTAATGCAGTAGTGTCAGGTACACTTTCTATATGTGCACAACCTTTTCAAGTTTTAATAGATCCTGGCTCTACCCATTCGTTTGTGTCTGTACATTTTGTTAATTACTTTCCTAATATTCCTGAACCCTTGAATCATAGCATACACATTTTTACTCCTTCGGGTGAGTTATTGATGGGAACATTAGTGTATAACTCATGCCCTATAAATGTCAGTAGTCATAAACTATTCGCTGATTTGATAGTTTTAGACATAAGAGATTTTGAAGTCACTTTGGGGATGGATTGGTTTGCATCATATCATGCTAGGGTGGATTTTTTTGAGAAGAGAGTTATTTTCCAAATTCCTAACCAACCAGAATTCAGTTTTGAAGGAACTAGCATATTATCTCCCATGTGTATTATCTCTGCAATGCAAGCTTACAGTTTTTTTAAGAAGAGATGTCAAGGATTACTTGCCAGTGTTATTGATTTGCAAACAAAATAGCCTAGTTTAGAAGATATTCCTATAGCTAAGCTTTTTCCAGATGTTTTTCCAGATGATTTGTCTAGTCTACCTCCTAGTAGAGAAGTAGAATTTACTATTGACCTTGTTCCTGGAACCACACCAATCTCAAAATGACCTTATAGCATGGCACCTTTAGAATTAAGGGAATTAAAAGGTCAATTACAATATCTGTTAGACAAGGGTTTTATTAAACCTAGTATATCCCCTTGGGGTGCTCCAGTGTTATTTGTTAAACATAAGGATGGAACGATGAGGTTATGTATAGATTATCGTGAACTAAATAAGGTGACCATTAAGAATAAATACCCCTTACCTCATATAGATGATTTTTTGGACCAACTGCAAGGTGCGCAAGTATTTTTGAAGATTGACCTTAGGTCAGGCTATCACCAATTGAAGATTAAGGAAGAGGATATTTAGAAATCAACTTTTCATACTAGGTATGGTCACTATGAATTTCTTGTGATGCCATTTGGATTAACTAATGCACCACCCGCTTTTATGGATATGATGAATAGAGTGTTTAGGAAATATCTGGATCAGTGTGTGGTTGTTTTCATTGATGACATCCTTATTTATTCCAAAGGTGTTGAAGAGCACGAGAAGCATTTGGAGATAGTATTACAAATCCTTAGGAAAGAGAAATTATATGCAAAATTAAAGAAGTGTGAATTTTGATTGCCTAGTATTTCTTTTCTAGGACATGCCGTATCAAAGGAGGGAGTGTCGGTTGATCCTCAAAAGATTGAGGCTATACTAGATTGGCCAAGACCAACTAATGTAACGGAGATTTGTAGTTTCCTAGGATTAGCAGGTTATTATCGAAGATTTGTTGAAGGATTTTATAGTATTGCCAAACCTCTGTCTAGGTTAACGCAAAAGAAGGTGAAATATGAATGGTCTGAGGATGTTGAGAATAGTTTTTGAGAACTTACGAATCGATTAGTAACTGCCCCAATTTTGACTATTCCTTCCGGTACAGGAGAATTTGTGATTTATAGTGATGCTTCTAAAAATTGTTTGGGATGTGTGCTAATGCAAAATGGAAAAGTAGTAGCTTATGCCTCGAGACAGTTAAAACCACATGAGCAAAATTATCCAACCCATGACTTAGAATTCGCAGCGGTAATTTTTACTCTTAAGATTTGGAGACATTATTTGTATGGTGAGACTTGTGAGATTTATACCGATCATAAGAGTCTGAAATATATATTTACTCATAAAGAATTGAACATGAGACAAAGGAGGCGGTTAGAATTGATGAAGGATTATGATGTAAATATTCACTATCATCCGGGGAAAGCTAATGTAGTTGTCGACGCTTTAAGTAGAAAGTCTACACCAAATTTAGCATATCTTATTACCAGCCAGGAAGCTCTATTGAAAGATTTGAAAAGTATGGAAATAAATGTATGTATTTATAGCAAAGGATGAATAATCACAAACTTATAAATACAACCCACGTTGATAAAAGAATTAAAGTTTCACAAGTAAATGACCCACAACTGAAGAAGATTAAAGAAGAGGTTATTGAAGGGAAGAGAATCAAATTTTCGATACGAGATGATATATTAAGGTTTGGAAATAGGGTGTGTATACCCGATGATTCCCAATTAAAGAGTCATATTTTGTAGGAAGGTCATTAATCGAGATTCACAATTCATCCCGGAAATACCAAGATGTATAGAGATCTTCGAGAAGTGTTTTGGTGGAATAACATAAAAATGGAGATAGCAGAGTTTGTATCTCAGTGTTTGATCAGTCAATAATAAAAGCTGAACATCAGAAACCATCAGGATTATTACAACCTTTACCAATCCATGAGTGGAAATGGGAACATATTACCATGGATTTTGTGACAGGGCTACCAAGGAGTTCCAATGGTAATGATTTCATTTGGGTAATTATTGATAGGTTAACTAAATTTGCTCATTTTCTTGCCATTAATATTACCCATTCCTTAGAAAAGTTAGCTAAATTGTATATACAGGAAATTATTAAGCTTCATGGAACCCCAGTTTCAATTGTTTCTAATCGTGACCCTAGATTCGTGTCTCGCTTTTGGAAAAACCTATAAGTAGCCATGGGAACAAAATTGAATTTCAGCACTGCTTTTCATCCTCAAACAGACGGACAATCATAGAGAACCATCCAAACCTTAGAGGATATGCTTAGGGCATGTGTACTTGAGTTGAAGGGGAATTGGGATGATCATTTACCGTTACTGGAATTTGCATATAATAATATCTATCAAGCAAGTATTCAAATGGATCCGTATGAAGCACTCTATGGTAGAAGGTGTCGTTCTCCTACATGTTAGGAAGAAGTTGGAGAAAGAAAATTATTGGGACCATAATTGATTCAGATCACAACAGAGAAAGTGAAATTGATACAAGATCGACTTCAAATCGCTCAAAGTCGTCAAAAGAGTTATGCTGACAATCGTCACCGACCGTTAGAATTCCAAAAAGGAGACTATGTTTTCTTACGAGTATCACCGACAAAGGGAGTAATCCAATTTGGGAAGCAAGGAAAGTTGAGTCCAAGATACATAGGGCCTTTTGAAATCCTTAAAAGGATAGGAGCTATTGCGTATAGAATAGACTTACCCCCAGAACTCTCTAGTGTGCATAATGTGTTTCACGTTTCAATGATGAAGAAATACATCCCTGATCCATCACATATCTTAAGTCACAAGCCTCTTCAATTTAGAGAAGGTTTGACATACATTGAGCATCCAGTGGAAATCTTGGACCATAAAGATAAAATATTACGAACCAAGGTTATTCCACTAGTCAAAGTATTATGGCAGAATCATTTTGTTGAAGATGCAGCATGGGAGCGGGAATATGAAATAAAAGAGCTATATCCATACCTTTTTGGAAAATAATGTAAGTAAAGTTTGGGGACCAAACTTTTTAGGGTAGGATGTAATGACCCCATTTTCTTATGCCAATATATAATTGTCTTCTTTCAATTTCGTCACACATACTATCTAATAATGATATATTATTACATATATCATTTTTCGAGTTCGTAATATGGCAAAGCCCATTTTTAAATTTGAAGAATCAACGGTAAAATGGGTCAAATTGAGATTTTATGGCACATCCTAAGCTAAGTGATAAGTTTGGGGGTAGAAAATGTAATGTTATGAAACTTTAGGGATTTGATTTTAATAAAGAAAGTTTTAGGGACCAAAATAAAAAATAAAAAGGGGCCTTATCATAAATAAAATATTTTTAGGGACCTATAAGAAATATTGAAAATATATGGTGTGAAATTACAAAAATGCCCTTAAGGTGCAAAATGACCCTTATACCTTTAATACCTTTCCACCTCGCGCTCGACACCTCGTGCTTGGTTTTGACACATCCACCGTACACGTGTCGTCAATAGAGGAGAAGCCAAAACACGTGTCGTCGTTAGAGGAGAAGTTAAAACACGTGTCGGAGTCCAGTGAAATAAGACTGCAAGACGCCACCGTTACGCTACACGTCAATGCCGACTCGCCATTGTAAAAGCTCGGTCAACATGGACACGTGTTAATGCCGTGATATCTTTGGAAAACAATAAATAGGGCCTTTGGGATAATTTGAAACTCACACCAAATTCTTTGAGAATTATAGAGAGAAGTAGTGAGAGAAAGCGTGGAAATGTTTTAGAAGAATGTAATACCCCGTATTTTTGACTATATTTATTTTGGGATTAATTAATTAAATTGCGTATTAATTGGAAATTAATCCGGGTATAAATACGAATGAGATGCGTATTGGTATTTGATTATGTGCATATATGATTATATATGTATTTGGTATTATAAAATTTGTCGTGAGATTTATATACGGCATTTTAGAAATTTTGTTGAGACGCGTGGGACTGCCGCGTCACGGTATATTATTTTGGTAATAAAAGTGAATTTAAAATCTATAATCCGTATGGTCGTTTTGAGTGCGCCAACGCGTCCGGAAGGGTCGAGATAGTCAGAAAACACTAGCCGGGGGTATAGTTTGGGTCCCGGGGTATTTTTAGGCCATACCGGCAACTTAAAGGGTATTTTAGTAATTTGGTATTTTTGGGTAATTAAAAGTGACGAAAATTGAGAGTTGTAATCTGATAAGGAATTGACCCAACCAACCCTTTATTAACCCCATAAGCTACGTAGGTTATCATTTAGTCTTCCAACTCTCCCAAAGAAAACCCTAGCCACCATAGCCATCTTTGGAAGAAGAAAGCTTAGAGAGGAAGGGAAAGAGGAGGAATTCTGCAGAAAATCTGCAGAAAGAGATTTCAAATCCAACACCAGATTTAGAAACAATCAAGGCAAGTGATTTATTCCATTTAAATTTCAGAGAATGCTTCTTCCATGTTAGATTATTCATAAATTTTGTATGTTCTTGGAAGATAATGAAAAACCCATAAGATTGAAGTTATTAGTTTAAATTTTGGGATATAGGTTGCATGTAGAATGTTACTGGAAGATTATATTAAGAGAATTATCGACTTTTGTTATACCCAAAATGGATTTAAGATGAAGTTTATGAATGATCTTGAGATAAAATCTGGAAACTAGGTTTTTGATGAAGTTTGATCCATATGTAACCTTTAGTTGTTGAAATATTGATTTATGGACGTTAGTAATACTGTAGGATTGTTATATGGCATTACTATAACGTTATATCTGAGAATCATACGTTAGAAATAAGTTTTGGGACGTTTTCAAATCTGCAGAACGAAGCAGTCCGTAGCCATACCTGTTCGATCGATCGATCGACATTCATCAGTCGATCGATCGACTAGATCGATCGATCGATATTCATAGGTCGATCGATCGACCTTCCCAGAATGAGTAAAATTTTCCTTAATTTGATTTTAATGGCGGAAACCCTCGGAGAATATGTTTGGAGAACTTATGAATACCCTCACCCTTAAGGAAGACCAGTAGGTGTGATTATTATAGTTGACTTTAATTAGAATGCAATTCGGGGAATTTTTCTAGATTATTGAAATTCGTTAGTGAGGTAACGTTTGGGTTAAGAGTGTAAAATTGTGTAATTTGACGAAATAAGGTTTAGAGCAGAAGTAAAGACCTTAGGAATAAAGATGTTATAGTTGGGAATAATCGGAACCTAATAATCTATTATAGATAGGTTTTAGGATTAAGGGACTACGGCGTGAGACGTGTCGGCAATTTAACTTTATAGTAACGGGAGACTTGAAAAATATAAGTTTGGAAATGGTATAATGATGTAGAGTATTACAATTATACTACGGTGATTACTAAGATGCGTGTATACTTGGTATTGATATAGTATTTGTGTGTATGACATACCTACCATACTTGCTATCACGGGAGGTTACGTTCGCTTAGGACCCTCTAATCCTTGTGTGCCTACGGGGGGATATAGACTGGTACCTTGATGAACATAGGTCATTGAAAGACTTATTGTGATATTAATAAGTCCGCTGACCATGGGAGCGTAGGTATGTGCGTGACCCATGTGATGGTGACTGTGTTCGCCTCCACTATTTGTGATTTGTGTTATCTGAACTATTCCTGAGAGATTCGGAATATGTGATCCTTATGTACGTGATGTACCGGGATGGATAGCAGAGTATGTGTGCACCATAGCTTAGATTGCGGGGTGCTTGTATCGTATATTTATGATGTGAATAATATACATTTAATTAATGGGAATCCTCATGTTAATGTTGTAAATGTATCACGGTATTGTTTCGAGATATATAAGGAGTTAACTGATACTTATATTATGGCATATTTAGTAACTGAGTTTACGTTAAATCCCTATTTTAATTACGAGCGTTATTATGTTATGGAACCAAGCAAATGGGTAGAACCTTTGATAAGTCTAGCTAGATTCGATGTCACTTAGCTAGTGGTTTGTGTCGTTATAGATGGGTACTTACGTTAGGAGTGCACAGTTAGTCGAGAGGTGAGAATTTAATGTGAGTGCACGTCCTAACATGTACTTTGCATTTAATGTTTTAAATGTTTTTAAAGCACTTGCAGGTTTTTAAAATGATTTCCACTTTCGGGCTCTGACCCATTTGCTTTCAAATATATTTTCTTGTAAAACCATTTTAGGTGCCCAGCCACAAGGACACCAAGCATAGGATTCTCATTCAGAAGACGAGCTGTAGCTGTTTGTGGAAGCTACAGGGACTTGCTTTTAGACGCCTCTCTCATTTGGATTCCAGTCTCAGCATCTATCAGTTGTAGGGCATGTTGCCCAATTCTATTAGACATTTTTACATTTCAGTTTTCAGACTCTAGCATGTATTGCTCAGTATTCAGTTTTAGTGATTTATTTCAGTTTACTTATCAGTTGTGGGATTTGTATTGAGGAGTTTTTCCTCCAGAGTTTATTTACATTTTGTGATGGTTATTTGTTTTACTTCAGTATGGTGAATGGTGTTATTTAGTTATTCATTACTCTTGTTGCATGTTAATCAGATTTAATAAAATTTGGCACTTGATTTTTAAATACTAGGTGGTTAGTAATAATAAAAATGTTTTCGACAGTGATGCTATTAACTGAGCCAACTTGGCATTTTGAATTAATTTTATAAAGGAGTAGCTACCCGGTATTTAATTAGTCGGGGTGTCACAGGTGGTATCAGAGCATCAGGTTCTAGTGTCCTTTAGGATCTGTACGGCTATTATGTTTCCGCTATGTTTTCTTTGATATAGAGCCCTATATTTTAGGACTGTTGTACTCTTATTGTGTATGCTTCGTTCTTCAGCTATTATAAGTTTATAAACCGTGAACTTATAAACTTTGTTCTTATTTCAGATGCCTCCACGACGTGCACGACGAGTTCCCAGGAATGCAATGCCCGAACCCCAGCCCGCTCCAGTTCAGGGCATGTTGAACGCCACTGAGGTTGCAGCTATAGTAGCTCAAGCGGTGAATGCCGCGATTGCCGTTATTCAGCAGGCACCGCCTCAGGCGCCGGTTGCCGCGCCAGCACAAGTTAATGCATTCCCGTCTGCTTGGGAGCGTGTACGTGACGCTTTTCAGAAAGCGCATCCGCCAGAGTTTGCAGGTAGCTCAGACGTGGTAGTCTCGAGCCAATGGAGGAAGGACATACAGAGGCATTTGAGGATGCATGAGTGCACTGATGTTCAAAAACAGGTGCTAGCTACTTTCAAGCTAGTGGGATCTGCGCTACAGTGGTGGGAGTCCATTACCACCGCGGAGGAGAGGGATACCCTCACGATTCAGGAGTTCTGGGTGCGGTTCGACCGCAAATACTTTCCGTCCGCAGTTCATACAGAGATGAGGAGGAAGCTGATGAGTTTGAAGCAGGAGGGCAAGACAGTGGCCGAGTATGAGGCCGAGTTCACTAACCTGTTGAATATCGTACCAGACGAGATTCCAACAGAGAAGAAGAAGATAGAGAAGTTCACCGATGGGTTGAATTGGAGGATCCGTCAGCATCTGCTAGGGAACCTATCGTTGGCCACGTATTCTGATGTGGTTAACGCTGCACTATTACACTGCCAGGACCACCGTTTTCATATGGCCGAGGGCAAGCGGTCAGGGGAGTCTAGCCATCAGGGCAGGACTGGAGGACAGGGTGCCAGCGGGGCACAGACCGGTCAGGGGCAGAGACAGACTGAGCAGGGGGACAATAAGAGGTTCCGGTCAGGGAACTACAGGCAGGGACAGGGAGGTTTCCGTCAGGGCCATCAGGGTCCAAACGGCCAGCAGGGCCAACAGGGGCAGAATGGGCAGCAGTTTCACCAGGGCCAGCAGGGCCAAGGGAGGAACGGTAACGGCCATCATGGCCGGGGTCAGCAAGGGCAGAGAGGAGGGAACTTCCCAGGGAAGTGCTTTACTTGTGGCAAGACTGGCCATAAGAAGCAGGATTGTCCTGATAGGGGCAGGGCCCCACAGCAGCAGCAGGGTGCTCGCCAGGAGCCACAGAGACCTATGTTTCCCGCCGCTCTTCCTGCACCGCCACAGATGGCAGCATTGCCACCCATCCCAGCAGTCCCAGCTCAGCAGGGGCAGCTGCAGTATGGACGTGTCTACAACGTTCACCAGGCTGCAGTTCCACAGGCACCGCCCGCGATCGAGGGTACGTTTCCTATCCATGGCACTATGGGTCGAGTGTTATTTGATACGGGTGCTACACACTGTTTTATTGCTACACACTTCGCGAAAGCTTTAGGATTGTTAGCTACGGCAGAGAGCACAGTGACGTGTGTCGACTCACCATTAGGGAGTGGGTCACTTATTTTCTTTATATGCCGGGGAGTGGGGGTAGAGGTTGGTGGTTTGGTATTACCTGCGGACATGTTAGTGTTAGACATGCATGTTCACGATGTGATCATCGGTATGGATTGACTCGTAGCATATAGGGCCATGATTGATTGCTTCAGCGGGAGCATTGTTTTTGCCATTCCGGGGCAGGAGATGTTTTTAGTGGCGATGCCTCGCCCAGAGGGAGGATCGACCGCTCATCTGTATTACATAGAGGAGGATACCTCTAAGGAGGTTGTGATTCCTTTGGATTCGATCCCGGTTGTCAGGGAGTATTCAGATGTGTTTCAGGAGATACCAGGCTTACCACCCAGTCGAGAGATAGATTTCGTTATTGATTTGCTACCGGGTACGAGACCTATAGCACGTGCACCGTACCGTATGGCTCCAGCTGAGATGCGAGAGTTACGGGATCAGATAGAGCAGCTGTTAGGGCAGGGCTTTATTCGCAGGAGTACCTCACCTTGGGGAGCTCCAGTTTTGTTTGTGAAGAAGAGGGATGGTTCACTGAGATTGTGCGTGGACTACCGAGAGTTGAATAAGGTCACGATACGAAATAAGTATCCGTTGCCTCGAATCGATGACTTATTCGACCAGTTGAGAGGAGCTTCTTTCTTCTCGAAGATTGATTTGAGATCGGGATACCATCAGTTGCGTATCAGGGAGGAGGATGTCTCGAAGACTGCGTTCTTGTCGAGATATGGTTCTTATGAGTTTCGGGTTATGCCTTTCGGCTTGACCAACGCTCCAGCAGTGTTTATGGACTTGATGAACAGGGTGTTCAGAGATTTCCTAGATCAGTTTGTCATTGTCTTCATTGATGATATCCTGGTTTACTCTCAGACAGAGGAGGAGCACGCCGAGCATTTGAGGCAGGTTTTGCAGACACTTCGTCAGAACGAGCTGTATGCAAAATATGAGAAGTGCGGGTTTTGGCTGAAGGAGGTCCAGTTCTTGGGTCACATTATTTCCGACCAAGGAATATCTATCGATCCGGGGAAGGTGTCAGCGGTGAGGGAGTGGGGACAGCCCACGACACCAACAGAGATTCGTAGTTTCTTGGGCTTAGAAGGATACTACAGGAGGTTTATTCGGGGTTTCTCGGAGATAGCAGGTCCTTTGACACATCTTACTCGTAAGGGTGTGCCATATATCTGGAGTGATGCCTGTCAGTTGGCATTCGATGAATTGAAGGACAAATTGACCTCAGCACCTGTGTTAGCATTGCAGAGACCGGGAGTTGAGTATTTGGTTTACACCGATGCGTCTTTGCAAGGGCTTGGAGGTGTTTTGCAGCAGGAGAGACAGGCCATAGCTTATGCTTCCCGTAAGCTTAAGCCTCATGAGAAGAATTACCCCACACATGATTTGGAGTTGGCGGCAGTGGTATTTGCCTTACGGATTTGCAGGCACTATCTTTTGGGGGAGAAGTTTCAGCTGTTCACGGACCACAAGTCCCTACAGTATCTGTTCACGCAGAAAGAGTTGAACATGCGGCAGCGTAGGTGGCTTGAGTTTGTGAAGGACTACCAGTTCGACATCCAGTACCACCCGGGTAAGGCTAACGTGGTAGTAGACGCGTTGAGCCGCAGGCCAGCAGATGAGGTGGCAGAGGTGTGGAAGGCTAAGTGGAAGGAATTGGGACACCAGGATGCAGTGGCCCGATCTTTCATGTCTGTGATGACCGTTACACCGCAGATTGTCACAAAGGTAGTACGGGCACAGGCCGATGACTCATTCTGTCAGGAGCAGATAGTTCGATTACTAGCAGAGGGAGCCGAGTCCTATACCGTTAGCTCAGACGGGGGATTGCGCTTCAATGGGAGGTTGGTAGTTCCGGAAGGGGAAGAATTGCGGCACGATGTTATGGCTGAGTCGCACGTCTCACGGTTCGCGGTACATCCCGGAGGGGACAAAATGTACCAAGACATGAGACGACAATATTGGTGGAGCGGTATGAAGAAAGATATCGCTGAGTTTGTCTCGAAATGCGCCACTTGTCAGCTTGTGAAAGTGGATCATCAGAGACCAGCAGGATTGCTACAGCCGTTGGAGGTTCCGGTGTGGATGTGGGAGAGCATATCCATGGATTTTTTCACGGGGTTGCCTACGTCGCAGAGGGGTCACGACTCCGTTTGGGTAATTGTGGACAGGTTGTCCAAGGTCGCTCACTTCTTACCCGTAAGGACTGACTACACTACGGGACAGTATGCCCAGCTTTTCATTTCAGAGATTGTGAGACTTCACGGTGTGCCCCTGAATATCGTGTCTGACAGAGACAAGATATTTGTTTCGAGGTTTTGGTAGAGTTTCCAGGAGGCCATGGGCACGGAATTGCGGTTGAGTACGGCTTATCATCCGCAGACTGATGGGCATACAGAGCGCACCAACCAGATGTTGGAGGACATGCTACGCATGTGCATTATTGACTTTGGGGGTGGATGGGAGCAGTACCTTCCACTGGTGGAGTTTGCTTACAACAACTCCTATCAGTTCACGATTGGCATGGCTCCGTTTGAGGCATTGTACGGCAGGCCTTGTCGTTCCCCAGCATGTTGGTTGGAGGTGGGGGACAACAAACTACTTGGGCCGGAAGTGATTCAGGACACTTCGGCAAGGATTGAGCTGATTCGGAGTCGCATTCGGGTAGCTCAAGACAGGCAGAAAAGTTATGCTGACGCAAAGAGGTTTTTCAGGGAGTTCCAAGTGGGGGACCAGGTTCTGCTCAGAGTATCTCCTATGAAGGGGATTATGCGTTTCGGGAAGAAGGGGAAGTTGGCACCGAGGTATGTGGGGCCGTTCCCTATTATTGAGCGGATCGGACCGGTCGCGTATAGACTTGGGTTGCCGGAACATTTGCATCGAATTCACGACGTGTTCCATATTTCCTCGCTGAGGAAATACCTTAGGGACAATTTGGCTCATTCTCACATTGCTGTGGAGGACATCGATCTCCAGCCGGATAGCTCTTACGATGAGGGGCCAATTGCTATTTTGGACCGAAGCGAGAGGAAACTGCGGTCAAAGATAGTCCCGTTAGTGCGTGTTCAGTGGCGACATCACAATGTCGAGGAGTCCACATGGGAACGCGAGGATGAGATGTGCGAGCGTTATCCAGAGCTGTTTTTAGCAGGTACTTTCTAGTTTTGAATTTCGGGACGAAATTCAGTTATTAGGGGGGAAGTATGTAATACCCCGTATTTTTGACTATATTTATTTTGGGATTAATTAATTAAATTGCGTATTAATTGGAAATTAATCCGGGTTATAAATACTAATGAGATGCGTATTGGTATTTGATTATGTGCATATATGATTATATATGTATTTGGTATTATAAAATTTGTCGTGAGATTTATATACGGCATTTTAGAAATTTTGTTGAAACGCGTGGGACCGCCGCGTCACGGTATATTATTTTGTTAATAAAAGTGAATTTAAAATCTATAATCCGTATGGTCGTTTTGAGTGCGCCAACGCGTCCGGAAGGGTCGAGATAGTCAGAAAACACTAGCCGGGGGTATAGTTTGGGTCCCGGGGTATTTTTAGGCCATACCGGCGACTTAAAGGGTATTTTAGTAATTTGGTATTTTTGGGTAATTAAAAGTGACGAAAATTGAGAGTTGTAATCTGATAAGGAATTGACCCAACCAACCCTTTATTAACCCCATAAGCTACGTAGGTTATCATTTAGTCTTCCAACTCTTCCAAAGAAAACCCTAGCCACCATAGCCATCTTTGGAAGAAGAAAGCTTAGAGAGGAAGGGAAAGAGGAGGAATTCTGCAGAAAATCTGCAGAAAGAGATTACAAATCCAACACCAGATTCAGAAACAATCAAGGCAAGTGATTTATTCCATTTAAATTTCATAGAATGCTTCTTCCATGTTAGATTATTCATAAATTTTGTATGTTCTTGGAAGATAATGAAAAACCCATAAGATTGGAGTTATTAGTTTAAATTTTGGGATATAGGTTGCATGTAGAATGTTACTGGAAGATTATATTAAGAGAATTATCGACTTTTGTTATACCCAAAACGGATTTAAGATGAAGTTTATGAATGATCTTGAGATAAAATCTGGAAACTAGGTTTTTGATGAAGTTTGATCCATATGTAGCCTTTAGTTGTTGAAATATTGATTTATGGACGTTAGTAATACTGTAGGATTGTTATATGGCATTACTATAACGTTATATCTGAGAATCATACGTTAGAAATAAGTTTTGGGACGTTTTCAAATCTGCAGAACGAAGCAGTCCGTAGCCATACCTGTTCGATCGATCGATCGACATTCATCAGTCGATCGATCGACTAGATCGATCGATCGATATTCATAGGTCGATCGATCGACCTTCCCAGAATGAGTAAAATTTTCCTTAATTTGATTTTAATGGCGGAAACCCTCGGAGAATATGTTTGGAGAACTTATGAATACCCTCACCCTTAAGGAAGACCAGCAGGTGTGATTATTATAGTGGACTTTAATTAGAATGCAATTCGAGGAATTTTTCTAGATTATTGAAATTCGTTAGTGAGGTAACGTTTGGGTTAAGAGTGTAAAATTGTGTAATTTGACGAAATAAGGTTTAGAGCAGAAGTAAAGACCTTAGGAATAAAGATGTTATAGTTGGGAATAATCGGAACCTAATAATCTATTATAGATAGGTTTTAGGATTAAGGGACTACGGCGTGAGACGTGTCGGCAATTTAACTTTATAGTAACGGGAGACTTGAAAAATATAAGTTTGGAAATGGTATAATGATGTAGAGTATTACAATTATACTACGGTGATTACTAAGATGCGTGTATACTTGGTATTGATATAGTATTTGTGTGTATGACATACCTACCATACTTGCTATCACGGGAGGTTACGTTCGCTTAGGACCCTCTAATCCTTGTGTGCCTACGGGGGGATATAGACTGGTACCTTGATGAACATAGGTCATTGAAAGACTTATTGTGATATTAATAAGTCCGCTGACCATGGGAGCGTAGGTATGTGCGTGACCCATGTGATGGTGACTGTGTTCGCCTCCACTATTTGTGATTTGTGTTATCTGAACTATTCCTGAGAGATTCGGAATATGTGATCCTTATGTACGTGATGTACCGGGATGGATAGCAGAGTATGTGTGCACCATAGCTTAGATTGCGGGGTGCTTGTATCGTATATTTATGATGTGAATAATATACATTTAATTAATGGGAATCCTCATGTTAATGTTGTAAATGTATCACGGTATTGTTTCGAGATATATAAGGAGTTAACTGATACTTATATTATGGCATATTTAGTAACTGAGTTTACGTTAAATCCCTATTTTAATTATGAGCGTTATTATGTTATGGAACCAAGCAAATGGGTAGAACCTTTGATAAGTCTAGCTAGATTCGATGTCACTTAGCTAGTGGTTTGTGTCGTTATAGATGGGTACTTACGTTAGGAGTGCACAGTTAGTCGAGAGGTGAGAATTTAATGTGAGTGCACGTCCTAACATGTACTTTGCATTTAATGTTTTAAATGTTTTTAAAGCACTTGCAGGTTTTTAAAATGATTTCCACTTTCGGGCTCTGACCCATTTGCTTTCAAATATATTTTCTTGTAAAACCATTTTAGGTGCCCAGCCACAAGGACACCAAGCATAGGATTCTCATTCAGAAGACGAGCTGTAGCTGTTTGTGGAAGCTACAGGGACTTGCTTTTAGACGCCTCTCTCATTTGGATTCCAGTCTCAGCATCTATCAGTTGTAGGGCATGTTGCCCAATTCTATTAGACATTTTTACATTTCAGTTTTCAGACTCTAGCATGTATTGCTCAGTATTCAGTTTTAGTGATTTATTTCAGTTTACTTATCAGTTGTGGGATTTGTATTGAGGAGTTTTTCCTCCAGAGTTTATTTACATTTTGTGATGGTTATTTGTTTTACTTCAGTATGGTGAATGGTGTTATTTAGTTATTCATTACTCTTGTTGCATGTTAATCAGATTTAATAAAATTTGGCACTTGATTTTTAAATACTAGGTGGTTAGTAATAATAAAAATGTTTTCGACAGTGATGCTATTAACTGAGCCAACTTGGCATTTTGAATTAATTTTATAAAGGAGTAGCTACCCGGTATTTAATTAGTCGGGGTGTCACAAAGAAGTTCTTAGGGAGATTCATCTTAAGGTAATCTTAATGTTATAATGCACATTTATAATTTTAATTTATTGTTTTATAGCTTTAATTAGTAGTTATGCTGGTAAAATACACTAAAGGATTCACTAATCAAAACTTAAAATTTAGAACAAATCCTAGTTGATTTTATAAACTTGTTTGAAATTATACGCTTTAAAGAAATTGCTCGCTATTATGGAATCCCACTTAAGTAATTCCAAAGTCAGGCCCGGTGAAGTTCTATTTAGATGAGATGGTATTTAAGTGGTGACCCTGTGACCCTCCATCTCTACTGGGAATGAATCCGAAAATGTTCTGTCCAGATGAGATGGTATTTAAGTGGTGCCCCTATCACCCTCCATCTCTACTGGGAATCGACTGATGAGGAAGAATTATGAATTGAATTCTTTAATTACGATCAATGAGTTTTAAAAGTTGACAAATAGGGATTCAGTAATCCTTTAAAAGAAGAAGTTATTATTAAAGTATAGTATAAATTGGACCTTAGAACGTGTACTTAAATCTTTATCAGATTAATGTGTGATTGAAGACTCAATATGAGTAAATTTGACCTCCATTTTGGATGAGTACTCTGATATTCCTTGTGTATTTTGGTTATATGATATTATGCAAGCTATATATATTTTGTGAACTTCTTTTATTCTCAAAATTCATGTGATACCGATGATTGATTCATTTGTGATATGTTTATATTTGTCCATGTAAACATACCGATTAAAATGATTATTGAAAATGATATTGAATATTGAAAATATGATTCGGCCTAAGGGACCTCTTTACTGACTGACCTTCCAAGCTGGGTTATCGTTGGTGTGCCCTAAATAAGGAATTGTGATGAACTAGTTCGATTGACCTTCAACTACTGGGGAGTAATATGGTAGAAGAATACGGTATTAGAGTGTACTTGGCCATTAAAATGATATTATTGAAAGAAAAAGATATCACATTTGATTTGTTGTATTCGTCTTATTCTGAGCTATCCAATTGTGATATGTATACTTTCATTTCAAAATATATATCTATTTACTGCAAGTTCCTATCTATATATGTATATGCCTTCTCTGTTGACTTAAATAGGTATCTATTTTCTGAAAATCCTGGAATCTCTAGAGATTAAACCTCACTCAGCTTTTAGCTGATGTTGTATGACTAACCATTTTTTAAGAAATAAGTAGACTTGGAGGGAACGTAAAAGGACTATATGGAAGATCCATCTTTTAGAGCTCTTTTTGTTATTTTAAGTAAAAAGTTGTTATATCATATAGAGCCTATTTGGCTCCCTTGTAATAAGTTTTAAATTTCGTTTTAAGTTGTAACCCGTTGTTACTTGTAATATAAATGAAGTTTCCTTTTAGAAAGCTCTCATGACGTAATTCCTTAAATTTTAGTATTTTACGATTCATAACCATGTAATTGTATTTTTGCTGCATTTAACTAAGGAAACAATTTAAGTCAGAATATTTGTTGCCTTGGTGACATGTCAAGACACTCGTTCCCCACTACTATTTGGGATGGGGTAGTGACATAAGATCTATCGCAAGAGGATCTGGAGAGATTACTTCTCTCATTTCTAGCTGGTTGAGTGGGCATATCCCTCTGGGATGATTCAGTGGTCGACTTGTCTTGCAATGTGCGAGCCAATTAACGAGCTGACTCCTACATGGCTTCTTGCCCATTAGAAAGTTTGAGTAAAATTCCCTAGAGATCTGCCACACTAGGCTGAGCATATGGAATAACAATGTTGCCTTTATTCCTAAGGTTGTTTTCGGGGTAAGTCATTTTTTCATGGAAAAATAAATGAAACAAGTGGTAGATAATGATGATAGACAAAAGTTTGGATAGACGACGCCAATCTTTCGCTGTCTAAAAATGGAGGGACCAAATTTCTAATCACAGATATATAAAGATAACCAAGCAAAGAAAACACACAAGAAGCAAGGTTTTTAAAGTGGTTCAACTATAAGAAAAACCTACGTCCAATGTTGGTATTATCTATCGTGGTTACAATAGCTTAGTAGTGATTGTGCTTATGCTTGACTGAATCGTCCACTTGAGCCAAAGGTGATTGAGTATTTGTTGCAGTTTAGGAACCAAAAAGATGGAATGCCTTTATATATTCAAGTATTAACATCTCTGTACAATAAAAAATACTGTTGATATTAAGTGGTGTGTGGCACTATTCCACCCGAATAACCTTTGCTATTCTTGATGGTCATGTTGGCCAACTAAGTGCTTCTGGAGCCGACCAAGAAAACTAGGGCATCTACATAGGATGACAGGTGTCCATTTCTCATTGGTCCACATAGATGAATCATTTTTACATACAACACTTCGCATATGGAGAAATGGTTCTTTGATTAAAAAAATTGAAATTTTTTCATTTAATCAACATTGTCAATTAGAGAGTAATTTTATTTTGAGTAATGATGGTATATAAATTATAATTAACAAATATACAATTTTTGTGATTCATTAAGCGTATGTAGTGTTCATGAGGATGGACATTATGGTACAATAAATTAGGGCTTATTCTGAATCCCATAGGTGATATGACTACTAATCCATAATTTAAGCCTTATTGTCTTTATAATTTAGATTATGGAACTTGGTTATTGGTTATATCTTTTTTATGCATGATTTAATTTTCTTTTGAGCTCTTTTTGTATTTTTTTGGTGCACGCTATATTTCAATTTTAAGTTCTATTGTTTGTGTTTTTAACTTATAGTGAAAAGTGTCCATTTAATGAAGAATCTCTTTGAATTATAATGAAGAGTTTCAAGTACTTTGCATATAAAATTGTATTTTTCTCTAACAAAATATACTTTAAAAAATGATTTTTCATTCTTAGATGATAACTTTATTGTAAAATGTTATTTTTTTAGTGGGTAATGGGTGTAGGTTGTATTTTCTTTTTTTAGATTTTTCTATCAACTATTTATTCGATTAATAAATAAGATTATACAAAGATTTTGCGGTAGCAGTTATTGCTCACATATTTTAAATTATATATAGGCCATAAACAATTACACAAATGACACCAACAAGTCTTTATAGGTTAATGGTATTATTATAAGTGATTTAGGTTTTTCTCATGTGTCTTTATATTTGTTCTTATTTTTAGTATTCCCGTCTTTATATATTTTCTTTCCTATTTTTTTCAAGTTTGTTCTCTATGTTCTTAATTATTCAATGGCAATTCTTAAATTTAAAATTGCCTTAATTACAGCATATATATTTGTAAAATTGATCCTATAATTTTTATGGTATGTCTTTATATTAGCCCATATGCTCAGTAGCAAATAACACACACACACACACACACACACACACACACACACATATATATATATATATATATATATATATATATATATATATATATATATATATATATATATATATATATATATATTGTTAGGCTCTCCAATATACCTCTTAACAATATATCTATGAACATACCCATTTAAAAAAATCGTAAAATAAATGTACTTTTCAACCAAATTTGGCATACATGATCTACATAGTAAGGAAATCATTTACAAAAAAATCATCAAAAAATTCAACTCAGAAGTGGATGAAATAAAAAATGATATATATGTGCATTTTCGACCGTTAATTTTTTTCCCATCATCTCACCTACTTCTGGGCTGAGTTTTTTGATAAATTTTTTTTGTAGATGATCTCCTTTCTATGTAGATCATGTATACAAAATTTGGTTGAAAAATACATTTTTTTTATTTTTTAAAATGGGTATATTCATAGGTATGTAGCTAAGAGGTATGTTGGAGAGTCTAACTATATATATATATATAGAGAGAGAGAGACAGTCTGCATTTCGTTCAAACGAACACTGTTCTTATCCATCCCATGGAAATCTTAGATTAAATATCTTCTTAACTACAACATATATAAATATTTAAATTGTCGTAAAATTATAAATTGCTCGCGCATCGTGTGGGTTGCATACTAGTTTATAAAAAGTAGACAACATTTCATGAAAAGACATACCCTTTCACGAATAGTCATAACCATTCACGAGCACCATTTTTCACGAACACGTGTGTCCTTTTCAAATGATCATAACCATTCACATATGGACATAACCTTTCACGAACCATTGTGTGTACAAAATTAGTTTAATGAAAAGATTTATTTAATTAAAATTATTATTAAAGTATAATAATTTTCGACAATCCCCTTTATTAATGAAAAATTGGCTATGTATACCATTTAACAGAAGAAACGTATTCATGTTTGATTATAGTAGAAGAAAACTGCATCGGGACAAGTAGACAAAGACTTTAAACTTTCCTTAGTGAGTATAAATCGAATTTACTTGGGTAATCAATGGGCAAGATGCCTTGAACAGTCAACCTTTTTTGTAAACCAAAACAACAGAAGTCACACAATTCTCTTCAAACACTGTTGGTTCTCATGTTTGTATTCGTTTTATCCTTGAACACTACCTGGATCATGAGTGTTTTAGAGAATTTTACCTTCTCAAATTCTCATAGAAACGTCCCATTCTCACTCACACTTATATGAAGAGTATCCTGTAATGCCCTACTTGAACATATTAGGATATAAAAGTAATTAAAATCACAACTTATCCTAAATCTCGCGACAGTTGTGAATTGTCTCCTCATAGGAATGGGTTGAAGAGTGTGTGTGTGTGCGCGCAAATACACACACCTTGTGCACTGAGTCATACAGAGTTCGATTGTCCCTTTGAACCTAGAACTTGGGATCTCCAATCAACTAGGTTAGGTTTCCACTGTGGGGACTCTTGGTTGGCTTTAAAACCATTCCCTTTGATGATTTTTGCACTAGCTCTCTTATTAAGCCTTTAGTAAGCGGATCCGTAATGTTTTCTCTTGACTTAATATAGTATGGAGATAATTCCATTAAAGAGTAGTTGCCTAAAGGTATTGTGTCTACGAAATATACGTCTACATTTACCATTATACATGGTAATATGTGCCATTCCAGTCGTGTATTGTCTATCACAGTGTATACATATAGCAGACAGAAGCTTAACCCCGTTCGGAATATCCTCTAAGAAGTTTCTTATCCATTTGACTTATTCTTTAGCTTTATCTGAACCAATAAATTCACATTCCATAGTATAGCTTGCAAGACATATTTGTTTCGAGGATTTCCATGATATGGTTGTACTACCAGGGGTAAAGACATACCCACTAGTGGACTTAAAGTCCTTCAAATCAGATTCCAATTAGCAACAGTGTACCCTTCAAGTATAGTTGTATATTTGGTGTATTTTTAAGTTTTTGGTATGCTTTAAATTCCCTAAAACCCTAACAATGGCTTTCCAATGATCAATACTTGGATTACTCGTATAATGACTTAGTCTACTTAATGCATTTCATGACATACATGAGAATTTTTATTATACGAGTATACTCTAGTTGTAATAAGTGTTTACCATTATTTGTGGTGAGGTGAATGTTAGCATCAACCGATGTTTTAGTTGGTATAATATTATACTTCTTGAATTTACTAAGTATTCTCTCAGTGTAATGCATTTGAGATAAAATTACACCATCAGCTGTTTTAAAAATTTTAATTCCTAATATAACATAAGGAGCACCCATGTCCTTTATGTCGAATTTATTAGTTAACATTCTTTTAGAATCTTTGATTATGTTATCTAATTACAAGCATATCATCAACATATAGACACACTATGACGTACCCCATTTTGAGTTTTCTTTACATATAAGCATTTGTCACACTCATGGATCTTGAATCCATTTAACATCATGACATTATCAAACTTAGCATGCCATATCAACATATCATTCATCATTTCTTTCAATGTCCAATTTTTGCGTTCAGCAATACCATTAGATTGAGCTGAATAAGGAGGAATAGTTTGGTGAATGATTCTATGTTCCTAACAAAAATTGTTCAAAAGGGGATTCATATTCTCCACCTCTATTGTTTCTTACTTCCTTAATCTTTTTTTTAAGTTGATTCTTAACTTTATTGTTGTAGAGTTTAAATACTTTAATTGCCTCATCTTCTTCGCAGACATACATGAAAATATCGAGTTCAATCATCAATGAAAGTAATGAAATACTTTTCATCACCTCTAGTTTGTACAAATTTCAAATCACATATATCAGTGTGAATTAAATTCAAAGGTTCTTTACTTCTTTCGATTTAATAAAAGGGTGTTCTTGCCAATTTTTTATTCTACACATACTTAATATTTATGATTAGGATCCCATTCACATTTAGGCAAAAAATTTAAAGAAATTAGTCTACACAATATATCATAATTTACGTAGCCTAATATTTGATGCAAAATATTAAAAGACTCAAGCAAGTAAGAAGAAAAATATTTCTTATTATTATTTGGTACTATAGTCATTACATTCATTTTGAAGAGCCCATCACTAAGATAGCCTTTGCCTATATAAATGTCATTTCTAGTAAGGACAAATTTGTCAGAAACAAATAGTAACTTAAAACCATTTTTGCTCAGCAGAGATCTAAAAATTAAATTCTTGCGAATATTAGGCACATGAAACACATCGTTAAGAGTGAGTTCTTTATCGCTTGTTATCTTTATCCCCACCTTTCCACGTCCTTCAACCTTTGATGTTGAAGCATTTCCCATGTGTAGTCATTAATCATTCTCAACTATGTTGCAAGAGGAGAACATCAATTTTTGGGCACATATGTGGTGCATAGCATCTATGTTAACCCACCAATCTTTGATGTTGGCATTAAAGTTTCATTCGAAAAATACAGCAAAGAGGTTGATGTCATTGACATTTGCTGAGAGCTCATCTACTGCCGTCACATTTGCTTGAGATATATTCTTCTTGGTGTTCTTTGGATTTTGACTGTCCCAATAGAGATGTTCGGGTTTACCATAGTTGTAAGATTTGCCTTTGAACATCTCAGCAGTTTTAGATTCGTCACTTTGACCTTCTCCATTGTGCTTTCTCTTTTTGTTAGTTTTTTCATCGGCTATACACTAAATTAGCCTTAGACTTGAAAGAATGATTTTCTCCACTTATTTTCTCAAATTTACAGTTGTTGTCTTCTATTCTCCAATGGACAATTAATTCCTCAAGTTTCATCTCTTTACATTTATGTTCTAAATATTTTTTTAATTCTTTCCAAGAAGATGGCAATTTTTAAATAATTTCTACCACTTAAAACGATTCGCTACGAGGCATATCATCTACGCGAACATCATGCAGAATAACTTGAAGTTCTTCAACTTGGGATATCACAGTTTTAACATCCACCATTTTATAATCCAAAAAATGAACGACATTGAATTTCTTTATGCCGACATCCTCGCTTTTATATTTGGTGTCCAAGGACTCCCAAAGTTCTTTAGTTGATTTAGTATTACCATACACATTATATATTTCATTGTCAAGTCCATTTAAAATATAATTTGTACACAATAAATCATCATGTTTCCACGCATCAATCACATCAACTTTATCCTTACTCGTCTCATTTTCATCCAGTGTAGGAGATTCTTCATTGAGTAATTTATCCAAATTGAAAGTTGCCAAATAAAATTTTATTTTCAATTAACCACACTTAAAATCTGTCACAACACCAAAATGGCCAAGATGTCACCTTTCATCCGGTCACCCTTGTCACGGTCATTGACCGTGACAAGAATCTAGCGTTTTGTGTCACGGTCAATGATCGTGATAAGACCGTGACAAATTATTGTCACGGTCAATGACCATGACAAGTCCGTGACAAATTTATTTATCACGGACTTGTCACGGTCAAGGACCTTGACACGACCGTGACAATATCATCAGTAAAAAAAGCCCTAGACTCTTTTTTTCCCACTGTTTTTGGTTTCCCTCTTTCTCTCTCTCTACAAGCGATTTTAGCGCTCTCTCTCTCTCTCTCTCTAAGGTATATTTTTTCCTCTCTTTCTCTTTCATTTTTTTATGTGTGTGTATGTGTGTATATATATGTGTGTATATGTACGTGTGTATATATATGTATGTATATGTATGTGTATATATGTGTGTATATATATGTGTATATGTGTGTGCGCGTGTAGTGTCCCGTGTAAAAAATTGATTGATTATTAATTTTTTTTTAGTAAATTAATATATGATTGCCCCTTATTGTAAATTAGTAAATTAATATATACTATATATAATTATTAATAATTGAATTTAAATATAAATAAGACATAATTAAATAAGACATACTACATATAATTATTAATAATTGAATTTGAATATACACATTTGTTGTAGACATTGATGTTGGATTATTTTGTGTAGTAAATATTGGGTTGGTTAGTTTTAAAAGTGACATGACCACTGGATAATTGTCCATATGGGGGTGGAATTTTTCAACTTTTGAATAATTGAATTTGAATATAAATAAGACATAATTAAATGAAACATATTATATATAATTATTAATAATTGAATTTGAATATAAATAAGACATAATTAAATGAAAGATAGTATATATAATTATTAATCATTATTGGATTATTGTGTGTGTGGTGGGGAGCAGGGGGTGGTGTGTGTACGTGTGCGTGTGTGTGGTGGGGGTGGGGTGGGGGGAGGGGGTGGGGTGGTGGCAGGGATGGGGGTGGGTGGTGGGGTAGGGGTGGGGGGCTGCGTGTGTGTCTATGTGTGTGTGCGCGTAGTGTCCCTTGTAAAAAATTGATTGATTATTAATTTTTTTAGTAAATCAATATATGATTGCCCCTTATTGTAAATTAGTAAATTAATATATACTATATATAATTATTAATAATTGAATTTGAATATAAATAAGACATACTTAAATAAGACATACTACATATAATTATTAATAATTGAATTTGAATATACACATTTGTTGTAGACATTGCTGTTGGATTATTTTGTTTAGTAAATGTTGGGTTGGTTAGTTTTAAAAGTGGCATGACCACTGGATTATTGTCCATATGGGGGTGGGATTTTTCAACTTTTGAATAATTGAATTTGAATATAAATAAGACATAATTAAATGAAACATACTATATATAATTATTAATAATTGAATTTGAATATAAATAAGACATACTTAAATGAAAAATAGTATATATAGTTATTAATCATTATTGGATTATTTTGTGTGTGGTGGGGGGAAGGGGGTGGTGTGTGTACGTGTACGTGTGCGTGTGTGTGGTGGGGGTGGGGTGAGGGGGTGACGGGGTGGGGGTGGTGGCAGGGATGGGTGGTGGGTTGCGTGTGTGTCTATGTGTACTAATAACATTTTTTTATCTGTACTAATAACATTTTTTTACAGCAAATGTCTCCTTCAAGTATTAAGGCAAGGATGATGATGTTGGTTATGATGATGTCGTCTGGGCTCGGTGGTAGCGGAGGCGACGAGGTCTCCTCGGCCCTTAGGCTCCACGAATATGGAAAATTTGGGATTACCATCGAGAACAAGTCGGAGATATTAGCGAGATCACTCGAGATGCTAAAGATGGTAATCGGCCTGGGGGTTTATGAGTTGGAAGGAGGTGCCATATGAGCTCAAGTTAGCTGTTTGGGGAGCACTACAGGTAATATATTTATATTTATATGAATATTTCAATTTCAATTTCAATTTCAATTTCAATTTCAATTTCAATTTCCATTTCAATTTTATTTTATATTTATATTTATTTTTATTCGCAACTAACATTGTATTTGTTGGACAGGAACAATTCAACTTGGATACAAAGCTATGCGATTCCGTCTTGGAGCAGTTGAGGGAGAAGCACAAGACGTGGAAGAAAAATATGCGGACACGGTACTTTGGAAAAACACGAGAGTCCATTATCTAATGGCGTGGATCCGTCCCACTCAAGGATCCGATCTTATTGGCACAATGGCAAAAGTTCATTGACAATGAGATCGAGGATCGATAATTGGCATCTCGCCAATTGGGGAGGGAAAATCGGGCAAAAAAGACGGGCGTGCACTACTCCGACCGGACGTCTTATGCCAAGGTGGAGCATATAATGAAGGTAAGATTTGATTTTTCTATAACTACAGAAATATATTATTCTTCATTATTTTACTTTGCGGGGCCGATACTAATTTTACTTTATTTTATTTCAGGGGGTAGGGAGTGGCCCAGGGGGTAAGCCACATAGGCTCGATACTTATGTGGCTCTTCGAACGAAGAAGGGGAAGGACAAGGAGGTGTCCCCAAGCGTCGCGGCCACGATTCTAAGTAATCCGACAGTTTAATTTTTGTTAATTAGGTTATAATTTTTTAGTTTACTTATTTTACTAATCATGTGCTTTTTGTCGTTTCAGGCAAAGCTTAAGGAAGTGCATGAGTCGCAGTATGATGCCGCCAAGGCGTCTTTGTCCACAGACGCACTCAGTCAAGTGCTTGGCTCTGATCGTAAGGGGAGGACAAGGGGGTGAGCTCACGGGTGTCCAAATATAGGATCATCATATTGGAGATGAGCGACACCGGTTTGGCTCAAACGGTGGATTCACATGATGGGAAGCTATCCCGTTTGGAAGAGACGGTCCAAGATATGTACTCATTCATGAAGCATACGTTGGGCGGAGACCGTGAGGGGAAAGGGAAGGAGAAGGCGGTGGAGGAGGAGGAGGTGCGGGAGAACGAGGCGCAGGATGACGAGGATGTGGACCTCGCTGCTTCATCACCGACACATGCATACTTCGATGATCCACTTCCTTATTTGGCTCCCTTCCCCAGACCAATGTCGATAATTGGTTGGCCGAGCGTGTTCATATTGGACGTATTTGATGGCCAGCGGATAGGGCGGGGGTTGAGGGACCCGAATATCGTCCAGGGTGGAATAGTTCAAGGACATGCGCTTCAAGAGATCGAGTCCAAAGTGCTCATCACGCATGTGATACCCGGGAAGAAGAACTCCCTATTGTGGTTGCGCGAACAATGCGGCACGATGTATATTAGTGGGTGTGTCAATTTGTATATCTTGTGGCCTACTCACCTCCTCACATTTACCCCAGACATGTAGTGACATTATTTTTAAGTTGGTACATTTGAATTATATTTGGATTATATCGTCATGTATATTTTTTCTATTTTGAATATATATTTGCATTATCTTTAGTTTGTTTGGATATATGATATTTGAACAGGTACAACGTTTCTATAACATGTACAAATATACTGTTGGGTAGTGGCAGTGGCCATACTACCCTGCAGTTTTTTTTAAAATTCTGCCCAGAATTGTCACGGTCATTGACCGTGACAAGTCCTTGACAAATAAGGTTGTCACGAACTTGTCACGGTCAATGATCGTGATAATTTTTTAAAAAGGGTCAAGGCTTTGTCATGGTTATTAACCGTGACTAAACTTGTCACGGTCATCACCCGTGACACGACCGTGATAATTCTAACGAACTTGTCATGGTCAATGACCGTGACACGTCCGTGACAAAAAAAGTTGTCTCACCATGAATTATCACGGTCATTGACCTTGACAAGTTGAACTTGTCAAGGTCAATGACCGTGATAATTAGGCAGATTTGGTGTGACAACCGTAGGGGTATTAAGGTTACTAGAAGACGCAACCACTTATGTTATAGAAATAGAATACTTTTCACAATTACAATAGAAATGAATATTATTTTATGCTGAAATTGTATATGCAACAAGTATATAATAGAATACTAGTATATAAAAGAATCTATTTATGTAAAATTAAAAATTAAAAAAATGAAACTAATTCTATTATGTAAATTTATTACAATAATTCCTTAAAAAAATCCAAAAAAGAATGGAAAATCATCTTAAGATTATTATTCTTGATATTTATTTTAGAAAATAAAATAAACTATTTTTAATAATTTAAAACAGGATAAAACAAGTAAATATAAAATATAAAATATGTATTAATAGTAAGAAAAGAAACCTACAAGTAATGCATTAAACAAAAGTAATGATACTAACTTGAAAATTAATAAGAGAATCCTAGACCAATGAATTCACGTTGTGTCCTTAAGAGGATTTTGCTATAGGTGCACAAGGTTGTAAGAAATCGTTTCCCAGGATAGAATGGATTTTTCGTCTGTGACAGTAGCAACATTCAAACTGTTAAGGCTCTAGAAAACATAATAACTGTTTGTGCTTCAAACATAAATTTCTACTACGAATAGGAGCAGAATTACAGATACAGAATGTAGGAGGGAGGAGAATGGTTAGGAATTTTTTGGTGTTTTTAAAATGAAGGGGAGGCGTCCTATTTATAGAAAAGTATAAATCCTTTCAGGAAAAAACATACCCTTTCATAAATAGTCATATCCTTTATGAATAGTCACAACCACTCATGAACATACACCATTTTTCATGGACAATTGTGTCTTTTCTGAATGATCAAACCATTCATGGATGGACACAACCTTTCATGAATCATTGTGTCTATAAAATTAATTATAATAATAATTTTCATTCAATTACAATTATTATTAAAGTATAATAATTTCCAACATTAATACCATGTGATGTGAACTTAAAAAAAGAATGATGAGGAGATAATGCATGTAAACTAATGTATCTTAGACCAAATTGTACACATATTGGGAACACAGAAATAGTATACCTTTTTGGACAAGTCAGATGTAAGAACGAAAACTAATAAGAGCATCCACAATGGGGGAGGTCAACAAAATGTGTATTTGCCTCCCCACTTTCCCATTTACTTATCGCTGGAGGGGAGGACTCACAGTAGTTGAGATTTTCTATAAAGTAACGGAGTTCGTAGGAATTCCAATGAACTAATGAAGTTCGTAGGACACTCAAACATCTCTTTAAATGACACAAAATCATTCACATCCCACACCTTCTCCTAACTTCTCCTTCCTTCTTCTTTTCATTCTGCCTGAATTTCAACCATTAAAACACCTTCTTCTCCTTCACTCCTTCCATTTTTCTCATAATAATTCAAACCCTATAATCCCCCATATCCAGATTATATACCAATTTTGTTTAGACCACGGATGGACAAAAATGAAAAAAATATTTAAACATCGAAAAAAAACACGGTTCAACATCAACCTCGTTACCAACACAAGCTATGCCAACTGATGAAATATGTCTCGTATACAAACATTACACTTGTATATTTGATCAAAATGCCCACGCATCTGACGAGGAGACCCCGGTTATAAATTGAAATAAGTTCAATTTTGGGGGTAATTAAGCGGGACTAATGAAATTGTTCACTTTAATTGGGAAAAATAAATCAGTGATAAAATAAATTATGGATATTCTTGATTATATGTCAAAAAATTTCCAAAGGTCATGCCGAACTCGGATCAATCTGTTGTGATGGAGATCATCGAACGTTGGTGGGACATGACGCATACCTTCTAACTTCCATATGTTGAAATTGGATTCACTCATTTCGACTTCACAATTCTTTCTCGTACTTATGTATTTTTAAATGCTTAACCAAATATAATTTTTTTGTTTATAATAATATATATAATTTATTACAATAATGTTTCATTATTTGTAGATATGACAATTAGTTGTAATTTATGTATTATAGGCATCCTGATTGGGCAAGGGCTACCCTGCCAAACATGCCTAATGATAAATACACAAATTTAGAGAACACTCTAAATGAATTTTTTCTGCAAATTCATATAGAAAGATTTATAGGTGCGTAACTTACGATTTTCGGCCTGAAAAAATACATAAAAAATTTGTGAAATAAAATAATATAGCTTACTACATGTTCCCAATCATCGTTCGTGCATTTTGGTTCCACGTTATTGGTAGCTTATTTTTTTGAAATGACAACTCCACATCTGACCTCAAGTTTTTTCATTATTTGAAGGAAGTAACGAGAATTAGGGCTTACGATTGGGGTTTTGCTATTTATGCTCGTATTATCTGGTCTATGTACAAAGCAAGTCATTGATCATTTACTAGTGTTGAATGTATGGGGAAATTAATTGAGGTAATTTTTTTAATTCTCTTATTTAAATGTGTAATCGGTTTATGTTACCTTAAAACAATAGTGAATATCTTCTAATTAATTTGATATTTTTATGTATTTTCCATCCTTTACATCACAAATACATGGCAAAGACATGTCCAATTATGGAAGATTCGTTCGTAGATTTGTAGACCAGGATATTTCATTCGTCAAAGTCTAAAAACACGTGGGCAACAGGAGCTTAACGGTTTAATATCTTGACCAACCAACACCAGCTTGAGATTTCGTCGCCTGAATCTATCATTTGGTAGCCATATGAGACTTGTGCATACTATCATAATGATATAATTGGATATGCTTACTATTTATCCCGGTTGGGAATAATTTTCGGGGATCCCTTATTTAAGGCTTTTGGTACTTGGGTGAGAGGTGCATCCACCAACTAATGGGCACAATATATATAGTAGACAATCCATCACATAATCTGTGATGAATCCCTGATCAAGACTTCCAAGCTACTTTTACTAAAAGTTAGTCAATCCTAAATGATCACATATCTGTTTGTCCGAAGAAGAATCTATTGCATATTGGAATGTAGTTATTCAGGGTCTATTACTACCACCGATTGCAAGATATGTCCACGTAGATTTAGTAAGAGTTAGCTCTAATGCACCATCATCATTCCGCATCTCAGGGGCCCTGATACCAATTAATGAGTTGTTCAAGTATCAGAAACAATTTTTGTCTCATGGTACTACACAAATATAATTACCAAGGCTGGATTGGATGGAAGACATTGGCCTCCCTCAGGGGACGTCATATTCATAAAGTGTGCCGCGACCCGAGTTTCCAACCAATGCTCATCGAGCCTAGTCACTATCTCATTTAGAATGGAGTGATCCATACATTGAAGCAACATATATTGTTTTTGGTCTTCATCATTTACTATTAAATAAGACTTGGGATCATGAAGATATGATGAATTCACATGATGATCGAATTGAGTAATTAGAGTGACAACTTGCGGCATTAAATGTGCGTGGTGTTTGTGTAATACCCTGTCCCGAAAATAAAATAAAATTATATATAGATTATAATTGAGGAGGAGTTAATTATAATTATAGAATAATTGGAGGTAAAAATTGGAGAAAAATAAAAGAAGAAGAAAAAGGGTCGTTCAAACGACAAGGGAATGTCGTTCGAACGTATAGTGAGGTCGCGAGAAGGGTGGCAAGAGGCAGGGCATCTAACGACATGCTACTGGTTTACAGTAGCAGGTCATGCGAAGGATCGCGCGATCTACGGTTCTAACGACATGGGTAAATATTTGAACGACGTAGATCGAACTTTTCATCTCAGTTGCCCTTGTACGTTGTCATACTTTTAGGCATTGGATCTTTGAGCTGTCGAGCTCAGATCATCCCAGAAGGGGGAAAATGGGGTCTTAGGCCTTAGGGAGGGTTTTATTAAGGGTCGGTTGGTTATTTGGGGTAATTTGTTATTAGGAGAAAATGGAAGAAGGAGAGGGGGGGGGGGGGGGGGGGGAGAGAAGTGGGCCGTCTTCCACCTCTACCCACCACCAAACACCACTGCACCACCATTTTACATGATATTCCACCATGTTCAAGCATGAAATACCTATTTCCACAATTGTAGGAGAAGAACTACGAATTTTGGAGGAGCATTCAGGGGATTGTTGGACAAGATGAAGGTGGCTTTTCATAGAGTTTAAGGGGGGCTTGCTTGGAGACTTGATGGAACATGCTTTTAGAGTAACACAACCTCCTTGAGGCCACCTTAGGAGGTGATAAATTGTCATCTTCTTAGAGTAACATGGAAAGGTTAGTGTGTATAACTTAGTGGCGTTGTAAAAGATTAACACTTATGAAATTGAAAAGAACCAAAGAGGTAAGGTGTTTCCAAATAAGAAGAATATTACTCTAAGGCTAAAAGGGTGTTAAGGTGTTAAAACAGTTAAGGAGTCAAGATGGGTAATTTAATAGTTTTAGAAATTAACACACGTGAAATGGAGTAAAAGAGGATTTTGAAAACAAGTGGGTAAAATGGTATTTTTACTTAAAGTGGAATATTTTTAGGAAATAAAAATAATGGAATGGTGTTACATAAGATGGACCTAGATGAATATGGTTTTTGGAATAAAAATTGAGGTTAAAGTGAAAAGGACATGAAATGCTAATTTTCAAAGTGTAACACAAATGGGGCAGTAAAATCCTGGGTTTTGGCTTTGGCCGAGTAGAAATGAAAAGTGAGTAATGTGGACATTTGTAAAATATTTAAACACATTAAAAAGGAACTTGAATGACATTAGGAAAGAAAGAATGGACCGAAGCCATAGGGTGAAAAGTCCAAAACCACTAGCCAGAGCATATGGTGCACATAGCCAATAATATGAAGCCCATTAAAGAATGCTCTATTTGGAAGATTCCAGGAAAAAAAAGGAATATGGAAGAAGTCAATAAATGGGTTATGTGATAAAATTTGTTAATACAACCTAACTTGAAAGAATAAATAAATGTTCCTGTATAGGTTAAAATGGACAAGTAACGGTATAATTGATAAATGTCCAAAAAGTAAGGAAAGGGGGTAAAGTGAGTAGTAAATGGATGATTAAGGAACCTAAATGGTTAAACCCATAATTAACACAAGAATGTGTTGAAAAAGATTCTCAAAGACTAAATAAGTATTTTCTACACGATGGTTGCATGTGTTGGAAGAGTGAATTTCAATGAAAATACTAAAATGTGTTAAATAAATAATAAAAGGGTGATTCCGATATAGGAATGTGTTCGAATAAATCAAATGTAGTGGTTTCAAGTGTTGAACCGGGTGTGCTAAATAAAGTGAGAAATGTTAAGAATGAATAAAGGAATTCTTTTACAAGATTAAGGTAAATTAATCTGAATAAATAAGATTTTCGGAAGTAAAAACTATTTCATGCATTGTGTGTGTGTGTATATATATATATATATATATACATACAATGTAATTGCATGTGCACGCATGCATAACGTCTTGAGTCTCCTTTCTGTCGTTCGATTCTATGTTTCGTTTTTATATTTCCCACTAGGCATAGGCACACACGCTTGATTTGTTACGGGGGGTTGGGAGAGGTTTCATATTTTGAGGGTGTTATAGTGGTAAGTATATTATTTATTTTTATATTAGTAGCTCTATACCATTGGAATTCGGGGGTCCTCCAATGGGTCCTTCAAGTAGTTCATTTTGAAACTGGAATCAAATGCCAATACGTGAAACGTTAATTAAAATAAAACTTTGTCTAGAAACATTATACTTGTTATTTCATTTCACTTCACACCTAATGCTCGGATCGGACCGAGCTGACTACAGGTAACTCAAAAATTCAGGTCGGGGAGTTACAAATGTTATTACAGCTTTAGGTTCAAGGTTCCTTTCGGGAGTGATGTGGTTAGGTCGGTATTGGATCTTTTAACGTCAGTATTGGGTAAGGCCGATCATGCTATCATGATGACTGTTTAGTTCGTGTCCTCGATGGTTAAGTCAAAGAGGTTAGCATGACAATTAAATTATTGTCGAGGGGCACACGATCAAGTTGAGACTTATTAATTGCTTTTGTGCTTTTGATCGAAATTGTAGTAATTTTTGGGTGTCCATGCAAGCCTATAGTGGTGACATCGAGGATGTTAGTGTGAGGTGCTTGTGTTGAATTTTGGTGACATAGATTCATTCAAGGTGTCTATCGAATGAAATGACGTCCATTGGACAAGTGGAACAAGTCTCATATAGTGAATGATAGAGGTGATGGTTAGGATGTCTCGACTAGGCACTAATAATTGGCGATTAAAAGGAATATAGCCCTTAGGTTTGGCACTTAAGGGTAATTAGCACCGATAACATAATTGGACAAATTTGATTCTTGGGTGATATCACAATTGATTGTATTTCGGTGAACATATGAAGTTATGTAAGATAATAATGGCAATGCGTTAACCCTTTCTGTGAGATGTATTGAGAAATGACATTGGTGATGAGAGTAGCCTTGTTAGTGGCAAAAGTGAGTAGTTTTCGCTGCGACCTAGCTGTAAAGGTTGCGTATCTCATGTATGAACACTAAATAATTGAATAACATTCTAATTATTGATTTTGTGGTGATAACATATTAGTTCCTTGGGTTGAGGAATTGGGTTTAATATATTTTGGTTATAATGTGGTATTGAGGCATATGATCTCGTGAGGCATCCGTGGTTTGGGCCTTGATATTTATAGGCGATACTCGACATCCCATATCCTACCATGATCTGTCTAGTTGTGTTAACTTGTAGGTTAACCCATAGTGTGATGTTGAAATAGTGATGTAATTCAATTATCACAGTCAAGCATTCGTTGAGGATTATTTGGGTGGACCTTAAAGGTTATAGGTTGCAGGAGACGTCTCGTATCCTGCCATAACTCGTAGTACTGGTTGCCGTGGTTTGTATGTGAGTCACGACAAATCGAAAGGAAGATACGACGATGATTATATAGATATAGGTAATTTCTAGGTGCGGAATGATCCTGGTGTGAGAGTATTTCATAGGCACATTGAGGTGCCCATAGTACAAATTGTGTGCGGCTTCATTGAGGATAAATATGGAATGTTGTGATGCCTTGGGGAGTTTGATGATTAAGGTGCATTGTAGAGAGAAACTCATAGAATAGGGTCATTACGAGCACCAAGTAATATCGATATGGGTATCAAAAGGTTCGTAAAGTGCTCCTATGATGATAATGGTGTAGACGATGAAATCTTGTTGAGTTTTGGGACTTATACATGAGATGTGTTTGGTGTTCTTTAGAGACAAGTTAAGTCCGAAAAGATAAAGCAGTAGCATTCTAGTAACGATGGTATTGAGGATCAGGTGATTACCCCAGAGTACTGGTCATGTAGTTTACATACCAATTATGGCTTCCCAATCGGTATGGATGGATGGTGTAATCCCTAAGGAAGGGTGATATTTATGTCCTTATAGGAGTGATGCTCGGATGCCATGGAAGGACTAGTGTGGGTTTTGTGATACCCGATTTTAGAATGTACTAGGAGATGTATTCGAGACTACAATGACACCATGTAGAGACTTAAAAATGGTAGTCAAGGTGGGGTAACGTCAAAAAATGATTATTATGTCTATGTGTCGACAGTATATGCTAGGTCAACCTTAGAAACGTAAGGACTAGTTTTGGGCACGTCTTCTCAAGATGGTACTAATTAAAAGATGTATCCCATTATGGTACCTACTACCCTTAGGGTGCCAATAACGGAGGGTGTGGACGTCACGAAAATCTGGTGTGGGTAAAAATGGTATGGTGAATTGGTGGAAATCTTGTGTGGTCAAAAGAACACGTTTACGTGAGTGACTTTCTTGAACTAAGAAATGTCTATGGGAGTTTGGGATTTTGATCATGATGTGTTAAAGCAGACAATAACCTAGGTGTAATAGGTTGGTGACCTCGTCACTAGTGATTGGACAAGGTCAATATAGATAAGATTGTGACTTATATTCCAATCAGGATAGTTCACCTATGCTAGGGATGTGAAAGGTAAGGCCTTAACCCCAAGGAGGGAAGTCGGTCATTGACCTCCTAAAGGACTATCGATTCGATAATATCTTTGTATTGCGATAATGAATGGTTGCGATTAGATTCGCGAATGATAGTGACCCAAGTCAAAGGGCGTGGTTAGAATTGTGCTCGGTGATAACTCTAGGAATGAGTGGCATGACATCAAGTGCACGATGTAGGTTCGCTTCCGTGAGTCAGAGTTGAACGCTTATAGGCAAAAATTCGTCGAGACAGTTACTCATTTCTTCTAACTCAAGTGTGTTCCCTTCAGTTTTGGTAATCAAAATTCGGTATTCTCACCCTTGGTGACTCTGATTGGTGCCATGTCATGGCATGGCATGGTTGGGCTCGGGGGAGTGGGGTGGATCGAGTTTAGTCAATGCAGATTGATAACTGGGTGCGTCTATCTGAGGTATTCTCCATATTGCATAAAGTGTCATGTACAGGTGACTACATTTTCGACCACACGATTTGCTCATAGTAATAATCTCTCTTACGACTAGTGGATTTTATACTAGTCGGCTTGGCAGTTAGTGGCTCGGATTGAAAAACAAAGATATGATGACTTGAGGATACAATATAGTGTGGGAAATCGGGAAACTTGGAATATGGTGTTCCCTTGCCACATTGAGTGGATTAGGTTGAGAATCTATTGAGTACTCAAGGATAAGACTCCTAAGGAAGTATAGGGTTCATTAGAGTGACACAACGGAAGGTGTAAATTGGACGTATGGTAATGATTTGATGGGATTATTCCGCTTTGGAGTGAGAGAATAGCATAGTATGGTTCTCAACAAGCTCATGCGAGTGGTGTAATTAGGATAATGTGAAAATTTGAGGAACACATGATATGCGGTCCTAAAAAAGAATTGATTTTTGGTGGTATATATGATGGATGGTTGTATTACGATTTTCTTTGGGTGAGCATTGGCCACTAGGAAGGTTTTTCTCGTAGAGGAACTGGTATGCCTTAGGTACTAGCATAGGTAGTGCTAAGAATGGTTTGAACATGATCATCAAGTGAGTGGAGGCTTAGAGTTGGTTATGTAAAATTGATAGTTAACAATATGGTGAAGGTTAAAACATGTTACGCATTAAGCATTACTGACTTTAGCGTTGAGGACTTTGATGGTTTGTCATGGAAGATTTCTAAGTCTTTGAATAGAGATTGGTGGACCCTATAAGTTTGAGTATTGATGAGTCAAGAATTTTGGGGATGAAAATCCCCAAGGAGGGAAGTTTGTAATACCCTGTCCCAAAAAATTAATTAAATTATATATGGATTATAATTGAGGAGGAGTTAATTATAAATATAGAAGAATTATGGGTAAAAATTGGAGAAAAATGAAATAATAAGATAAAGGGTCGTTCAAACGACAAAGGAATGTCGTTTGAATGATATAGTGAGGTTGCGAGAAGAAGGGCATCTCATGACAAGCTAATGGTTTACAATAGTAGATCAAATGAAGGGCCGCATGATCCACAGTTCTAACAACATAAAGTAATTCCTTCTAATGACATGGGGAAGTCGTTTGAATGATGTAGATCGGGCTTTTAATCTCAGTCGCCCTTGTGCGCTGTCATACTTCTGGGTGTTAGATCTTTGAGATGTCGAGATCAGATCAGCCCAGAAGGGGGAAAATGGGGTTTTTGACCTTACAAATGGTCTTATTAAGGGTTGTTTGGTTATTTGGGGTTATTTGTTGTTGGGAGAAAATGGAAGAAGGAGAGAGAGGAGGAGAGGGAACTGGGTGGTCTTCCACCTCCACCCACCACCAAACCACAACTCCACCACCGGTTTACATGATATTCCACTATGTTCAAACCTAAAATATCCATTTTCATCATTGTAGGAGAAGAACTACGAATTTTGGAGGATTATTTGGGGGATTTTTGGATAAGATAAAGGTTGGTTTTCATGGAGTTGAAGGGGTTTTTTCTTGGAGACTTGATGGAACAAGCTTTCGAAGTGAAGCAACCTCCTTGAATCCACCTTAGGAGGTGGTATGTTGCTATCTTCTTAGACCTTCCATGCCTATCATTTTGGAGCTCCATTAGAGGTGGGATATTACTCTTAGTGTAAGATTTTATTTTGTACATTTGTAGTCTTGTCGTTAGACTATTTGAGTAGGGTGTATTTAGTTAAATGGTGTATGGAATAAAAATATTGGAAAAATGTTATTTAGTTATTAATAAATAATGGATAATTATTTCAAGGTATTGAAATGTTAAAAGTGGGTATTTCATGAAAATGGTGTATTTTCAAGAAAGATTGAGGATAAACATTTTATGAAATAAAATGTTTGTAATGATGTTATTTTGTGGGAATATTTGGTGGAATAATAATATTTCAAAGTTCTTGTAAAAATGAAGGTTTTACGAAAATTAGACACTTGTTGAGTTTAAAGAAGTGAAAATGTCTTTTGTACCTAAAATATGTATTTTTGCAAGTGATGGTACAAGAAATTGCACACAAGTCGTTCTCATATCAGCAAGTCAAAGTGTAAAATATGTAATGAATGAACCAAGCAGGTAAGTAGAGAGAAAACAAGATATAAAGTGGTTCAGCTCCTAAAACGGGCAGATTGATGATATAAGAAATCGACTACAAGTCGTTCTCATATCAGCAAATCAAAGTGAAAAATATGTAATGAATAAACCAAGCAAGTAAGTAGAGAGAAAACAAGATATAGAGTGGTTCAACCCCTAAAACGGGCCTACATCCACTGTGCTGCTCCATTCTCATTATATGTGTGGTATTGTAGAGTATAATCATGCCTAAAGAGGCGTACACGTATGAGAATAAAGGAGAATACATGATGACTGAGGATTCCGATGTGCCGGAGAGGTAGCTGCGTTGTGGATGAACAATCTTAAAACAGTATACTGAGGTTGTGTAGAGAGAATCGGTACTTTGGAACCTACCACGGGTGTGTGTGGAGTCGATCCTTTATTTCGAGGTGTGGTCCTCTATTTATAAGAGGTATGTGAGTTGTCACGTGTCCGTGAGCACATGACGTATATTAAGTCCGAAGTTGCCATAGTAGAAAGGGATGCAGCCTATAAGTCAAGCACAAAGTGTCGCATCCTATGAGGCTAATGCCGCAGGTGCCGCGCCCTGTACATGGTATGGCCGCTGCTGGTATATTAAGGCAATTGGTAAGTGCCGCGCCCACACATCAAGTTCAGTAGGGTGACGCCCTATGTTGATAGGGGCCGCAATAGGGTTCTATATTTGTATGATCAATAATCCCCCAAGACATAGTGCCAAGAGAGTTTGATTGGGGCTGCGGCTTAGTTACTTTACCTACCGCGGTATTTTTCAAAGCGACGATTCGTCTTCCGCGCTCTCTTATATAAATTGTTTATATTCGTGGACTTCATTATGTTTCCAAAACCTTGAGAGCAAATCGAGAGAAAATTTCTTGCGCTTCCATCTTCTTTCATTTTTTGGCGACTCTCAGACGCTGTGCGTGGCGGTTCCAAGGTGGTACGAAGCTGAGAACCACTGGTTTTTCTGTTTCCAGGTAAATATTTCAACCATCCTTCTTTTAAACTACTTTCGTAGCTCGTAATTCCACTTTGAATATACAAACACACGAGCTTCTGCATTGCTTGATAAAAAACTAGGGTTTCAATTGAATATTTTGCTATCGCCTTATAATCGAACACATATGAAGGCTGAGCACATCAATAATTTGTTAGGATAGATCTTCATATGTTGTACTTGACCCCTGATCTTCCAAACCCCATGAAAATCATATTGATGTTCTCGTTGTATGTAAACAAACTCTTCGATTTCTATGAATTTGATCTTAAAACGATTAAATGTTAGGTATGAAACTGTTTAAGATAGAGATCGCGGCACGATAGACTATCAGTAATCTAGTGGTCATTTGAAATGTTGAAGACCCTATCCGCGGCTCCTTAGGTTCTGAGATTTTCCCTCCGCGACACTTTGATGCATATCCATTTAATCTGTCACAACGATGGGGTCTTTTAGGGCTTTGAATCCCCACCCTTGTAATTTAAACAGTTCTTCAAACTTTCACCAACCAAATATACATCCATGATAAATAATTGTGATTTCTACTATAATTCCTTGAACAGGGCTCTAATAATTTTTAGAAATAGTCACGGCAGTGTATGTTCCCTTGCCGATATAGGAGGTGGCTGCGACCAGTAGGGCCAGAGGGTGATCCCTTAGGTTCAATGAGTAGGGTTGGCAGTGTTTTTACCCCATTAATACTATGTTAAGGAAATAACTCCAATCAAGAAAATGTTCATATATAATCTTCCTGCGGCTTCTTAAAGACTTTTCCAAACCATATTGGCTGTGGCACCTAACTGCTGACTCTATTTTTCAGGTACTTCTGCAGCCATATGAGCTTTGACCCAGACGAGTTTCTGAGAGGCTTTTGGGCAAATCATTTTGGAACCTCTCCTCTTGAACTCTCTTTCGTGCCCCCTATGATATCAATAGGGCCTTGCCAATAGAGGGATTGCCCAAACTGCATAATACTAGACTCAGATTCCACGGATTCTGCATTTAGGAAGGATTTCTAGTCCACGCCAATGGAAGAAGAAGACAATTCAAGTAATCATCCATTGGGAGCAGGAAATGATACTGCGAAAGTTAGGGATAACCCGACAAGTACATCTAGGAGGGTTGCAAGACCCCTAGCCATGCTTGATACCCGCAGCATAATGACTCAAGACTGGGTTGACCAGGTGGCTGAGGCCTTCGAATTTCCAGACAATTTGATGTGCTCCGCACCCGACGCGAACCAAAGACCTTGCACAGCTCTGGATGATGATGGAGTTTTCTTCCCACTTCATGCATTTGTTTACGGGTTATGGCTGCCTGTTCCTGTTCCCATTTATCGCATCTTTTAGACCATAAAACTGGCACCGGCACAGATAGATCCCAATGGCTGGAGGGCCATACTTGCCGCGGTCGTCCTTTGGGAGAATCTATTCAAAAAGGACATCACTCCCATGAAGTTCTTTCATTTCTATCGCCCAAAGGAGAATTCAGTGAAGTTCACAGGGTACTACTACTTCTCCGTCCGCGATAGGGACGAGACCCTTTACACTGGGAGGCCGACCAGTGTGAAGAACTGGAAAGGGAAGTATTTTTACATCTTCAGAGAAGGCTGGGAGATTCACCCAGAGGAAAATGAGAGGGAGAGGTCATATAGAATGCCGCGACAATGGGGGTCTCTATGTAAACTAGGTATTAGGACTATAGACGCGTCCTTTCTTCATATTTTGTTAATCTCTTTTAACCTTTGGATTGTTATTCTGCAGTCCTTGATAACTTAAATTTGGGCAAGCGGTAAGAGAAGAGAGTTACTGAGGCCGTGGTAGTTCCTGCTGAACATAAAAAGTTCAGCATACTTGTTACATCACCAACTATATTTGAAGAAGGGTTCCCAACAAGTCCATTCATAAACTGATGGCTGCGGAAGGTAATACCCTGACCATCATAATTTTAATCCTCGGTAACTTATCCTCCCATCAATTCCATTTCCAATATTTGCTGTTGCCAGAGAACTATTATCCGCCCATCTAGCGATGATGGACGATGACGCAGTCGTTCTCAATAATACTGTGTGGAGCTGGAAGAGGAAGAGGACCAAGACAAAATCTCCAGCTGTGGTCCACTCTGGCGATAAAAATACACCTGCTGCGATCGTAACTCTGGCCGCGAAGATAATAGAAAATGTTAAGAACACACCGCAAGCCGAGTTTAATGATGACATAGGAGCCAACTTGGCCGTGGTGGGTCTGATGTCTACTGACGCACCCCTTCATTCAGCATCACCTCTACCACCACATGTTGTTGTAGTTAATGCAAACTTGACATCTCCTTAGTGCCGTGGCGCTTCTGGTCTTGACGGTCGTCCGCGGCCTCAGTTAAGATAACCCGACCCTGAGTCCTCATGGGACACTACCGCGAAGGCTGCGCGGAGGATGAAGAGGTCCCTTGACGCTGCGGACCTCGATAGGCTGGTGGGAGAAGACCACGATGACCTGGAGGACTGCGGCCTCCATAGTCTTCTGAGGGTAAGTTCTTTATTTTCTTCATTTTTCTTTGGCACTCTACATGTTGCTACTAACTTTTCAATTTCAGGCCGCGGACGTCATTGTAGCCCAAAAAAGGAAGTACGTGGCCCTATACAAATTGAAACAGGCCGAGAAGAGGGTGCATGCCGTAGATTTGGAAGCTGCACAAAATTCATCTTTTGAAGCTGGCAAGAAGTTTGATGCCGCATCCCTTCAGATAGCCCATACGAACTTGGAAGTAGCAAATAAGGCAAGGGAGGAAGCGAAAGAGAACTTCAAACAGGCCGTGGACTCCCTTAAATCCTCCCAGACCCAGATTGCCGAAGCTGTACGTGCCGTGGACATTTCAAGTAACAAGCTCGCTCTTCTTTAAAAAAAGTATGAAGAACTGGAGGCCAAGTCCTCTCAAGAAGCCCTAGACCATTCCATAACAATAAAAATGATGGAGTTAGATCATGGCGATGCTCTTCAGCTAGCCATTAACTATGAAGTGGAGTCATTCAAAGGATCTAGGGACTTCTTCCTCATCATTAATAGAGCCTACCTCCACGGTTACTTGGAGATAAGGCATAGGATTATAAAGAATTTTCTTGAGATGAAGGAGAAGGTTCTTTCCTAGGGGCTAGGTGATGCTGAGCATCAAGAATGCATAGTCGAGCTCAAGGCTGCGGCTGAGGAGAAAACAAGGCTGAGAGCAAAAGCATAGGCAGCGATCGTAGAGGAAGAGACTGAAACATCCGTGGATGGTGAGGAGGGCGATGAGCTGGATGATGATGCCTCCTGAACTTGTATTTTTTTTTTATCATTGATATAGGGCTCCGTCCCTTTTGTACCTTTAACTGTAGTGGCTGCGACCCATTTGCTTGTAACAACTGATAATATCAAGGTTGCGGCCTCCTTTTCAACATTAATTATTCTGGCTTCCTTCTCTTGTATATTTTACATCTTCTTTTTGTTATCTTCAATGCTTTATTGAATACTTTATGTACACCTCTGATGGCTTGAATACAACTGCCTATTTCTTCGATAATCGCTCTTATTGTACTTTCACGGCACGCTCGAGTAATTCTAAGGAATCTTCACATGAGTTATAGGCTACGTCTATAATTCGCATGGCTTATGTACTCGGTTCGCGACACCTTTTACCGATAGAATTGGGACATGACCTTTTAATAATGGCTACAACCATATTGCCTGTATCACTTGATGACGGGCGATCGTAGCCGCGTGAGTTGATTTCTCTAATCCTGTCGCGGCATCCTTGAGTATTTGAAACCATATTCTGTAGATTTTCAAATGGATCTAAATCCAAGTCATTCCCGCATCAAGTCTTAGTTTCTTTAACGGCTGTGGTTGTATTGATAAGGTTACTGCACTCTTGATTGGTATGTGTCATATAAAGGAGGCCAATGATTTCCTCCAGTCACTTTAATTACTTTTCACGGAACATGACCTTCATCTTCCTTAGCATCGCCCTTCTGCGTGTACTCGGGATATTATCAAGCCTCCTCAGGCTGGGTTATGTTATTAGGCCACCCACAGCTATCATATAGGATATTTTCAAGCCTCCTCAGGCTGGGTTATGTTACTCAGGCTGGGTTATGTTATTAAGCCACCCACAGCTAACATATAGGATATTTTCAAGCCTCCGCAGGCTAGGTTATGTTATTAAGCCACCCATAACTATGGATATATATAAATCCATCCCTGTGTAGATATTGCAAGTCTCTCGACTTAATGGCGCGTCCCGAAGGCCAAGAGCGGGCATTGTAAGCCCTTGCGAGTGATGTTGCAGTCCAACTTTGATAACTGCTTCCAATATTTTCTTTCGCCACTTTCAATTATCATCAACTTTCGGACGATCAGGCGTCCTTTTGGGCATTGTGGCCCCTTCAAATATTATCATTCCTGATATAACATGTTGTCTCAGATCGGGATCTATTTAAGAAAAAAATTATCTTTGTAAGATAACAATTCATGGAAATTAGAATCAAACTATGACACTATAAAAGTGAACTTGAATTTATAACTATTCATATATATATGGCTTTGTAAGGATAACAAAAAGTTTAATTTAAAACAGCATAAGAGGGGTTGCCCCTGTAATGTAGAGACAGATGGAATATAAGACATAAGAATGAAAAATAAGCATGCGGCATGTGAGATGAGGTTGCATCCCCTAAACATCTTTGAGGAACTTTCGCATCATCCCTTGCCCGATCAGTCTTTCAATTTCATCCTTGAGAGCATAACATTGCTCAGTGTCATGGCCATGGTCCTGATGGAATCAGCACCAAGTAGCTTTGTTCCTTTTGTGGGGTGGAGCTCTCAGCTTTTCTGGCCATCTCAACAGCTTGTCTTCTTTGATGAACCGAAATATCTCTTCAATTGGGAAGGCCAACGGAGTGTAGGGCCCATATTTATTCTCTGCCTTCTCCGCTCTCCTTTTATGGCACCTTCTGGCTGCTTCCCCGAATGGATCCTCTTGAACTGCCGCGGCATCAAAAGCTGCTAAAGCTACGATCTTGGGTGCCGCACTCCCATTGGGAGAGGTCGTGGCCTCGATCATCATCACCCTCTGAGTCAGGTAGTTGACCTGGGTCTGGATCGAGGCATCATTGTCGTAGAGGTGGTTGAGGTGATTATACATCTACAAAATGTCGTCTTTGATTTTTGTGCTCTGGATGTACTCTCCTTCCAATTTCTGCTTTCGTTAGTCTTTACAAAGTGTATGTATAATCTGGGACAAAACTAGTAAAAGTGAGTAATCACAGAAACACTAAGCAGGAAATGAGGATGCAACATTGTACTGCTGCGCTGTTGAAAGGTGCCGCGACCAGTATAGCACCTAGGTGCACTGCCGTGACCTTTATATGACATTCACTAAGGTTGGGATAGAGACCTCCCGAGTCCGATCCTTGATGTTTTGAAGGTTCAGTAACATAACCGCACTAGCTCAAGCTGCGGTATGAAGGTATTTAAACTACCTGCCATATCCCTTGTTAGAGGGGGGAAAGCAATCCCTAAATCGAAACCTAGAAATCGAGTTTTTCTCCCGAAACACGGGAAACGCATGCCTACTAGGGTCTATCCATGAGGGAATAACCTCTCGGTGGACATAATGGCACAATTCTAATGATAAAACCCTAGATCATAGGCAAAGAACAACTAAAAGGGTGCTCACATAATTCTACCCTAACCATTCATCTTTTCGTGGGTAAAGCCCATCATGCTTTTCAGCACTATCTAGATGAAATGATATCATAGTGGCATATAATTTAGATCCAAGTTCATAAAAGAGAGACCAAAATAGATTTGAATATACAAATTACCCATTTAAGGGTGTGAATATAAAATAGAGCTCACTAACCTGAATCTACTCATGAGACAATGATCCAAAGGACCCCCACGAATAAAATAAGGTGTTGAAGAACTCGAAATATAGAGAAACAAGATTAAAATATCTCGGTTGCCACAGACGACGCTAGATTGATGATACAAGAAATCGCCCACAAGTCGTTCTCATATCAGCAAGTCAAAGTGTAAAATATGTAATGAGTAAACCAAGCAAGTAAGTAGAGAGAAAATAAGATATATTGTGGTTCATCCCCTAAAACGGGCAGATTGATGATACAAGAAATCACCCACAAGTCGTTCTCATATCAGCAAGTCAAAGTGTAAAATATGTAATGAATAAACCCAGCAAGTAAGTAGTGAGAAAACAAGATATAGAGTTGTTCAGCTCATAAAATGGGCCTACGACCACTATGTTGCTCCATTATCGTTATATGTGTGGTATTGTACAATATAATCATGCCTAAAGAGGCGTACAAGTATGAGAATAAAGGAGAATACATGATGACTGAGGATTTCGGTGTGCCAGAGAGGTAGCTGCGATGTGGATGAACAGTCCTCGAACTGCATGCTGAGGTTGTGTAGAGAGAATCGGTAATTTAGAACCTGCCACGGGTGTGTGGAGTCGATCCGTTATTTCGAGGTGTGGTCCTCTATTTATAAGAGGTATGTGAGTTGTCACGTGTCCTAAGCACATGACGTATATCAAGTCCGGAGTTGCAGTAGTATAAAGGGATGCGGCCTATAAGGCAAGCACAAAGTGTCGCACCCTATGAGGCTAATGTCGCAGGTGCCGTGCCCTGTACATGGTATGGCCGCGACCGATATATTAAGGAAAGTGGTAAGTTCCGCGCCCACTACTTGTAGGGCCTCACATCAAGTTCAGTAGGGTCGCGCCCTATGTTGATAGGGGCCATGGCAGGGTGCTATATTTGTATTATCAGCAAGTGTAATTAATTTCCAAGATGAAATCTATGTTCGAGCCATGTGGTAGGATTTTTGGATTTAAGATCCATCTGATCATGCATATAAACTTGTGATATTTTGGCATTAAATGTATAAACAAGTTTAGAGAAGGTCTTTCTTGGGTTTAAACAAGAAATAAGAAAAAGTTAGAAAATTAGTCTTCAAAGTGTGTGAAATTGGGACTAAAGGATATTATGAACATGAGATTATAAGACTACATGTGTTGATAAAAATAAATGGTATTTTCTTATAAAAGTAGTCTTCAGGTGTAATTAAATTTATTGAATGAAAAAGTAAAGAAATGTGTGATTTGAGAACATTTTGATAAAAATATTCATTGAGTTTAAATGGGTAAACATGGAAAGGTTAATGTGTATAACTTAGTAGTGTTGTAAAAAATTAATACTCATGAACTTGAAAAGAATCAAAGAGATAAAGGTGTTTCCAAATAAGAAGAATATTACTCCAAGACTATAAGGGTGCTACGGTGTTAAAATAGTTAAGGAGTTAAGATGCGTAATTTAATAGTGTTTGTAAGGAGTTAACACTACACCAAAAATAGGAATCTGGCACGGTTTAAAACTGTACCAGATCAAATCTGGCATGGTTTTCAACTGTGCCAGAATCAGGTGTTCCAAAATGGCATTTTTTTTCTGGCACGGCTCAAAAGTGTGTCAGATTTGGCCAAACAGGAACACTTCTGACACACTTTTAAACCGTGCCAGAATTTGATATTTCTGGCAAACTTTTGGCACAGTTTTTAACTGTGCCAGATTCAGCACAGTTTAAAAAAAATTGGCACACTTTTAAATCGTGCCAGAATTTGATATTTCTGGCACACTTTTGGCAAAGTTTTTAACTGTGCCAGATTCAGCATAATTTAAAAAAATTTGGCACAGTTCAAAACCGTGCCAAAATATGATACACTTTTGCCACGATTTTTAACTGTGCCAAATTTTTTATAAAAAGAAAAAAAAATTAATTATTTTAAAGCACAAAATTCACAAATTAATAATATTGCACGTTGTTAATAATCTAATGTACATACAAACTTCAAAATATTACAAGTCTTTAACAGTTCACAGGCCCAAAAAAATTGGGCAGAGTTTCCTCTATTTTCTGGACATTCCAAAATCTGCTAATACAAAACATGTCTAACATAAAGCCTGTACGGCCCCAAAATATAACAATTAACTTACAAAAGCCCGCATGGCCATAAAAGTCAACAATAAAACAACAAAAGGCCGCACGGCCATGATACAAAAAAAAGGAATCATGAATAAACCCCTTATGGTAAACCATTGAGTTCTCTATGTGTTACACATGAATAAATGCCAACGATAAACTGTTATCATGCAAAAAAAAATGGGATACAAAAAAGAAACGATATTTGTAACCCACTAATTTACAAAATAAAATTTACTCAAACTAAAAAATTACATATAGGAGTGGAAATTATCGTCATATTCTCAAACCAAGAGACCCGGGACTATGCGACCAGTTCCTATAAGTTACATTGGTCCCGTGCGAGGAGTTCGTGCCTCCTACGGGGTAGTTTGGGGGCTGGTTTGGATTTTCACCCTTTAACGGCTTGTTTTTAAGTCTAAGTGTGATTTTTGCCAATTATCGTCAAATTCTCAAACCGGGAGACTTGGGACTACGCGGTCAGTTCCTACAAGTTACATTGGTCCCGTGCGAGGTGTTCGTGCCTCCTACGGGGTCGTTTGCGGACGGGTTTGGGTTTTAACCCTTTAACGGCTTGCTTTTAAGTCTAAGTGAGATTTTTACAAATTATCGTCATATTCTCAAATCGGGAGACCCGTAACTATGCAGCCAGTTCCTACAAGTTACATTTATTCCGTGTGAGGTGTTCGTGCCTCCTACGGGGTCGTTTGTGGGCTGGTTTGGGTTTCCACCCTTTAACGGGTTATTTTTAAGTCTAAGTATGATTTTTACAAATTATCTTCATATTCTCAAATCGGGATACCCGGAACTATGCAGCCAGTTCCTACAAGTTACATTGGTCCCGTGCGAGGTGTTCATGCCTCCTACGGGCTCGTTTGCGGGCTCGTTTGGGTTTCCACCTTTTAACGGCTTATTTTTAAGTCTAAGTGTGATTTTTGCAAATTATCGTGATATTCTCAAATCGGGAGAGCCGGGACTACGCGGCCAGTTCCTACAAGTTACATTGGTCCCGTGTGAGGCGTTCGTGTCTCCTACGGGGTCGTTTGGGGGCTGGTTTGGGTTTTCACCCTTTAACGGCTTATTTTTAAGTCTAAGTGTGATTTTTGCAAATTATCGTCATATTCTCAAATCGGGAGACCCGGGATTATGCGGCCAGTTCCTACAAGTTACATTGGTCCCGTGCGAGGTGTTCGTGCCTCCTAGAGGGCCGTTTGAGGGCTGGTTTGGGTTTTCACCCTCAAACGCCTTATTTTTAAGTCTAAGTGTGATTTTTGCAAATTATCGTCATATTCTCAAATCGGGAGACCGGGGACTAAGCGGCCAGTTCCTACAAGTTACATTAGTCCTGTGCGAGGTGTTCGTGCCTCCTAGAGGGACGTTTGGGGCCTGGTTTGGGTTTTCACCCTCAAATGACTTATTTTTAAGTCTAAGTGTGATTTTTACAAATTATCGTCTTATTCTCAAATCGGGTGACCCCGGACTATGCGGCCAGTTCCTACAAGTTACATTGGTCCCGTGTGAGGTGTTCGTGCCTCCTACGGGGTCGTTTGGGGGTCGATTTGGATTTTCACCCTTTAACGGCTTATTTTTAAGTCTAGATGTAATTTTTGCAAATTATTGTCATATTCTCAAATCGGAAGACCCGGGACTACGCGACCAGTTCCTATAGGATACATTGGTCCCGTGCGAGGTGTTGGTGCCTCCTACGGGGTCGTTTGCGGACGGATTTGGGTTTTCACCATTTAACGGCTTATTTTTAAGTCTAAGTGTGATTTTTCAAAATTTCATCATGTTCTCAAACCGGGAGACCCAGGACTTTGCTGCCAGTTCCTACAAGTTACATTGGTCCCGCCTCTTACGGGGTCGTTTGCCGGCTGGTTTGGGTTTTCACCCTTTAACGACTTATTTTTATGTCTAATTGTGATTTTTGCAAATTATCGTCATATTCTCAAATCGGGAGACCCAGGACTACGCGGTCAGTTCCTACAAGTTACATTGGTCCCGTACAAGGTGTTCGTGCCTCCTACGGGGTCGTTTGGGGACTGATTTGGGTTTTCACCCTTTAACGAATTGTTTTTAAGTCTAAGTGTGATTTTTTCAAATTATCATCATATTCTCAAATCGAAAGACCCGAGACTACGCAGCCAGTTCCTACAAGTTACATTGGTCCCGTGAGAGCTGTTCGTGCCTCCGACGAGTCCGTTTAGGGCTGGTTGGGTTTTCACCCTTTAATGGCTTGTTTTTATGTCTAAGTGTGATCTTTGCAAATTATCGTCATATTCTCAAATTGGGAGACCCAGGACTACACGGCCAGTTCCTACAAGTTACATTGGTCCCGTGCGAGGTGTTCATGCCTCCTACGGGGCCGTTTGGGGGCTGGTTTGGATTTTCACCCTCAAACAGCTTGTTTTTAAGTCTAAGTGTGATTTTTGCAAATTATCATCATATTCTCAAATCGGGAGACCCGGGACTATGCGAGCAGTTCCTACAAGTTACATTGGTTCCGAGCGAGGTGTTCGTGCCTCCTACGAGGTCGTTTGGGGGTCGATTTGGATTTTCACCCTTTAACGGCTTGTTTTTAAGTCTGAGTGTGATTTTTACAAATTATCATCATATTCTCAAATCGGGAGACTCGGAACTATGCGACCAGTTCCTACAAGTTACATTGGTCCCGTGCGAGGTGTTCATGCCTCCTACGGTCATTTGCGGGCTGGTTTGTGTTTCCACCCTTTAACGGCTTGTTGTTAAGTCTAAGTGTGATTTTTACAAATTATCATCATATTTTCAAATCGGGAGACCTGGGACTACGTGGTCAGTTCCTACAAGTTACGTTGGTCCCGTGCGAGGTGTTCGTGCCTCCTACGGGGTCGTTTGGGGGCAAGTTTGGATTTTCACCCTTTAACGACTTGTTTTTAAGTCTAAGTGTGATTTTTGCAAATTATCGTCATATTCTCAAACCGGGTGACCCGGGACTACGCGCCCAATTCCTACAAGTTACATTGGTCCTGTACGAGGTGTTCGTGCCTCCTAGAGGGCCATTTGGAGGTTGGTTTGGGTTTTCACCCTCAAATGACTTGTTTTTAAGTCTAAGTGTGATTTTTGCAAATTATCGTTATATTCTCAAACCGGGAGACCCGGGACTATGTGGCCAGTTCCTACAAGTTACATTGGTCCCCTGCGAGGTTTTCGGGCGTCCTACGGGGTCGTTTGGGGGTTGATTTGTATTTTCACCCTTTAACGCCTTGTTCTTTAGTCTAAGTGTGATTTTTCCAAATTATCGTCATATTCTCAAACCGAAAGAGCCGGGACTATGCGGACAGTTCCTATAAGATACGTTGGTCGCGTGCGAGGTGTTCGTGCTTCCTATGGGGTCGTTTGCAGACAGGTTTGGGTTTTCACCATTCAACGGCTTATTTTTAAGTCTTAGTGTGATTTTTCCAACTTATCATCATATTCTCAAATCGGGAGACCCGGGACTACGCGGCTAGTTCCTACAAGTTACATTGGTCTCGTGCGAGTGTCCTTGCCTCTTACGGGGTCGTTTGCGGGCTGGTTTGGGTTTTCACCCTTTAACGGCTTATTTTTAAACCTAAATGTGATTTTTGAAAATTATCATCATATTCTCAAACCGGGAGATCCGAGACTATGTGGTCAGTTCCTACAAGTTACATTGGTCATGTACGAGGTGTTCATTCCTCCTACGGGGTCGTTTGGGGACTGGTTTGCGTTTTCACCCTTTAACGACTTGTTTTTATGTCTGAGTGTAATTTTTTCAAATTATCCTCATATTCTCAAACCGGAAGACCCGGGACTACGCGACTAGTTCCTACAAGTTACATTGGTCCCGTGCGAGGTGTTCGTGCCTCCTACGAGGCCGTTTGGGGGCTGGTTTGGGTTTTCACCCTTTAACGACTTGTTTTTAAGTCTAAGTGTGATTTTTGAAAATTATCATCATATTCTCAAACTGGGAGACCCGGGACTACGCGGCCACTTCCTACAAGTTACATTGGTCCCGTGCGAGGTGTTCGTGCCTCCTAGAGGGCCATTTGGAGGTTGGTTTGGGTTTTCACCCTCAAACGACTTGTTTTTAAGTCTAAGTGTGATTTTTGCAAATTATCGTTATATTCTCAAACTGGGAGACCCGGGACTATGTGGCCAGTTCCTACAAGTTACATTGGTCCCCTGCGAGGTTTTCGTGCGTCCTACGGGGTCGTTTGGGGGTCGATTTGTATTTTCACCCTTTAACGCCTTGTTCTTTAGTCTAAGTGTGATTTTTCCAAATTATCGTCATATTCTCAAACCGGAAGAGCCGGGACTATGCGGACAGTTCCTATAAGATACGTTGGTCGCGTGCGAGGTGTTCGTGCTTCCTATGGGGTCGTTTGCTGACAGGTTTGGGTTTTCACCATTCAACGGCTTATTTTTAAGTCTTAGTGTGATTTTTCCAACTTATCATCATATTCTCAAATCGGGAGACCCGGGACTACGCGGCAAGTTCCTACAAGTTACATTGGTTTCGTGCGAGTGTCCTTGCCTCTTACGGGGTCGTTTGCGGGCTGGTTTGGGTTTTCACCCTTTAACGGCTTATTTTTAAACCTAAATGGGATTTTTGAAAATTATCATCATATTCTCAAACCGGGAGATCCGAGACTATGTGGTCAGTTCCTACAAGTTACATTGGTCATGTACGAGGTGTTCGTTCCTCCTACGGGGTCGTTTGGGGACTGGTTTGCGTTTTCACCCTTTAACTACTTGTTTTTACGTCTGAGTGTGATTTTTTCAAATTATCCTCATATTCTCAAACCGGAAGACCCGGGACTACGCAACTAGTTCCTACAAGTTACATTGGTCCCGTGCGAGGTGTTCGTGCTTCCTACGAGGCCGTTTGGGGGCTGGTTTGGGTTTTCACCCTTTAACGACTTGTTTTTAAGTCTAAGTGTGATTTTTGAAAATTATCATCATATTCTCAAACTGGGAGACCCGGGACTACGCGACCACTTCCTACAAGTTACATTGGTCCCGTGCGAGGTGTTCGTGCCTCCTACGATGTCGTTTGCGGACGGGTTTGGGTTTTAACCCTTTAACGGCTTATTTTTAAGTCTAAGTGTGATTTTTTCAAATTATCGTCTTATTCTCAAATCGAGAGACCTGGAACTATGCGGCCAGTTCCTACAAGTTACATTGGTCCCGTGCGAGGTGTTCGTGCCTCCTACGGGGTCGTTTGTGGGCTGGTTTGGGTTTCCACCCTTTAACGGCTTGTTTTTAAGTCTAAGTGTAATTTTTGCAAATTATCGTCATATTCTCAAATCGGGAGACCCGGGACTACGCGGTCAGTTCCTACAAGTTATATTGGTCTCTTGCGAGGTGTTCGTGCCTCCTACGGAGTCGTTTGGGGGCTGGTTTGGGTTTTCACCCTTTAACGGCTTGTTTTTAAGTCTAAGTGTGATTTTTGCAAATTATCGTCATATTCTCAAATCGGGAGACCCGAGACTAAGCGTCTAGTTCCTACAAGTTACATTGGTCCTGTGCGAGGTGTTCGTGCCTCCTAGAGGGCCGTTTGGCTTTTCACCCTCAAACGACTTATTTTTAAGTCTAAGTGTATTTTTGCAAATTATCGTCATATTCTCAAATTGGGAAACGCAGGACTATGCGACCAGTTCCTATAAGTTACATTGGTCCCGTGCGAGGTGTTCGTGCCTCCTACGGGGTCGTTTGGGGGTCGATTTGGATTTTCACCCTTTAACGGCTTGTTTTTAAGTCTAAGTGTGATTTTTGCAAATTATCGTCATATTCTCAAACCGGAAGACCCGGGACTACGCGGCCAGTTCCTATAAGATACATTGGCCCCGTGCGAGGTGTTCGTGCCTCCTACGGAGCCGTTTGGGGGTTGGTTTGGGTTTTCACCCTCAAACGGATTGTTTTTAAGTCTATGTGTGATTTTTGCAAATTATTGTCATATTCTCAAACCGGGAGACCTGGGACTACGCGACCAGTTCCTACAAGTTACATTGGTCCCGTGCGAGGTGTTCGAGCCTCCTACAGGGCCGTTTGGGGGCTGGTTTGTGTTTTCACCCTCAAATGGCTTGTTTTTAAGTCTAAGTGTGATTTTTGCAAATTATCATCATATTCTGAAATCGAGAGACCCGGGACTAAGCGACCAGTTCCTACAAGTTACATTTGTCCCGTGCGAGGTATGATTCTTATCTTTGATTTCCTTTTGGTTTAATGAGAGTGGGAGTGAGGTGTGTAATTATTTTGTGAATGGGAGTTGTGAAGGGGATTGGGTGGATGGGATTGATGTCTATCTCCCCCGCCCCACCCCACCCCACCCCAAATCCTATATATTTATTCATAATATCAAACAGGATGCATATATGCATATTGCATATGTGCATATTGCATATATGCCGCAGCATATAAGCCTCTGCATATATGCATTTGCATATATGCAGCAACATATATGTAACTGCATATATGCATATGCATATCATATATGGAGCAGTATATATGCAGGCTGCATATATGCAGCAGCATATATGCAGGTTGCATATATGTACTAGCATATATGCAAGCTTTCCCATCATCGTTTTTCTTTCGAAGGTGAATTTTTAGACGTACAAACCTTATTTAGGACTGAAGTAACTCCGTGGAAGTATGAGCTTTCCTTCCAAACTCAAACACACATGCACACACGCACACACATGAACACATGCACACACTCGCACTGCATATATGCATACATGCTCATGTGCCTCCTGCCCCGTCCCCTCCCCCCTTCCCCACTCACACACGCATACACGCGCACACAAACACGCATTGCATATATGCATACACGCAAACACTACACCAAAAATAGGATTCTGGCACGGTTTAAAACTGTGCTAGATCAAATCTGGCACGGTTTTGAATTGTACCAGAATCAGGTGTTCCAAAATGGCAATTTTTTTCTGGCACGGCTCAAAAGTGTGCCAGATTCAGCCAAAAAGGAACACTTCGGACACACTTTTAAACCGTACAAGAATTTGATATTTCTGGCACACTTTTGGCACATTTTTTAACTGTGCCAGATTCAGCAAAATAGGAACACTTCTGGCACACTTTTAAACCATGCCAGAATTTGATATTTCTGGCACACTTCTGGCACACTTTTAAACCGTGCCAGAATTTGATATTTCTGGCACACTTTTGGCACAGTTTTTAACTGTGCCAGATTCAGCACGGTTTAAAAAAATTTGACACATTTCAAAATCGTGCCAAAATATGATACACTTTTTCCACGGTTTTGAACTGTGCCAATTTTTTTATTAAAAAAAAATTAATTATTTGAAAGCACAAAATTCACAAATTAATAATATTGCGCGTTGTTAATAAACTAATGTACATACAAACTTCAAAATATTACAAGTCTTTAACAATTCATAGGCCCAAAAAAAATTGGGCAGAATTTCCTCTATTTTCTGAACATTCCAAAACCTGTTAATACAAAACTAGACTAACATAAAGCCCGCACGACCAAAAAATATAACAATTAACTTACAAAAGCACGCACGACCATAAAAGTCAACAATAAAACAACAAAAGACCGTACGACCATGACACAAAAAATGGAGTCATTAATAAACCCCTTGTTGTAAACCATTGAGTTCTTTGTGTGTTCAACGTGAATAAAAGCCAACGATAAACTCCTATCCTGCAAAAAAAAATAGGAGACAAAAAGATACGATATTAGTAACCCAAAAATTAAAAAAAAACTACTCTAACAAAAAAATTACATATATGAGTGGAAGATTTTTGCAAATTATCGTCATACTCTCAAACCGGGAGACCCGGGACTACGCGGTCAATTCCTAGAAGTTACATTGGTCCCGTGAGAAGTGTTCGTGCCTCCTACGGGGTCGTTTGGGGGCTGGTTTGGGTTTTCACCCTTTAACGACATGTTTTTACCTCTAAGTCTTATTTTTGTAAATTATCGTCATACTCTCAAACCGGGAGACCCGGGACTACGCGGTCAGTTCCTACAAGTTACATTGGTCCCGTGGGAGGTGTTCGTGCCTCCTATACGGTCGTTTGGGGGTTGGTTTGGGTTTTCACCCTTTAACAGCATGTTTTTAAGTTTAAGTGTTGATTTTTGCAAATTAACGTCATACTCTCAAATCGGGAGACCCGACAGGACTACGCGGTCAGTTCCTATAAGTTACATTGGTCCCGTGCGAGGTGTTCGTGCCTCCTACGGGGTCGTTTGGGGGCCGGTTTGGATTTTCACCCTTTAACGGCATGTTTTTAACTCTAAGTGTTGATTTTTGCAAATTATCGTCTTACTCTCAAACCGGGAGACCCGGGACTACGCGGTCAGTTCCTAGGTGTTCGTGCCTCCTACGGGGTCGTTTGGGGATTGGTTTGGGTTTTCACCCTTTAACGGCTTGTTTCTAAGTCTAAGTTTGATTTTTTCAAATTATCGTCATATTCATAAACCGGGAGACTCGGGACTACGCGGTCAGTTCCTACAAGTTCCATTGGTCCCGTGCGAGGTGTTCGTTCCTCCTACGGGGTCGTTTGGGGAATGGTTTGGATTTTCACCCTTTAACGGCTTGTTTTTAAGTTTAAGTGTTGATTTTTGCAAATTATCGTCATACTCTCAAATCGGGAGACCCGAGACTACGCGGTCAGTTCCTACAAGTTACATTGGTCCCGTGCGAGGTGTTCGTGCCTCTTACGGGGTTGTTTGGAGGTTGGTTTGGGTTTTCACCCTTTAACGGCTTGTTTTTAAGTCTTAAGTGTTGATTTTTTCAAATTATCGTCATATTCACAAATCGGGAGACCCGAGAATACGCGGTCAGTTACTACAAGTAACATTGGTCCCGTGTGAGGTGTTCGTGCGTCCTCCGGGGTCGTTTGGAGGCTGATTTGGGTTTTCACCCTTCAACGGCTTGTTTTCAACTCTAAGTGTGATTTTTGCAAATTATCGTCATACTCTCAAACCGAGAGACCCGGGACTATGCGGTCAGTTCCTACAAGTTACATTGGTCCCGTGCGAGGTGTTCGCGCCTCCTACGGGGTCGTTTGGGGGCTGGTTTGGATTTTCACCCTTTAACGGCATGTTTTTAACTCTAAGTGTGATTTTTGCAAATTATCGTGATACTCTCAATCCGGGAGACCCGAAACTACGCGATCAATTCCTACAAGTTACACTAGTCCCATGTGAGGTGTTCGTGCCTCCTACGGGGTCATTTGGGGGCTGGTTTGGGTTTTCACCCTTTAACGGCATGTTTTTAGCTCTAAGTGTGTTTTTTTCAAATTATCATCATACTCTCAAACCGGGAGACCCATGACTACGCGGTCAGTTCGTACGCATTATATTGGTCACGTGTGAGGTGTCCGTGCCTCTTACGGGGCCGTTTGGGGGTTGGTTTGGGTTTTCACCCTCAAACGGCTTACTTTCAAGCCTAATCAACGTATTTTGAAATTATCATCATATTCTCAAATCAGGAGACTCGGGACTATGCGGTTAGTTCGTACAAGTTACATTGGTCCCGTACGAGGCGTTCATGCCTCTTACGGGGCCGTTTGAGGGCTGGTTTGGATTTTCACCCTGAAACGGTTTGTTTTCAAGCCTAATCTATGTATTTTGAAATTATCATCATATTCTAAAATCGGGAGACCCGGAACTACGCGGTCAGTTCGTATGAGTTACATTGGTTCCATGCGAGGTGTTCGTGCTTCTTACGGGGCGTTTGGGGGCTGGTTTGGATTTTCACTCTCAAACGGCTTGTTTTCAAGCCTAATCTACATATTTTGAAATTATTATCATATTCTCAAATTGGGAGACCCGGGACTACGCGGTTAGTTCGTACGAGTTATATTGGTTCCGTGCGAGGTGTTCGTGCCTCTTATGAGGCCGCTTGGGGGCTGGTTTGGATTTTCACCTGCAAACGGCTTGTTTTCAAGCCTAATCTACGTATTTTAAAATTATCATCATATTCTCAAACTGGGGGACCTGGAACTACGCGGTTAGTTCGTACAAGTTACATTGGTCCCGTGCGAGGTGTTCGTGCCTCTTACAGGGCCGTTTGGGGGCTGATTTGAGTTTTCACCCTCAAATGACTTATTTTTAAGCCTAATTAACGTATTTTGAAATTATTATCATATTCTCAAACAGCTTGAGTATCTCCGATACAATTTACACCCCCACTTATATAATAATTTGGAATACACTCACAAAAGCGTCGCTAAAGCTCACATAATGTAATACAATGCCCTCAAAATGACACTTGGTTAGATTTACCAATACTTTGGGGAATATATCTCAAACTTACAAAATGGGTTATAATAAATAAAAGCAAAGGAGGTTGTGAGAACAAACTCAAAAACCAATAATTAATTTCAAATGTTTTTTACCTTCTCAAGTGAGCGGCATATTCTTGGCGGCTCACGTTCTTCACACACTCCAGGTCTTGTTGATAGTTTTCCAACTGCCAAAATATCACAGAAATTTGTATTTACATTTGAATAACCTGAAATACAGGCACCATGGGATTTGAATAGCATATCACCAATAAGCATGACCATTACAAGGAATTAATAAAACAATAAGTCGTCAGATCATGAACCAAAAAAGGGACCATATATGGAACTGTAAAGCAACACTTCCAAACACACAGTTTAAACAACTAAAATACATTTTCGGTTCTATTTTTTTTATTTCCTATCTAACTTTGTCTTCCTTTTCTAGTCTACCCTTCTTTCTTGCAACCGTTGTCCTATAAAGGAGCTTCATATCTACCTGCCCACCTATGCCTCTAGATAATAAAAGAAACCAAACTGTTATATAAATAATTATATAAATGTTTATATGATAGTTATATAAATGTTTATATAACTGTTATATAACAGTTACATAACTGTTATATAAACAGTTGTATAAACAGTTATATAACTGTTATAGAGCATATCATATAGGGATACTAGAAATTTGATATATAAATCATCAATCATTTTCAATAAACATCAATCATCAATCATTTTCAAGGTATATATAAGGGGTATTACATAAACTTAATATATTGTTGAATGGAAGGCTATGCAGATTTAAAAGTAAGCACCATCTAATTTTCTTTTAGTTAATAAGAAGTTCATTTGCACAAGATATTACAAAAATATGGGAGTTTTAAAGGCAACACATGATCTAGTATACAATAATAACACTGACATTATGGAGGAGGCATCACATATAAGAGTGTCTCTCACAGATGTTGCTAGTAGGCATTACTTCTTGAGGCAATACTAGTAATATAGTAATATACTGTGATGGTGTTGTATTACGGCAGTGGGAATGATTGTAATAACAAGACGGTAAAATAATATTAGATAATTGTAAAGTAAAGATAGATTCATAGAGTACGAACATTTATTTCCCTCATCAATTCAAAACGAAAGAATTGGTTTGGCTATGTATTAAATTTTTGTTTTAGCATAGTTATCTTCCTCCAATTTTTCACCGGCTAATAAAAACTCTAGTCTTTTCATGTCTTTTCAAAAGCATATCTATTCTGAGAATGAATAATGGTCCTCAGAAATTTGCTACAAATAGCAGAAACAATTATCATCTCATTTATGAACAGGTGAGAAAGCACCCCACCCGCAAACGTGGGGCCACACAAAAGGAAAAAACATATTTCAAGGAACGTGTGAATTATGACAATAAAACTTGCAAAGCTATATCTACAATAACATTAAGGTTGTGCACCATACTAACCTTTGAACTTTCTCGCTTAGATGGAATTGAAGATGACGCATTTCTTTCCATGACATAGCATAGTCGAAGTTCATTAAGAGCCTCCAAAGTAACTTGAATTGATTTTATCAACTTATTGGACTCGGTAAGTATATTCTCCCGTACCTGAGTACAAACAAATGACAATAAATGTTCTATTTTCAAGTATCACTAGTCGCTGGTTCACCAAAAGGCTGCCTAACTACAGTGTTCCTTCCTTTTTGATATTGGCCAAATATTTTTCGTCACCACCCTTTTTCATTCAAGAAAGTCTCATCCACAAGTCCGAGTTGAACTAGCTGAACAGTTGAACCACTTCTATGAAAAAAGACCCTATGATGATACATATTGACTCTCTATGGGAAAAAAGTAAGTGCAACTTCCCCCCTTCAATCCATGAATGTCACTACACATTTACAAGTCCGACGGAAATTTTATTAAAAAACAGTAATCTTAACGTTTTGACAGAATGTACAGTATTATCGTGAATCTTTGAGGAGGTTTCTGGTTAAAGAATAAACATGGAGAAGATTGGCATTGTAGGTATTGGCAGAAGAATCCCATATAAGGCCAAAGGGTGATAGTTTTATTCAGTTAACAATCCAAGCCTACCATCCGTAAGAATTATATTAGATACAGGCAAAAAAATTAAACTAAATTCCTCATAACATAAACTCCCTAAATTAAGAAATCCATAAGATAAGCCTTATCGAGAATTTAATAAATAGATCCTAAACTGAAATAATAATGATAATAATACACAGTTTAATGCACAATAATAAATAAACATAAACATTAATTGGTGCGGGCTGTGTTATACTCCCCAACATTTAAAAATACTTGACCTCAAATTTAGTGATCTTCAAAAATGAGAATCTGCAGTCATGCATGGGGATAAAAAATGAGAATCTACAGTTTAATTCATAATGTTATTTGGGACCTTCATTGCAGGGGGATTGGGACTGGAGGAACTAGAACATTTCTCTTGTGAGAAAATGGTCATGACAAAGAGGCTCGTCTGAACCAAACTGAATTTCGTCACTGCATGATTTCATCTTCATCGCACCTAGGGGTGGCCATTTTAGGCATTACACGGTTACACGAAACGATATATCATGTTCATGTCGGGTTACACGACCTGAATCCAAGTTGTTTCTAGCTGTGCAATTGCAGAATTGTTGCGATTAACACTAATGCACACTAAGTGTTAACCAACATGGTACATGATGTATTAAAGCTGCATGTATTAAAGCTGCAGGAATACATGAATATAACTGTAATGGCATGAAACAAACTTCTTACAATTACCACGAGATAGAACACCTCAGGATCCAAGTCGAGCTCTTACTGAAGTAAACTGGTCTAGTACCTTCAACCTCCAATGGAGTCCCAACAGATGCCCGTTTATCATTTTCACGCTAAGGTTGCAGATTATGATTCCTTTACTACCGACTCTCAAGTTACTGTTGCGGCTATCTGGCATGATGGAACTGAATGTGAAGGACTTGTATTGCTTGATTTTTCTCAAAAAAGGAGGCTACAATTTATAGGGATATGAGCCATGACATCACAAAGGAATCTTCTACATTCCAGATTAAATACAATTCCCAATAATTAGGGTCAGCTACATGAATCCTATTCTTTCATTCCATTTTGTTCAGTGCAATATCCTCGGTTATACAACATGAAATCATGTACTTTTCTACAATATCCAACCAAGTCAACTTAAGCCTACATCTATTCTGGCATTACCATTAATATTAACTAAATCAATTCATTATGAGGACACTTATTGGTCTACGTCTGATGTGTCCAAACAATCTAAGCCGATTTTCTCTAAATGGAGCTACTTCTAATGTTTCACAAATACATTTAAATCTAATTTTGTCCTTTCGAGTTTTACTATACATCTATCTTAACATCCGTATTTCCACCACGGTTATTTTCTGTACATTTTTGTAACAATAAGATGCATATGTGTTATAGAAAATTTACTAAAGGTGAGTAGAAATTTTCAATGTTGATATGTACGGTCTAGTGACTATATGGACGTACCGGAAGTATCTCGACAAAATTAAGGATGAGAGTAGAAAAATATTTACGAGACTCAAATGATAATTTAGAGTCCACGGTTGATTCCGAAAGGGTCGAATTAGTCAAAATAGTGTACCCGGGGGTACTAGTTGAGTGCCGGGTCATTTTCGGGCTAAACCGGGACTATTCGGGGGCATTTTGGTCTCTTTACAATTATGGGAACAAATAATTGATAATAATCCATGATTGATATAATATTTGGAGATAGAATTTTTAGAGAATCGTTTTGCGTTAGGCATCTAGATTAAATGTGAGGAAATTATTTTTGGTGCCGAGATTATTTTTGGAGATTGTTGGCCTGATTTTTGAGAGTCAGGTATTCGGCGAATTTCGAGGGCGAAATTCCATTGTTAGTGGGGAAGTGTAACAACCCGCGAAATTTTGGGGTATTTTCGAAATAAACAGAAAAAAAATTTTGAGATAAAATATTTTTATTGCTCAAATATGTTGGTTATTATTTTTAAAGGCGAGAATTTTAAACGGTTTCGAAATCGGATTTAAAATGGAGTTTTAATTGAATTTTTATTATTTAGAAGAGTCCTCAAAACATAAAACTCTCTAAGAGTCCTCAAAACATAAAACTCTGTAGTAAAAATAATATTTTTAGAAATTCAACCGTTTGATCAAGTTGAATTTTCGTCAGTAGTCCTGTCTCGCCGGTCGCTACAACATACTAAAATTTTAAGTGATTCCAATGGTCCGATCATCTGGAATAAAATTTTTAGTCTTTGTATCGCATTATAACTCTTTTCTTAATCAAACACTTAATCATTTATATATCAACAAATTCGTGGCTTGGCTTTTCAAATCACTTTTTCTCAAACTTTTCAACAAGAAGACCTCTCCAAAATTACTCACTTTCATCTACAAACCATAGCCCCAAACCTATTCAAGATTTCAACCTTAGATTAAAAGGCTTATTTGGTGTTTTGTCGAGTTTGGGCTAGAACGAGATTTGATTATTTTCGCGAGAGGAACGTGATGGTGTGATTAGATTTTGAGGCTGAATTATGTCATGATTTTAAGGTATGGGGTTTTACACAATATGCTCCTAAATCTCGCGAGTGTTTATTCCGTTGAATTCTTCTTAATTGAACTCGTATTTTGAATTGTTAAATTCATTAAAATCTGGAAAAATAATTGTTGGAATTATTTTGATTCATGTGGTATTATTCATGTTGTTGTTGAGCACGTTGTCATGAGATTTTAATATGGCACGAACGATGGGCACCCGCCAAAATTCCCGCTTCCAAGGGCTATGACTTGATAAAGCATATGCGGATGGGGTGAGGCCTGATGACCCGGTTAATGTGTTGTTGAGAAATTTATTGATAAAATGCTATTGAGATTTGCATTTGATTTGAATATTCGTATTCGTATTGTGACATTTTATTCATCGTAACATATTTGTTGAGCATCTTTCCTGTCGTATTGTGTACTTCCCCATCTTTTCTTTTAGTGGCAGGTTAGCGCGGATTTTGGGGCGCTATGGAGATTGATTTTTAGCGAGGATTATTTTGGGAAGATTTTTAATACAAGAGAGAAGACTTGTATTTATTTATTTTGATGTATAGAGCATTGGAGATTCATTTTAGTATCGAGATAGATAGTTGTTTTAATTCGAGAGGCTTGTTGTTTTAATTGAAGAGATTTGAGATTAGTTGTTTCTCTTGTTTTATTGGGGGAATTAGATGCTCTATACCTTGTGATTTATGGAATTGATTTAGTTAATCGATGAGTGGAGCCCCACTCGCTCTCCCCGGGCGGGCGGGGTGTTACAATTTTTTTTGTTGGCTGAAACTCTATCTCATATAATAGTCTATCCTATAAAACTTTTCCTTTAACTTCAAAGGTATACACTGATCACATAATCGGTAGCACTTTTTTCACTTGACCCAACCTGCTTCAAGACAATGGATAACCTCATTGTATTTAAACCTCATTGCAGTAATAACACTATAGAAATACAAAAAGATGCTACTTCTCAATAGTGGGACAATTTACCAAACATGTAGAGTGCAATAAACTACATATTAAGTGTTGTTTCCTAGGATATCATTGAAATTTTCTTGCATACACAGAATAGGAGCGGGAGGCCTCCTTTCGATCATATGGACTTAAGTCGTTGGTTTCAATGTTATGTTGAGGCCCAATGTTGCATTTCTTCAAATGATTAAAAAGTTGGTTTGGAACTCTTCACAAAATTTCTACAGCGTTTTCCTAACAATATAGACTTATTACTTGAAATAGCAAAGGTTGAAGACATTATTGGAAAAAGTGAGAAGCTATAATGAATTTTGAGAAGGTTCAATCAATTGATCCATATATGGTCACCTATACGAATGAATGCAATGCTTTTAAAGCTCTAGTCTAGTCACTCAAAGTTGGAGTTTCCACAAATCACAAAAAGCTGAAAATGGATTGAATTAAAGAGTGATGATTTCTTAACTCTTTTCTACCACTAGAGAGAAACACGTTGGGCAAAATAGGAACTCACAGCCCACGATGAAATAAGCTTATAATATAAACATGAAAATTATTAAAGACAAACCCAAATCATGAAATAATCTTATAATCTAACAAAAATAATGAGAAAAGGAAAGAGAGACTCACAACCCATAATGGCAAAACAGGATCTCGACCAGTAACGATGAGCCAAACCCAACCATAGCTAATAAAGTTTTGAATAGCACCAATAAGAAGCGCCACAAGGGCAAAAACTCGCACAATATACCAGCGAGGAAGCCAACACTGACCACAAAATTATACACACATACAAATAAATATAATCTCAAGTACACACACACATTTTTGGAATTTGAAAACTGATTTTGTTTCACACACAATTTTTGGAATTTGAAAACTGATTTTGTTTCAGCATTCATGATGTATGTGTGTATAATCATAACTACGATACACTATACACTTTTAAATTAAATGTTATTAACCCCTACTTACGTCTCTACCTAAACCTATCCACAACAAACATTTCCATTAAAAAAAAACTTTCACCAACAACACATATCACAAAATCGCAATCTTACCTCAACAAAAAAAATTGTACATTTTTAACTAATAACTTATATCCCCAAACAAAATATCCCAAATTAGGTGTTCCTAAAATGCCCAAATCACAAAATCTTAATATAAAATTGAAAATCCATCTCATTTGCTCATCAATATAACAGAAAATGGTAATCAAGATTTCACAATCATCAGAATAAAGATAAAGTAAACTTGTTACATATATTTGTTTAAAATATCAAAACTACATTTCAAAGCTTTGGTCAGAGTTTACCTTGATTTGGAGCTTTTCTCAGTGGCCAAACACGATGGAATTGCTACCTTTAGTCGATTGAAGTCTCAGTGGCCAAAATCGATCGGAGGTTTTTTACCGGTTGAGGTTTTTTACCGGTGAGAGAGAGTGTCATCCTGGATAAATGAAGAAAGAGCTATTCGGAGAGAGAGAAAGAGATGGCTGGAGAGATGATGAAGCTGGCCGGACCTAGAGAGAGAGAGAGGGGCGAGAGCGCCAATGAGATGAAAGCGAGAGAGGCTTGAGCGGGAACGAAAGAAATGTTGTTTAATGTTTTTTTTAGGTATTTTATATTTTAATAAGTGTACTCAATTTTGGCACACTTTAAAACAATGCCAAATTTTGGCACTGTTTTAAAGTGTGCCAGATTGTCATTAAACCGTGCCAAAATTTGGTACAGTTTAAAACTGTGCCAGATTTTTAATATCACGTTGTGCCAAATTGCTGTTTTTGGTGTAGTGAAACACGAGCACACGCACACACGTGCCCCCTACCCCGTCCCCTTCACTTTGTTATTTTTGGTTTCAAAATCAAGGTTAGATCCCCTTGATTTATAATCTAGGTTTGTTATAAACTACAAACGGTTTTTCCCACATTCGGTTTTGACCAAAAACCATTTATTGGTTTTCATCTTATACGCCATCGTTTTAACCATTGAATCACCCACAGTTTTTGACCCCTGATTTTTTTACTGAAATGAAAAGTAGCTCTTCCCTTTTACTAAAAATGACTTCACTTTCTCCAGGGACTCACATTTTTTAAATTGTAAAATACTTATTCCTATATAATGCTCAAGGTTTTGATTTAATCGCTAAAAGTTGTGCTACATGTGTCGATCAAATTAGCTATTATTTTGTGTTTCTTTGGCACTCATTGGATTGAAAAGAATATCTAGGACTATTTCTTTTTTGCTTTTTTTATGCTGGCCTATACAATGTTGGAAATAGATATTGTCGATCAATATATATATATATATATATATATATATATATATATATATATATGCATTTTTCATATATGTGCAATCTGCATATATATGCATATGCTACATATATATGCAGCATCTGCATATATATGCAATGGCATATATATGCATCTGCATATATATGCAATCTACATATATATGCATATATGAAATCTGCATATATATGCATATGCTGCATATATATGCAGATATCTGTATATATATACAATCTGAATATATATGCAGCATATGCATATATATATAGATTGCATATGTAGTACGGAAATAGATTCAAGTTTCTTTCCTATTATATCTACCGGAGAGTAATACAGAAAAGTTAACAATAGTTTGCTCTGCATTTGGTTTTGGATGCACATTGTAAGTATGAAATTTTGTTGTTTTGTAGAGCATCCGGTTAACAGCTAATGCTTAGTTGCAAGGGAAGTGTATGGTGAAGCGACACGAATTGAGATATTATGTCTATATTTTACAGTAAGGTATAGTATTTGGTTTATGGTTTATTTTAATTTTATTTTTATTTTTATTTTTATTTTCATTTTCACTTTCTTTCTATATGTTGCAAACACCATTTGCCTTGAAAGTAGAGAATGAACCTTACTCAAACGATGATGAAGTTGATGGTTTCCCCCCATTGAAAGCCAATATGAACAGTGCCTACAGAATTTTTGGGGGCTGATTTTGTAGAAGAATTATGAGTCCCGAAAACAACTGATATTTAAACAAGATAGAGTAGTAAATGGATTATATCAAGATGAAATAGCAGATGGTTTAGCTGTAGATAAACTATTTATCTCATTCTCTCAATGTTAATGTCTAGACTATATGTTCATTTTGTTCCATCACTTTACATAAATAAATTGGAAATTAGTATGTGTTTAATTCATCGATTCTAGAGTGATTCGTGTGTTCAGATGAGTATAGTGATTAGTAAGTGTTTACTTTAAGTTTGCGGGTTTCAAATATTGACTATTTGAGATTCTTAAATTGACTATTTTATTGAGTGTTTAAAACAATATCCTTTTCATTTGGTACTCTACCTCTAATATGATCTCTTCCTCAAGTCTTTTTTCATTAGTTAATTTCTTTATTATTTTTACCTTTTTAAAGGTGGGTTTTGTCACCCAATGGCTTGCACTATCGATTTCAGGTACCTGGATGAAGGATTTGGGGGGAAATATGTTGGGTCAATTGTTTTACGTTTTCGCCCTTCGATGGCATGTTTTTATTCTTAACTCTAATTTTTTGCAAATTTACGTCGTACACTCAAACCGGGAGCGCCGTGACTACGCGATCGGTTCCTACGAGTCACATAGATCCCGTGCGAGGCATTCGTGCCTCTACGGGACTATTTTGTGTTGTTTTACATTTTCACCATTCGATTGCATGTTTTTATGCTTAAGTCTAAATATTTTGCAAATTTACGTCGTACACTCAAACTGGGAGCCCCGTGAATACGCGTTCGGTTCCTATGAGTCGCATTGATCCCGTGTGAGGTGTTTGTGACTACGCGTGTCTCATTCTGGTATGTTTATTAGTTGTTTTACGTTTTCATTCACCAATGTTCGATTTTCAAATGTTGTATGCTCGCCTTAATCAATTTAGAACACTTACTTGTTTCATAAAATTTCGACAGAGTTTCCTTTGTTTATTCATGAAATCCAACTTATTTTAATATTAACATAAGCCCAACAACAACAAGAAGTACAAAAGCCGCAGCTAAACCACCAATAAATCCCTTCCACCGATTTAACATCTAAAAATAGTATATAAATCCATATAGCCCCTTCCTCCATGTCAACCACTTATTAAGGCCTTAAGACACACATCTTACACAACACACCCACGCGCACACAACTAAATGAAGAATTTACTTTGGTAAAGGTGCACTACATTATAAAATCTTCTTTCATTAATATAAAATACTTACCAAATTTATTCGCACTTCAGATCCTCCGAATACGCTCCCTCATTCTTGATCCTTGCGTATTTGTGCAAACAACTTGAGATCTTCCCTTTTCCAATCACTTCTTCGAGTTTCTCTTTGGCTTTAACCAGTACGCTGATGTTGTATCAGTCCCGACACAAAGAGGTCCTGCAATACCAAAATTATATTTTGAGAAGATATATTAACCATTATGTAGAGAAAGTAGTCATTTTACAACATGTGACTTAATTTTCTGACTTGTGAAATGTTCTTGGTTTTTTGTTTTATTTACCCGTTTTTCAATTTTGGCATACATGAAGAATTAGTGAAAATGAGTAAGTAATTGAGAAAGGCCACAAACCAAGCACATGTGTTCGATGTGGATCCTGACGATTTGTCGATTTATTCTGAGTCCTATTGTGAAATATTGAGTATTGTCCTCACCTTGGGACCTATTCATTATACTAAATAATTACGAGTGTACAAAATAAATAAGATAGTCATAAAGTCTGTAAGCATGAACTATAATGTTACCATAGAAGTAGGATCTTACTTAAATTGGTGAAAGTAACAAAAGCATGTCCCTATTGCCCTCTGGGATCACTCGCGCAAACCAAGTATAGTCTTAGATCATCCCAAACCTACCTTGACACGAGAAAGCGATGAATCACCACGTATACCCATCGCTCATATATTCTACCATACCCAAGTCTATATGATGAAATATCCCCATCAATCCATCTCTGATACAGGTAGCTATCCATGTGACGCGGGGGTTATATGACCAAAGTCTTACTCATCTACTCACGAAGGTGCCATCACAGTCTGTGTCGTACATGCCCCGATAACTAAATCCCCCTTGGTACGATATCCACGAATACACATGTAGTGTGCATTTTACACATGTAACACAGAAAAATATTCTCACAACACATGGAAATCTAAACAAAGTTTAGGAATTATTCACTCTAGTATCATTACAAAGTTATGTAAATAATGAACTTATCACATACAATAAACCTATGAATCAACCTAAACATAATCTTACCCAACTCAACAAAACTCAAACCAAAACTCCATTAAAGACCCCTAAACCTCCCATAAATCATTCATATAACATCTAAATAAAGTAACTATGATTTAAACATGATTAAAACATCAAAAACACAATATTAATTCAAGATTTACTGATAAAGCCCAATTCTCTATCAAGAACCTTAAAAATTCAATCTTAATCAATTTGATTCCATTATCTAAATATTTATGCATATATTCAAGGGGTTTATGAATGATTCATAGTAGAAGTCAATTCATATACATAATCTAACAATTTCAACTCATATTGAAATACAAATAAACCAAACTAAAGAAAATTGACACCAATTACTACTTAATCACTACACAAATTGACATCAATAATTATATCTCATATAAACTAAGGTTGTGCAAGTAATGTAAATGGTAAAATCTTAAATTACCAAAGAAAGTGGGGTTTCCAAGGTTGTGAAAGTAATGTAAATGGTTAATTTTGGATCTTTTGGAGGTTTGACATCAAGGTTCAATGGATCTTTGGGGCCGGATGTGCTCTTTAACCAAGCCATTGAGGATAGTGGATTATCAGACTTAGGCTATAGGGGACAATATAAACTTGATGTAACAACAGAGATGAGGTAAGTTTGGTAATGGCTAGGCTAGTGTTAAAACTAAGCACTAAAAGCTTAGGATTCACTCCATTAAAGATGAAGAGGGTAATACTTGGGAGAATAATCAAGATGTTATTAATCATATTATGGGATTATTTAAGAAACAACTTACAGAAGACCAAACTACCATCTTTAGTAGTGTAACTGTAAACCTTATTCCTTCTCTCATTTCCACTATAGAGCTAAGAATATGAAAAATGTATGGGCACATTATGATATACAATTGCAGTTACGATGATTTCAAGCCATGAGATGAAAAATAGATTAAAAAACTAACACAAACTTGAACTTTTAAAAAATGTACTAAATTGAAAAGATAAAATTTTGAATAACATCCTTAAACTTACCGAAGGCGGTCAACAAAAGGTTTTAGGGACATTATCTTTTTCTCCTTGATCCGAGGCAACACATTGTCAATGTAGAATTGTGATGGAGCATATTTGGGAATGTTTTTTACTGTCCGTCTAGTATGCATAACACAATATTGTCCCAACAAAATACATGTCAAATTACAGAACATCTTGTAGGTTAATAATAAGTGAAAGAATAAAATACATGTCAAATTAGTTATTAATTACTTATCTTGGGGCAAAAACTAAACAAAAAAAACTAAAAGAGAAAATGGAAGATTAGTAGCTCTAGAACCCCGGGAACCATTATTAGGCTTTTGAAGTGGAACATTCAATCAAACCTAAGATTAGTTTTACGCCATAAGGGGCTTTGGAAAACAACATGTCGAAGTTCATGATGGGTTCAACAATCTTCCTTATAAAATTTTTTAAGAATGTGAAATCCCCATGCCCCTCTATCGATAAGTTTCATGCAATTTCAATTATATAAAGACCTAAACTGTTCTCCTCATTGCACCATCTTATACTAAGCTATAATGAATAATCTAAATACAATAAAACAATTTGAGTGCCACCCCCTTGGTGCTAAATTTTTTTGAGCTTATTTTTAGAGATTAAGAGTAACAAGACATGGCTTTTTTTTAAATCTCTATAAGTTAACTTTTAAAAAAAAAAAAAAATCATCAAACTCAAATTTAAACCAAATTCAAACCAACAATATCTCTAAAATTAATCATAAAATTGACCCTGAATATTAAACCAACAATAACTGTAAAATATTTCTTATAAATATCAACCATTTACCTAATATAAACTCTAAATTTAACATCTAACATAAATGGAGGGTATCAAACATAAATTAATATACAATCTCAACTAGTTTCAAACAAGAAGATCTTATAATCAAAATAATAATAAAAGACATGCATTAGATTTAGATTAGACAAAAGAGAGAATAATTTACCAATCTAGGGGCTCCCTGAAGAAAAGGGAAGAAACATTTATGTTGGGGAAGTGGAGATTCCATCATTTTGGGGAGTGGTTTGAGATTTGATCGGAGAGTGGTATGAGATTTGTGCATTTGGATTTGAGGGCAAACCAAAATTTTGTGTGTATATTAAGAAGGACACAGAGGTGCGTGGAGGCTAAGGAGGTGCGTGGGTGGGGGAGGATGTCTATGCAGGTGGGTGGATGGTCGAGGATTGTGGAGGATGGAGACAGAGGGGCGTGGATGGTGGAGGATGACGGAGGTGAGGGACTAAGCATGTGAGAGGGAGAGGGAGGGAGAGAGAGAGAGAGCGGGGGGCTGAGAAGAAGAGCGCGGGAGCTTAAAAAAATTAAGGGGCTAATTTTTTGGGGGGTATTTATATTTTAATGAAGTGTACTTAGTTTTGGCACACTTTTAAACAGTGCCAAAATTTGGCACTGTCTTAAAGTGTGCCAAATTTCTATTAAACCGTGCCAAAATCTGGCACAGTTTTAAGCTGTGCCAGAATTTTAATATCATGGTGTGCCAAAATGCTATTTTTGGTGTAGTGCAGTACTTGTAAAATTGGAGTAAAAGAGGATTTTTGAAACAAGTGGATAAAATGGTAATTTTATATAAAGTGGAACATTTTTATGACGTAAAAATATTGGAAAGGTGTCACACAAGATAGTCCTAAATGAATATGATTTTTGGAATAAAAATCAAGGTTAAAGTGTAAAGGACATGAAATGCCAATTTTCCATGTGTAACACAAATGGGGCAGTAAAGTCCCGAATTTTGACTTCGGTCAGGTAAAATGGAAAAGTGAATAATGTGAACAATTTTAAATTATTTAAACACATTAAAAAGGAACTCGAATGACATTGGAAAAGAAAGAAGGTCCCGTAGCACTCGGGTGAAAAGCCCAAAATCACTGGCTAAAGCATTTGGTGCGCATAGCTGGAGGTGTGGAACCTGTTAAAGTACGCGATATTTAGAAGATTCTGAGAAAAAAATAAAAGGAATATGGAACATGTCAAGAAATGGGTTGTGTGGTAAAATGTGTTAATACAACCAAACTTGAATGAATAAATAAATATTTCGACAAAGGTTAAAATGGACAAGTAAATGTATAATTGATAAATGTCCATAAAGTAAGGAAAAGGGGGTAAAATGAGTAGTAAATGGGTGATTAAGCAACCTAAATGGTTAAACCCTTAATTAACACAAGAATGTGTTGAAAAAGGTTCTCAAAGATTAAAAAGGTATCTTTTACATGATGATTACGTGTGTTGAAAGGGTGAATGTCAACAAAAATACTAAAATGTGTTGAATAAATAATAAAAGAGTGATATCGGTTTAGGAATGTGTTCGAATAAATCGAATGTAGTGGTTTCAAGTGTTGAACTGGGTGTGTTAAATAAAGTGACAAAATGTTAATAATGAATAAAGAAATTCTTTTACAAGATTAAGGTAAACTAATCTGAATAAATAAGGTTTTCGAAAGTAAAAACCCTTTCATGTATTGCATATATGTATGTGTATATGTATATATGTATTACGTAATTATATGTGCACGTAGGCATAACGTGTTGAGCCTCCTTTATGTTATTTGATTATATGTTTCGTTTGTATATTTTTCACTGGGCATAGGCACACACCCTCGCTTTGTTAGAGCAGGTTGGGAGTGATTTCGTATTTTAAGGGTGTTATACAAGTAAGTAATTTATTTATTTTAACGTTAGTAGCTCTGTACACTTGTACTTTAGGGTGCTCCCCATGGGTCCTTCACACAGTTCATTTTGAAACTGGAATCCCATTCTAATAAGTTAAATCTTAATCAAAATAAACTGGAATCGTATCATTATAAAGGTTGTTTCATTGCACTTCACACTTAACACTGGGGTTAGATCGGTTTGACAACGGGGAACCCACAAAACCAAATTGGGGCGTTACAGTTGGATCTGGCCAGGTTGGATCTAGTTACAACTGTTAAAACATTTGCATACCACATGCAGTCCCACCCTCTACCCATACGCGTCATATCAATTGCAACAAATTTGGGGTAATCCATTTGGGTCATACTCGATGATGGGAAGGAATGTGGATTTGGATTCTTATTTTGAATTTGGCATGGGGAAACTGTGATCTTTATTACACATTGTACATTGTTTTCAATTTAATTGTGTAATGTTTTCAATTTAATAGTTGTACAATGTTTTCAATTTATTATACATGGAATGAGAACTCACATTTTTTTCTCAAGGTCATTCATTGAAGATACAAACACATTATCACTAAAATACACGTGTCTAAAAAAATCCCAAGTCTAACGGGTGCCAAATTTAATAGCTCAACTTCTCCTCCATTCACATTAATGAAATTAGCATTTGTTATGGTTAAAATACATTATTTTGCATTAGTATTTTACAATTTGGTATAAGTGATCCCAATGACATAGCCTATATTTATTTTTTGTACAAGTGTCCTCATTGTGAATGCTTTTTTATTAAGGCCCACCCTTATTGTTACCGTAAGATCCTCCAACATCAAAGGCGCATTTTTGTGCATAATCATTGCAAATTCCTTCATTACACCAACTACATGTATATATTAAAATAACATTGTGATAATAGAATTGGTCTTTCTATATATTAAAATAAAATTGTCTTAAATAATACAACATTCACAAGAAGTAGATAAATTTAACCAATATGATGGGTGTGGTTGGCCTAGTGGTGTTGATCCAATTAATTGTGGAATGCAACCCCATATTTAGATACCCATTGTCCACCACAGAATACCATAATCCCAATGAGTAATCCATGCCAACTCAATATTCATTAAGTTATGAAGCAATATGTGTTGATTTATAGAAGATATGTGCAATAAAAAATGAGTAAGTTATTAGATTGAGTAATAATAATAATAATAATAATAAATAGTATATGTTAGTGTCACATCATTTAATAGTCTGTGAAATGAAGTAAGGTTTGTGAAAGTAAAGATTCAAAATGAAATTATTGTAAATGTTAGTTTCCAGTAAAATGAAATGTTAGATGGAAGCTAGTATTTATAGTAATTGTCAGTGGCACACCATTTAAGACTTCAACCTTTACTTTCACAAGAATGTATTTGGCAGAATAATTTCAAGGTGGGACAACATTAACTTTTATCTCATAGTAAAAAGTTACCTCTTCTAAATACGCCATGAGTAATAAGACTCCATTAGAAATTGTTATCATATTTACCAAGTCTATTGTTTCCATTTTCAGTGCCCAGTATGGTAGAAATCTGACAACAGAAAATGTCACCAGGCTCATTGAACAAAATACAAATCGAGGTTCTATAGGGATGCTAGGTTGTATAGACTACATGCATTGACATTTGGAAAATTTTCCCAATGGCCTTGCACACTTAATATGGTGGTTGTAAAAAATAACTAACTGTAATCCTCGAATCGGTTTCCTCGTTTTCCCTATGGATTTGGAAATCATTCTTTGGGGTGCCTGGCTTTTGCAACGATTTAAATTCTTGCACTGGTCTAACATTTTCCCGGAACTATGTAATGGGACTGCACCTCCCATTAATTACATAATTAATGAAAATTCATACGATATGGGGTACTACCTTACTAATAGGATATACCCACCATAAACTTCAATCTTTAAGACATTTAGGAGGCAATAAGGGATTTCACAAAAACAAAAATTATTCTACAAGTACCAAGAGGAGTGCAGGAAAGATGTTGAACCTACTTTTGGTGTACTACATGAACGATTTGCTTTCGTCCATGAACCTTGTAAACTATGGAATAGGGCATCATTAGCAACCTTAATGAAATCTTGCATTATAATGCACAATATGATTATTGACGATGAACGTAGAAACTATTTATGGCAAAATGAATGTGAACAAAGTGATAAAACACCTAAATACTGAGGGGGAAAATTAATTACTACGACTACCTCATGCGAGATGCTAAGATGAGAGACGTAAGTAAATATTAACAATTATGAGGTGATTTCAGGGAGCACATTTGGAATAACAACAGTGATGAAATGGCAGTTAATGAATTTAGAGATTAGGTGTTATTATGCGTGTGTGATCGATTTTTCAATTCATTTTTTACTTTGTTCATCAACAATTACTTTTGTGAAAATAAATGTTTTCTTAATTAAAATTAGTTTAAATCGCGTGCAAGATTTTAGCCTAAAGTACTAAATAAAAGTTGTACGTTCAATTAAACTAACATTACATTACATTAGGCAAATAATTGATAGTTAAAATGATCAGATATAATAAATGTAAAGTCCTAGTCACCATCGCTTGAAGGAGAAGGACCCTACTCACGGTTCGATGACCAGGTAGAGCTTGATTGTAGCTAAAAAATCAAAACTTCGGTCGTAGCAACCATTGCTTAGAGGTCGTTGAACTCTTTAAGATGGAATTTATTTTTTATAGCATTTATTTTGGTCATATTCAACTCCATGATGTATGACTGGTCTCGTCCCAAATGGACAAGCAAATCTTATTTTTTTAAGTTGATTAGCTCTCTTTATTTCAATGAACGCATCTATTTGAGAATCAAATTTCATTGCACAACTCTATTTCCACTCTTACAACCTTTAAACATTTCATTGAATCCTTCATAATGTTTGAGTATTACAGTGTTACAATCCAAGCTATTGGAACGTGCATGTTGATGAGCACGTTGTTTCTCCCCTTTTTTACCTTGGGGTATGCACGGTACGTCCCGTAAACATGGACTCTCCTTTTAGTCTAGAGGAGTAAGGCTATCATTTTTCCATACTATATTTCGCAAGTCAAATTTTGTCAAGTGTTTCAAAGTTTTGTACAATTATTGAACACGAATTATTTGTTGGTTTTAGTGCGATAGGCGTCGCGGGCCTAGTTAACCGCATTGTACTCTTATGTGCCACTTCCTTAATTGTTAAGTTGGTGAGAAAGTTTTACAACATATATCATTGCACATCGCAATATACGATTGTACCTCCTTGAAAGTATGGTTCTCATACGTTGAACAACAACTCCATTCGTGTTGTCGTATTCATCCATGGAAGCATCACCAAATGAATGATGTGGTATTGAGTTGCCTTTAATACTTCGAGCCGTACATTTTGATTAAATTTTACATAAAATTTCATCTTATTTAGGCATCATTTTTGGTTGACTTGAGATAGACATTGAACCACCCACATTAGTTTATTTAGGAGAATACATTATTTTATAGAATTGAAATATATCAAAACAACACAAAGTTGAAAAGAAAAATAGAAGGCGATAGCTTCGGTATTGAGTTCTATTTATACTAAAAACGTTAGTTTGTTACTGTGCAGTAAATACTTCCTACAAAATGAACTAATGAAGTTCGTAGGAAGGCTTTACAAAATTTGTTGTCATTCTCTAAATTTGGAGAAGGGCTACAAATCGACCTACAAAATCTCTTCACATCTTCCCACCAGTGCATCCTTCCTAATTTGTAAACTTACAAAATCTGTTAGACTTTTGCATCACCATTGTAGATTCTCTAAGGCGAAAAATGTTTGAAGGAATTTATTTGATAATAATTCTGATTATGATGATGACTGCGTGGATTTTGACATCATTTAAATAATTTTCAATAAAAATAAATATTATATTTTCAAATTTGGAAAAAATATTGTTCTAACATATAAGTGGATAAATGTGATTTACAAAATTTTTTTAACTTATTAACGTATGTTCCTTAAGCATATTAAGAGAATCGTAGTGAGATAAAGTAAATAACGAGAATTTTTATGAGGAAACCCTTGCGAAAAAATCTCGTACAACTAAAGAATTACACGAATGAACATATAATTTGTAAACTTAAACTTACCATAGACTTGATGGACACAACTGCCACAACTAAAAATTTCCACCTTTTTATTTTAAGAATGAGCACGGATTGCGTCCAATTAACCATCAAGTTTTAATATCTCAATCTAGGTGTCGTTTTGTTATGTCGCATATGAACCACTCATAAATATTTTTTGAAGTTGAAGGAAACTTATTCCAAGGAAAATGAACTAAGCAACCAATGACGACTAACACCTAGGATATGTGAATTATCCCAAAGGTTAATGGTGTGAAGAAATTACTTTGGCTCACTCTCACACACAATCTATGGCATTCAAAATAAAGTAAAAGTCATCAATGTTTTCTGTGGTGACAATTATTATGCAACACAAATAAATATGAAAGAGGTAATAACCAAGAAAGAATAAATAAAATGGCAATCACACAACAACAGGTGTACGTGGTTCAGCAAAGATGTGCCTACGTCCACGATGATGTAGTCAGTATTATTTCTCTATATTTTGAAGAATAGGTACAGAGAATACAACTTGTCGTTTGCCCCGGACCTAAGGTTTAATTTATACATGTGTATGTTCGTTAGTGGAGATGATGGGTTCCTTCATATTAGCCATCTTCCCTATCTGTTCCCTTCACGGGATTGTGCTCCCCTATAACTTCTCTTCATGGGGTCATGGGGAGAGACCAGATCAATATGAAAGATAGAGGGCCTGGATTTTGGGCTGCCAGAACTGGGCTACTCGTCCAGGCCCATGGTCCTAAATTCTGGGTACCTACAATTGCCCCTAAATTTGTTGGGCCATGTTCATGGGTCCAATGAATTTAAATGATCGGCCATTATGGCTGATTTGTGATCCTTTGAAAACTGTGAAGTTGCTTTGGCGGCACCCGCTTCTCTATCCGTGCGCTATGATTACAATTGAAGGCTTGCTGGGATAAGACACATTTCTCTTCGTCGCTTCAGCTTTTCCAGCAATCTTCTATCTTCTGAGAACTCTTACGCTTTGTAATTTCTGCTTTCGATCTCTACTCTCGTTGCTTCTTCGCCATTTGACCTGATCTTATTTCTTGTAAGTCTCTCGTGCTCTTTTCATTTTCTCTTTGGTTTGTCGTTTTTCTTGTATTTTTCCAATGGCGAAGATTGGAAATAGGTCAGTCACGGAGTTTAGAAAATTTTATAATATTCCCGAGTGGGTAGAGATTGAGTGTTGTGCCTCGCCTCCTAGGAACGTTAGGGATATAGAGGATGCACATTGGATTCACGTTTTATTGCTCTCCCAGGGGGGACTTACCTTTCCCCCTAATGATCTGTTTCTGCATTTCTTTAGCTATTTTTGTATTGTACCTGCACAATGTTCGCCCAATGTATGGAAAATAGTGAATGGCGTGCATAGGATAAATCAATTATACGACACAAGGGTAGGTCTTGCCGAGGTCTGCTTTTGTTACTCCTTCTCTCGAACTAGTTCAGGTCTCCTGTACCTCAAAGCTAGGAGCCCTGATAGGGTATTGGTAGTAAATCTACCTGATTCCCATAAGGACTACTAGCAGGAGGGTTTTCTTGTTAGGAATTGGCAGCTCTCCCCAATCTGAAGGGTCAAGATCTGAAAGATTCACTGTTCCCTTTTATGGGGAAGAATATATAGGTAGATATTGGTACTGTTGCTTCAAACTTTGCTGACTTTATGGATTTTCTAACCCCTTTCGGCGTTTTCTTTTACAGCGAGGTCAAAGAACGTGGAACCTGCTCTCAACGAGGTCCGAATTTCTGAGTTGGTTAAAGCTTGGAACATCAGAGAGCCCTTGGGTGACGGCGAGCATCCCAGATCTGCCGCTTTCTTGTTAGAGTATAAGAACGTGGGTTCCAACTTTCTAGCACGACCTGTGGACAGTATTCCAGAGTTTGCTTCTCTCGAAGAGACTACTGTCGAGCTAATTCAGTTGGACGAAGAGGAGAGGAGTTCTGAAAGTGAGCCTGTCGGTAATCTTGGTGGAGCGAGCTCTGTTGGTAGCAGTTCTTCTAATTCTGAGGAGAATTCTGAAGCTCAAGAATCGTCGAGCACTTCCAGCAGTTCTGGTGAAGATATGCCTCCCAGGAAGAATTTGATCAGAGATGACGATGATGATGATGACGTGCTCCATGCACAGAGGTCCAAGAAATCGAAGACTGCCTCCGGGGCCATAGCTACTGGTTCTCAGCTTTCTTCTCAGGAGCAAGAGAAGAAGAAGAGAGAGGAGGAGCAGGCGAGAGAGAGAGAGAGGAAAATGGAAGAGGAGAGGAAAAAGGTGGAAGAGAAGAAGAAGGTGGAGGAGAGAAAGAGAAGGGAGAGAGAAAAAGAGGAGGAGAGGAAGAAGATGGAATTGAGGACCAAAACTGGTCAAGCCCTGGTCCCAGTGTCTGCCTTTCCTGAGGGGGCTTCGGTGGCTACCTCTCCTCAGCTTGCCCCTGCGCTGCTCGAGAGAGCAGTCCTCCCTGCAGATCGTGAGAGGGCGTTGGGGTCCGATCAACTGGATCTGCAAGCTAGCCAAAGGCTTGCCTTGGTAAAGTTCCCTTCTAATTCTCAATTTCTTTTAACAAATTTTGATGGTTTCTTCTTCTTGATCCCTCCCTTGTTCTTTGCAGTTTGTGATCAACTTCGCCGTGCTTTATCGCTCTCGTGACGAGATGGTGAGAAGGAATGGTGAGCTGGAACAGCAAAAATCTGCTCTGGTAGCCAGGGGTTCTCAGCTGGAGGCCGACCTGAAGGCTGCTGACGCAGCTCGAGTTTCATCTGACCTGGCTCTTGTTAATTCTGCTCGCGAGAGAGATGACGCGGTTAGGGAGCTTGGCGAGCTGAGGAAGGCTTATGACCTGGTGTGCTCGAGCAAGCTAGACCTTGCAGAGAAGAACAGGGCTCTGGCCGAGCAACTAGAGGCGGAGAAAGCCCAGGCATCCACCCTTAAGGAAGACTCGTACAACTCTGGCTGGGCTGCTGCGTATGAGGACGCTGAGGTTCAGATAGGCTGTATCAGCCGTCTGAACTTTAAGAAAGGGTGGAATAAGGCTCTCGTGGCTGCTGGGGTGGATGTTGCATCCCCACTCTTTGACGAGCATGATCCAGGGCCAAAGCAAGTCGTGGATGAGGACCCAGCCCCAACTGCTGAAGGCACTGATCCTATCTCTCAGGCGACTTCTACTGATGCTCCTTTGGTCGAGAGGACAAAGGACACCCCTGCAGAGGGTAATGCCCCTACTGATGCTGATAAGGACAAGGGACCATCCGCCTCTGGGCCACCCAAGGTTGCTAATTTATAGGGCTGCTTTGTAATTTTTTCTTTTTCAATCTGATGTAACCTCGTTCCTTATTAATAAAAAGACTCCATTTTTGTTTATGCTGATCTCTTTCTTTTCTCTTTCTTTTACTTGTAGTTGGTTGATGTGGATGATTATATTCCTATTACCTCCCAACTAGGTAGGACTCTCGGTCCTAATGCAAGCCCTGCAGTTCGCCAGACCTTTGCTAGACTATGTAGGTTTTCTAAGTCAAGGAACCAGAAATATAAGGATCAGTCCGAGCTAGTGGCAAAGTTGAAGGACAGGCTCCAGGAGATGGAAGAAATCGGTGCTTCGGTGCAAGAAGAAGTCAGTGCACTGAGAGCAAGGTTGCTGGAGGCCACCGAGATTAATCAGGTTGGGGAGTTCCTGCAGCAGGAAAATGAAGACTTGAGGAGGGAAGTCCTTAGGCTTAAGGAGCACTCGCCGAGCATCGTTTTGGCAGTCCTACAAGGCTCTTCTTCGTCGCGAGCTTCTCGGCCTCCCCTCCTGCGTGTTGGTAGGAGTGCCAAGGGTAGGAATAGGGAAGCCGAGGAACAGCGTGAGAGGGAAATGGAGGAGCTGCGCGGCGATGTTCGGCGAGCTTATGTGACTGTTGCTGGGCTCCAGAGGGACGTCACCCGTCTACGACATTTGTTCAAGAACGTTCCTCGACAAGTGTGGTCCGATGGCTACGATCAAGGCTGGCTGGAAGCTCCGATGAGACTATCAGAGTTCGAGGAGCTATCCTTCATCAGGGGGTGGTTGAGTGCCCTCAAAGAGCTGCAGGTCCCGAGGAACTCGACGCTGTGGTATCGACACGAGATGTCCTCCTCTACTCTGATGCCCAATCCATTCAGGCGGGATGATCGATGGATCCCCATTGATGCTATTCCCCGTCGATTATTGGAATTGGACGCAAATGAAGTCGTGGAGGAGCTCGCTCCTGCTCCTAATGATGGAAGGAGAGCTAAAGTTGCTGATTATCTTGCTCGGAGGCTTCCACCGTCTTGAGATTTTGTTTTTAATAATTGTAAATGTTTGGGTGAGCTTCGCCGACTAAGCATGTACTATCATTGTTTGTAAATATAAAAGATTAATGAAAAGTTTGAGTGTTGGGCGATTTTGCCTACTAAACGTGTTCATCCAATCCTTTTATATTTTTGCAGCTTTACAATCCTTTGTATTTTGTCATGTGAGTGTCCGCCCAGTCCAGTATAAGAATACCATTGTGCCCTTCCTTTACCTTTTAGGTCGTGTCGTCACACTCCCTTAGGCCTCAGTAGGGCAATTGGCGAGGACACACCTGGTATTGGATGCCTTCATCCGGTCAGGATTTTGTTTAACCAAAGTAGGTTTGTTGCCTAAGAATACTCTGTAGGGCTTCATATATTGCCATGGGCAATGCTAAGAGGTCTGTCGTGCTTCATGACGATGACTTGAGGAGGGGTGTTCCCCTGCTATGTCATCCATTATGCCTGTGATTTGGAAAGGATGTGTAATAAGATATAATTATTACTAGTTAGAGAGTGATCAACTGAGAGATTTTCATTGAGAAATGAACTGTCCTTTCACATAATGAGTACAATAAAAGATCTAACAGTAGAACTCCTAAAAATAGAATTTCTTGAGATTAGCTTCGTTCCATGCTCGTGGTATCTCCCCGTCCTCCATCGTTTTCAAATGATAGGCACCTCGCAGGTCGTCTCTAATTATCTTATAAGGTCCTTCCCAGTTCGGGCCCAGTTTACCGTCTGATGGCTTCACTGTGTTGCCCAAGACCATTCTTAGAACATATTCCCCAACTTTAAATTTCCTCGGATTGACCCTTTTGCTGTAGTGCTTTGCGAGCTGTTACTGATAGCTTGCTAGTTTTACTAGGGCAAGTTCCCTGCGCTCGTCGGCCAGGTCGAGTTCAGCGAGCAAAGCCTGATCGTTCTGGCCTTGCTCGACAAGGTCGGATCTCATTGTAGGCAATCCTGCTTCTAGTGGGATAACCGCCTCCATTCCATATGCTAGTGAGAATGGTGTTTCTCCTATGGCTCGCCTAGGAGTCGTTCTGTATGCCCATAGGATATGCGGTAGTTCGGTTGTCCACGCGCCTTTGGCTCGCTCTAACCGCTTCTTCAATCCAGCGATCACTGTCTTATTGGAAGCTTCAGCTTGTCCGTTGCTTTGAGGGTAGGCCACCGAGCTGAAGTGGTGCCTGATTCCGTGTTTATCGCAGAAGTCCTGAAAAGGGCCACTCTCGAACTGTGTTCCATTATCAGTGATGATGGTTCTGGGGATTCCGAACCGAGTGATTATATTTCTCCATATGAACCTTATCATGTCGGCATCTCGGATGTTCGCCAGTGGTTCTGCCTCGATCCACTTAGTAAAGTAATCAGTTGTAACCAACAGGTATTTGCAATTGCTGGCAGCGGTGGGCAGTGGTCCCACGATGTCCATTCCCCATTGGGCGAAGGGCCAGGGACTGGTCAGGGATTTTAATTCGCTGGCGGGCTGGTGGACCATGGGAGCGTGAAGTTGGCATTTTAGGCATTTGCGGACATATACTGCGGAGTCTTTTCCATGTATGGACACCAATAACCTTCCTTCATTGCTCGAAAGGCTAGAGACCTTCCTCCGACGTGACTTCCACAGATTCCGTCGTGAAGCTCGTGAAGCACTGCCTCTACATCGCCTGGGTGGACGCATCTAAGGTAAGGACCGGAGAAAGATCTTTTATACAAGTCGCCTCCTGTGGATAAGTGAAAGCGAGCAGTTTTGACTCTTATCTGGTGGGTAGTTCTCTTGTCCTCTGGGAGCGTTCCGTTCTTTAAATAGTCTTTCAAGGGATCCATCCAGCTGGGGGCTGATTCCAATTGGAGTATTGGTTTCGCTTTTGTCAGCTTGCAGTTGGGGTAGATGCTTGGGAAATTGAGGAAATCGATAGGGATGATCCTTTTAAGGCTAGAATCAACTGCCGAGCTCAGGGCTGCTAAGGCGTCAGCGTGGCTGTTTTTCCCCCTGGGAAACTGTTGGATGTTGATCTCTTCAAAGCTTGTCATTAAGTTTTTTACCAAGGAGAGGTAGGCTGCCATTCTCTCATCTTTTGCGTTATAGTCTCCACTTATCTGATTGGAAACTAGTTGCGAATCTCCGAATACCTGCAAATGCTTTGCTCCCAGAGTTTGTGCCTTTTGGAGACCTGCTGTTAAGGCTTCGTATTCTGATTCGTTGTTGGAGGCTGCAAATCCCAGCCTGATTCCTTGATCAAGGACTGTATTTTCTGGAGTGATGAGAATAATTCCTACCCCTGCCCCCTTTGAGTTGGAGGCTCCATCAACGAATAGTTTCTAGCTTTTCCCTGTAGCCTGGTTGTTTTGTTCTATTGGCTTAGGCTGGTCGAAGGGTTCTTCGCCTGTGAATTCAGCTATGAAATCAGCAAGGATTTGACCCTTGATAGCTGTCCTTGGTTGAAATTGGATGTCAAATCGGCCGAGCTCGACTGACCATTTAGACAGTCTGCCCGATAAATCCGCCTTCCTTAGGACAGCCTTGAGGGGTTGTGATGTAAGGACGATGATCGTATGAGCTTCGAAGTAATGCTTCAGTTTCCTCGAGGCCATTACTAGGGCGAATGCGACCTTTTCCAATGTTAGGTAGCGCTGCTCGGCATCTAATAAGGTTTTTCTCGCGTAATAGACTGGATGTTGGATTCCTGTAACTTCACACATTAGCGCTGAGCTGACAGCATGACTGGATACAGAGAGGTAGAGGTACACAGAGTCCTTTTACTGTGGTATAACAAGCAGTGGTGGAGAGCTTAGGTAGGACTTGAGCTCGTCTAATGCTCGTGAGCAACCTGGGGTCCATTCTACTGTTTTGCTGCCTTTTAAGAGTTGGAAGAAGGGCTTGCATCTCTCGGAGGATTTAGAAATGAAACGATTTAGAGCAGCGAGCATTCCAGTGAGCTTCTGTACATCTCGGACTGTGCGAGGAGGTTGCACTCTTTTGATTGCATCAATCTGGTCCGGATTAGCCGCTATGCCTCGCTTGCTGACCAAATACCCAAGAAACTTTCCTGACTGGACACCGAATGAACACTTGCTCGCGTTGAGTTTCATTCGGTACTTCCTGAGGATTTAGAAGGTACTTGACAGGTCCGAGAGATGATTTTCTTTCTCCTTGCTCTTGACGAGCATGTCGTCAATGTAGACCTCCATTGTGTCTCCCATTTGATTCTTGAACATTTTAGTAACTAGCCGCTGATAGGTTGCCCCTGCATTTTTTAGCCCAAAAGGCATGATCTTGTAACAGTATAAACCAACCGTCGTGATAAACGCCGTTTTTTCCTGATCTGGCGCATACAGGGGGATCTGGTGATATCCTGAGTATGCGTCCAGAAAACTCAATCGTTCATGAGCTGCGGTGGCGTCTACTAGTTGGTCTATTTTTGGAAGAGGGAAGCTATCCTTAGGGCAGGCTTTGTTGAGGTCAGTGAAGTCTATGAAAACTCTCCACTTCCCGTTGCTTTTCGGAACTACCACTGGGTTGGATAACCATTTGGGGAATTGCACTTCCCGTATGGACCCTACATCCAGCAGTTTTTCGATTTCTTTTTCTATTGCTCTGGCCTTCTCGGGAGCAGTTCGTCGTGCCTTCTGCGCTATCGGCTTGAATGTGGGATCGACGTGCAACTGATGGCAGACCATATTGGGATCGATTCCTGGCAGCTCATAGGGTTCCCAAGCGAAAAAATCTATGTTGCTTCTGAGTAAGGTTAACAAATCCTTTTGCTCTTGGTCAGTGAGTGAGGTCCCGATCAGGAAGATTCTGCTGTTGTCTCCTTCCTTAGCCGTCACTTCTACCAGGTCCTCTACAACACGCTCGGAGGGGAGGAGCCCGGTCTCTTCCACTCCAGGCCTTCCATATTTTAATTGCTATTTGGAAGAGATTGCACCTTCCTCCACTTTCTCGCTGGTTTGAACGGCTCTTTTCTCTGGCTTTGGTCGGATGGCCGCTATGAAGCACTTCCTTGCCATCGCCTGGTCGCCATGTATCTCCATTACTCCCCGTTCGGTGACATATTTGAGTTTTTGGTGGTAGGTCGAGGAGACTGCCTTCAATGCATGAAGCCATCCCCTGCCGAGGATGGCTTGATACGGTGAATCGATGTCGACCACCAAGAATTCGATCATCTTGGAAACATTTCCAGCGCGCACTGGCAGTACTATTTTTCCCAGAGGCATGGTCATCTTCCCAGCAAAGCTGACCAGAGGGACAGTGGTTCCCTTTAGGTCGGCGATGTTCAACTTCAATTTCCGTAACAGGTCGATGTACATTACTTCGGATGAGCTCCCTTGATCGACGAGCAGCCTGTCGATATCAAAGTTGGCTATCCTGAGTGTAATGACTAAGGCATCATGATGTGGGGTCCTTACTCCCACAAGATCTTCATCTGTGAAAACAATATGCTTATTGTAGTTGATGTCCTCTGCTCGCCGACGTTTTCCTGACTTTGATTTTGCTGGATCAATCTGAAAAGCTTGCATTACCGCTGTCAGCTTCTTTACCTCCATTCGAGCTGAGTTACCCTGGATTTGCTTAACATCGGATACTCCGTGGATTACTGTGAATTCGTGTCCGGCGTCATCTTCCAATACGTTGTCGGGTTTCGCCTCCTTGTGGGCAGTCACTCTCTCTACCTTCTTTTCCACAAAGTCATTCAAATGTACGGATTGGGCCAACTCCTCGAGGTGGGACTTAAGAGCCTTGCAATGCTCGGTCTTATGCCCTCCCTCTTTGTGGAAAGTGAATCTTAATGCATTGTTTCTTTTCGACGGGTCTCCTCCCATTTTCCGGGGCTATTTGACGAACGGATCATCCTTGATCTTCGCGAGAATTTTGTAAATTGGTTCTTTGAAGACGGTGTTGACCGTCTGGAACGATTTTATAACGTCAGGGTTCCCTCCGTTTTTGGAGCCATTCTTGCCCCCACTATTTCCTCCTTTTTTCTAGTTCTCAACTTTCTCACTTCCCTTGGTAGTGAGCTTGGCTCGACCGTTTTCTCCTACATTAAGGCGGGTGACATCTTCCACCTTTGCGTATTTCTCAATCCGGGCCATCAGGTCGTCAATGGTCGTAGCTTCCTTCTTTGTCAAGGACTGGTAAAGGAGGGAAGAGCTAGGTAGCCCAATTTTGAATGAAGCCACTGCCACTTCTTCCGCGCAGTCCTCGACCTCATTGAATAACTCCCAGTACCTCTTCGCATAGTCTCGGAGTGTCTCCTAAGGCATTTTCTTCATTGTTAATAGAGCATCCATCCTTTTGGGATGGGAGCTGCTGGTGATGAACCGGGCCGTAAAGAGCTCGGCCAGGGATTTAAAATTTCTGATGGATCGGTGAGGGAGTTTCTCGAACCATTTCTGGGCCACGTCATGGAGGCTCGAGGGGAAAATACGGCACATCAGTGCATCTCGATGATTCCAGAGGGTTATGGCCTGTCGGTACTGCCTGACATGATCAATGGGATCAGTCTTCCCGTCATAAATCTTGAACCTTGGAATGGCAAACATCTTGGGAGCCTCTTCCTCTTTAATTTCCCTCGTGAAGGGTGATTTCATCTAGGTCTTGAGGGCTCTCCTGGCGAGTTCTCTGGTCGACCTGGTGCCGCGGTGAGCTGGATGTTGGTCCATTTCTCTTCGGACCAGGTTCCGTATGTTGTCGTCGCTGCGAGCAGGGCTCTGGTAGCGGCGAGCTCTTCTTAATTATTCGCGGAGGTCGTCGTCTGAGTCGCCACCTTCGCCCCCTTGATATTGCCGCCTAGGGCTCCTTCCTCAGCTGTGAGATTCGCTCGTCTGAGGGCTAGGAGTGCGATAGGGGCGTCTCCTGGTATCAGGACGTAGTTCTTTCTCCAGTTTTTCCAGTCTTCTTTTCAAGCGAGCATTCTCAGCCTCATATCTGCGAGAAGACTCCTTCTGCTCGTGGAGCCTTGCTTCATATGCATCGATTAATCTGGATATCTGCGTGGACCTTGCTGGTCCTTGACTTTCTTCTGAGGCCGGCCTTTCTAAGCGAGCCCCTTGATCTGAACGTAGGACTTCAGATCTAATCCTGCGAGGAGCAGGTGGCTCTTGAATATCTCCTGCTTGAGGAGCGTTGCTGCTGTGACCAGACATCTTAGATTTTTTCTTGGCGTGGGCTCTTCTCAGGGAAAGATGAACGCTTCCCACAGACGGCGCCAATTGTGGTGACAATTATTATGCAACACAAATAAATATGAAAGAGGTAATAACTAAGAAAGAATAAATAAAATGGCAATCACACAACAACAGGTGTACGTGGTTCAGCAAAGATGTGCCTACGTCCATGATGGTGCAGTCAGTATTATTTCACTATATTTTGAAGAATAGGTACAGAGAATACAACTTGTCCTTTGCCCCGGACCTAGGGTTTAATTTATACATGTGTATGTTCGTTAGTGGAGATGATGGGTTCCTTCATATTAGCCATGTTCCCTATCTTTTCCCTTCATGGGATTGTGCTCCCCTATAACTTCTCTTCATGGGGTCGTGGGGAGAGACCGGATCAATATGAAAGATAGAGGGCCTGGATTTTGGGCCGCCAGAACTGGGCTACTCGTCCAGGCCCATGGTCCTAAATTTTGGGTACCTACATTTTCTGTTAAAATAAAATAGATATTTTATACACACATATACCTTTTTTTCCTCTAGAAATCTGATGTTAAAACTTGGACTTTAAAAATATTCAACATCTACTTAAAAATGAAGACATGCCTTGGTTAAATAGCTCACACGAGCTTATGTGACAAGCTTCCATTAGGTACCCGCCAAGACTATACCACTTATAATTCGTAGACCAAATCTACACGGAAATAAGGACTGAAATCTTGTTTATATGTATTCTACTTCAATCAAACTATTAATATCTCAAATCCCTCAATTCGAAGAAAACTAAATAGTTGTTTATACGAAGTAAACTATGGAGAAATAAAAAAAATTGTTGGTAGAAAACAATTATGAATCGATTGAGTCCATAGGGCAACTAATTTTAGATCTTATAAATATAACTCGCGAGCAACGAGTTTGGCTTTATTCATAGCAACATTCAAATTTAGTGGATCCGAATTATAGCGAGTCAATTATGCAAGTCAGTTATAACCTTCCCATATTTTCTTAAGGTGTTCACGAGCAACACAATAATCTAGAAATTAATTTAGGAGTACCTTTGTGAGCATCCAGTTGATAAGAAGCTAACAAAACAAACTAAGAAAGTATTGATCAACCTATGATCTATACTTCTCAATATACAAGTATGCATTTCCAATTATATTTTATAAGAAAATCGTATTACGTAATGTATTAGTAATTAAAACCACGAGGTTAAATTATAATCATTTTTTAATTTAAGAAAATATATTAAATGGTGTCAAAACTAAGTACTTTAAGTACATTTTACCATTTTCCTACGTGTTATACTCAATACAAAGACATGAATAAATTCTATCGTGAAAACTTGAAAGATAAGACTTGTGGGAGACCTCTTGGACTAAAACTCGTGTTTTGGTCTACGAAATGAATACAACCTAACAAATACGAGGCACATGGGTATACATATAATTTATGCTGATATCAACATTGAATCTTGGCATCATCGTGTTAGGTTTTTGGGGTCTCGATAGGCTTACTTGTCATGGATGCTTAATGAACTCATATTTAACTAGGTGTAACTTTACTAGGGAGCTCACCAAGCCCTCATTCCGACCCGTCACCATTATGTGAAACCCACCCAATTAAATAACGGGTGGTCAGTACTTTATTAAATTAAATCAAAGTATCCAGTTGGTTCATTCTTAGCATCACTGACGAAAAACATTTACTTTATTAATCACCTAATAATTAATTAAGATAGTGTCAAAACATTTAACCATTTTAAAATCGTTAGTTAATTTAAACCATTTAACACATTCACCATTCACCATTCTCATGAATTAATAAATAAAGAATAAAACACCATCTAACTTAATGTAATAAATTGGAATAATCGTCCTAGTTAAACAAAATCCAAACCATCAATCATAATAATAGTAAATCCAATTGAAGATGAAATACTGAAATGAAATGAGTATAATGTCTCTCAGACATAAGATCAAATGAGGATGGTTGACACATGATTAAACTAAGAAACCTAAATTAAAGAACTAAAATCATAGATGTGGAGGTGTCTAAATACGAGGACCTGCAACTCCCACAATAGCTGTAGCATGCCAAAAGATCCAACGGCCTAAGCTTGGCACCCCTATGGATGGACACCTAAAAATAATTTCACAAGGAAAAGAGATTTTTGCAAGAGACGGGTCAGACCCCGAGCGTAACATATTTTAAAACAGTTTAGCAAATATTTAAAGATGCAATAAAGCAAATATAATACACCTGTTAGCTTTTCGACACTCTCTTTAGATTTTCACCTCTCAACTAGTGTGCACGCCTAACGTACCTCTAAACTATTCTAAACTTAGTTATCACCTATCTAGATTTTTGACATAATCCTTCTAACTTACCAACCATAGTGATAACCCGTAATTCCCACATACTATTATTATTTAGTACTCTTGTATTTATTATTCCGAGTAAAAGTTTCACAATAAAGTTAAGTGCTCACATGCTTACTTTACTTAAGGACTCATTATCTTTCTTACCTACAAATTTCACGTTGTATATTATATCACAAGTATATATACATATTCACCACTATATATTATATATACTAATATGGCACCCCTACACTTAGTTGCGGTGCATGCATACTCTATTATCGAGTCTTGGTACATCTCATACTCAATCAAGGACAATAGGCTCGGTATCTCTCACGAACCATAAATACAAACCACACACATTGGAGGTGAACATAGTCCTAAGACTTTGGGTTATTCACATACCTACGCACCCAAACAACCGTTCAATATCATTATTCACACAAATGGCAATCCGACCTAAGTCCGATGTTCAGAGGCACAAGTTTAAATCCCTCCGAAGGCCCCTCAAGATAAGGTTGTCACCTTCACAACTTCCCCCGATAGCAAGCAGCGCAGGATGTCATACACATAATAAATCAATCATATAATAGTTATTCATCTCACATATATATATATATATATATATATATATATATATATATAACAAATATGAGTATACTCACGTTCCATATCATAATTCTCCTACATAGTATATTATTATCCCAAATATCCTACGTTTACTTGGATACCAGTTTCACTCTTTATCGTACGCCCTCGAGTATTCCTTCACCATTCAAAGCGTACACATTATTCTGCCCCAAAATATCAATAGGTACTCACTTTGTCCTACTGGTCTTACCCATCTTTTTCCTCGAATTCCCGTAACCCGAATTAATCTCCAAATTAGGTAATTCCCTCGCGTTAACCCAATTACATTTGTCCATAAATACACCATTATGAAATCAAGCCTAACACCCAACTTAAGCCTACTGGTCCTCTGACATATTCCTAAGTAATTTAAAATAATTTCCAAGAATAAATTATAAATGAATTTCTAACCATAATTAACAAAAGGGGAAAATTGGGCAAAACTGGGCAGTTGAATCGATTCGGCTTATACCAAATCTATTCGCCTTGCCAAATCGATTTGCCTTTATAGTTCTGAAAAAATCTGCATAATTGTTCGTACGGGTTTACACCATTTTTAACCCAAAATACTTATTTTAATCATCCCAAACGCAAGTTTAATTATACTAAATTTTATACTAACATAATTAAAGACGTTCTAATGTTCCAAAACTACAATTTCATTAAAGGGCATCAATCAATTGGGTTTAATTTGAGTATTATCACTAAGAACCCTAGTTTGTCATCTTCTTCAACAACTTCCATAAAAACATTGAATTATTCATCAATATGAATTAAATTTCTTGGGTAATCAAACCTATATTATAATCAATCCCATAATGTGTTTTAAATCCTTCAATTTCATACACTATTCATGTGGTAACAAATATTATTCAATATAAATAGATAAAAGAAGCGCAATCACCAAGCGAATAATGAAGATAAAATTTTAATCACACAATAGGAGATGTACGTGGTTCAGCGAGAATGCCTACGTCCATGGTGGTGCAGTCAGTATTATTTCTAAATACTCCCGGGAGCATTTATAGAGAATATAGTGCGTGTCTTTTGCCTCAGGCCTAGGGTTTATAATACACATATCAGTCTTCGGGGCGTGGGGGTGTTGGACTCCTCCATGTTTAACATCTTCTCCTGGAATATCTCTATTTTAGAACATGGGATAAGACTAAGTTAAAACTGAATTAATGTTAAGGTGCGAAGGTCTTGGACTTTGGGACGTTTTAATTGGACTACTCGTCCAGGCCTGTAACGCCAATTCCGGGTACCCACAATTGCTCCTAAATTTGTTGGGCCATAATTTGGGCTCAATAAATTTAAATGATTTGTCATAATGGCTCTGTGGCATATCACGTAACTTTTTCCAAAGTTTGAGAGCTGATTTAGGTGGCAGTTCCTTTGTGTCCTGTGCGCGATGATTAGTATCATTTAAAAGTCATTTCGAGCAGCGTTTCATAGTCACCGTTTCAAGCTTCTTAGTGTTCTTCCATCTTCTGCGAGTTTTAGCTATTTGTGCCCTCTTCTCCAGGTCTTCATTTTCTTTGCTTTCGATCTCCCTCGTCATTTGGTCTTGTGTCCTTGCACTGCCCAAGCCAAATTTCCATCTCGTAAGTCTCCCTTGCTTTCTCTCTATGTTTTCTTTGAATTTTTAGTTTAGGGTTTACAAATGGAAAAGATAGGTAATAGATCATTGTCCGAGTTTAGGAAGTTTTACAATATCCCAGAGTGGGTAGAGATTAAGTGCGCCTCTCTTCCTAAAAATTTTAGAGAGATAGAGGGTGCCCATTAGATTCACATCTTGTTACTTTCTCAAGGGGGTCTTACTTTTCCTCCAAACGATTTATTCTTGCATTTATTTGTTTATTTCAACATGGTTCCTGCACAGTGTTCGCCCAATGTATGTAAGATAATCAATGGTGTTCATAGAATAAATCAACTATATGGCACCAAATTAGGGCTCGCCAAAGTCTGCTTTTGCTGATCCTTTTCTCGAACTAGCTCTGGTGTTCTTTATCCTAAGGCCAGGAGTCCTGACAGGGTGTTGGTAGTAAACCTACCTCATTCCCACAAGGATTACCGGCAAGATGGCTTTCTTGCTAGAAACTGGCAGTTCTCCCCCCAGACTAAGGGGTCGAGGTCTGATAGGTTTACTGTTCCCTGTTATGGGGAAGAGTATTTAGGTAGTTTTTTCTCTGTCCTTTCAATTTCTTCATTAATATGTGATCTTTCTGACTTTTTTCCTATTCTTTCTTCAGCGAGGTCGAAGAACTTAGAGCCTGCCCTCAGCGAGGTTCGGATTTCAGAGTTGGTTAAAGCTTAGAATATCAGGGAGCTCTTAGCTGACGGTGAACATCCCCGGTCTGCGGCTTTCCTACTCGAGTATAAGAATATTGGGCCCAGCTTTATCGCGAGGCGTGTGGATAGTATTCCTAAATTTGATACCTCTAAAGAAGCTGCTGCCGACCTCATTCAGTTGGACGAGGAGGAGAGCAATTCTGAGAGGGATATCAGAGGCGGTACTGAAGGCAATTTTTGTGAGGGGAGCTCCGGTGGTGACACTTCTTCTGATTCAGAAGAGGTTCTGAAGCCCAAGAACCTTCGAGCACGTCAAACAGCTCTAGCGAGGAAATGGTTCCTCCAAGGAAAAATTAGATTCGAGATGATGATGATGATCATCATCATGTGCTTCTTGCTCAGAGGTTGAAGAAGTAGAAGTACAACACTGGGGCTATTTCTACTGGTTCTCAGTCTGCTGCTCAGGAGCAGGAGAAGAAGAGGGAGGAATAAGAGAAGGTAAAAGAGAAAGACAAGAAGAGGGAAGAAGAGAGAAAGAAGGTTGAGGAGAGGAAGAGGATGGAAGAGAAGAGGAAAATAGAGAGGGGGAAGGAAAAGGAGGAGAAGATAAGGAAAATGGAAGCGAGGATGAAGGCTGGGAAGGCCTTGGTGCCTGTGTCCGCATTGCCAGAAGCGGCCTCAGTTGCCATTTTCCCTTAACTGGCCCCTGTGCTGCTCTAGAGGGCAGTCCTTCCTGCAGATCGCCAAAGGGAGACGGGGTCCGATTAGTTATCCTTGCAAGCTAGTTAGAGGCTAGCCTTGGTAAGACCACTTCTCTTTTCTAATGTCTGACAAGTTCTAGTTATTTCTTTCTTCTAATATCTCCTTCTATTTGCAGTTTATGACTAACTTTGTCGTGCTCTATCACTCTCAATAAGAACGACAAGCTAAAGCGGTAGAATGCTGTCATAAAAATGAGGGGTATAGATCTCGAGGCTAGTTTGAAGGCTGCTGATGCTTCTCGGACATCTTTTAATCTTGCTCTTGATAAATCCAATCATGAGTGGGAGGTAGCAGTTAAAGAACTGAATGAAATGCGGTAAGCCTATGATCTGGTAGCCTCGAGCAAGCTGGCTGCTGTGGAGGAGAATAAGGTGATGACCGAGCAGCTGAAGGAGAATGAGTCTCAGGCAGCCACTATTAAGGAGGACTCGTATAACTCCAGGTGGGCTACTGCGTATGAAGATGCTGAGGTTCAGATAGGCTGCATCAGTCGTCTGAACTTCAAGTAGGGCTGGAACAAGGCCCTTTTAGCTGCTGGTGTGAATGTTTCTTCTCCTCTGTTCGAAGAGCACGATCCAGGCCCAAAGACAATTGTGGATAAAGGCCCTGCCTCGGCCATTGAAGGTGTTAACCCTGCCTCCCAGACAGTTCCTATCGATGCCCTTCCTGCTCAGGTGACAGAGGTTGTACCTGTTGAGGGAGGTTCTTCTACTGCTACTGACAAGGGGAAGCAGCCAGCTTCTTTTGGGTAGCCTGAGGTCGCTAGCTAATTTACCCTTAGGGTTACTCTTATAATTTTGTTTGTAATTTTCCTTTTTGCTTCTTCAATGTACTCTAATCTTTTTCATATGAATGGAATGAGAAGACTTTTTCCTTTAGTGTAGTAAATAATTATATCTTTCATTACTCTTTTATTGCTTGTAGTTTATTGATGTTGATGATTATATACTATCCACTTCTTAATTGGGTAGAATGCTTGGTCCTGATGTAAGCTCTGAGGTTCATCATTCCTTTGTGAGGATTTGTAAATCTCTACGATTGAGGAACAAGCGTTTCATAGAGTAGACTGAGCTCATTGTTAAACTGAAAGATAGGCTCCAAGATATGGAAGAGGTCGGTGCCTCAGTCCAGGAAGAGGTGAATAGTCTGAGAGCAAGGCTTCTAGATGCTTCTGAGATCAACCAGGTTGGATAAATTCTTCAGTAAGAGAATGAGGCTTTGAGGAGGGAAGTCTCGCGACTCAGGGAGCATGCGCCAAGCATCGCTCCTGCCGTATTATGAGGTTCTTCCTTATCGTGAGCTGGAGCTGGACCAAGTGATGTTCCACCGGTGCTGTGAGGTTCTAACCCGCCGACTGTTTCGCGAGCTGGTATAAACGTAAGAAGTTCATCTAGGGAAATGGAAGAGCTCCGCAGTGATGTCCAATGAGCATATGTGATTGCTGCTGGGCTTCAAAGGGACGTCACTCGGCTGAGGCACATGTTTAAGAGAGGACCTAGGAAAGCATGGGTCGATGGTTACGACCAAGGTTGGCTAGATGCTCCGATGAGGCTAACAGAGTTGGAAGAGCTCGCCTTTATCTGGGGATGGTTGAGTGCCCTGAAGGAGCTTCAAGTCTCAAGGAACTCAATGCTCTGGTATCGTCATGAGATCTCTCCTTCCACTCTAATGCCCCATCCCTTCTGGAGAGATGATCAGTGGATCCCTATTGATGCCATCCCTCGGTAGCTAATGGAATTGGATGCGAATGAAGTCGAGGAGGAGCTAATTCCCCATCCCGACGACGGTTGAAGAGTCCAAGTGGATGATTATCTCATTCAAAGGCCTCGAACTCATTAAGATTTTGCCAGTAGTAACTCTGTATATTTTGTAATGAAGTAATGCAATGTTGATGTTTTGGGCGAGCTCACCGACTAAAAAGGGGTTGTACTTGTTGTAAACATGGTGAAGTAATATAAAGTTTATGTTCTGGGCGAATTTGCCGATTAAACAAGTGTTGTATATTTTTCACATCTCTTAGATTTTGTTCAATAATCTTGAGCCTCACTTGGCTGACTAGATTTGTAGGTTCGCATTATCAAGTGAGTGTCCCTCTAGTCCAGTATGCTTATGGGATACCATTCTACCCCACTTTACCTTTTCGGTCGTGTCGTCACACTTCCTTAGGCCTAAGTGTGGCTATTAGCGAGGACACACCTGGTGTTGGATGCTCTATTCAATCAGGATTTTATTAACCAAACATCATTTGGCAACTAATTTTGACTTGGCCATATTGCCTAAGGATCTCCTGTACGTCTTCATATATTGCCAGCGGTAATGCTAAGAGGTTCTTCGTATTTCCTAACGAAAACCTGAGGAGGGTGATTTCCCTTCTATAGTATAATGATTAATGTGCCTGTCATTTGGAAAAGGTGTGTGAGTTATAAAGTTCATATACTAGTTAACTGACACTTCGTAGAATGCAACTGCTAAACAACTTTTATTAATGAGTTTCCAGTCTCATAAGTATAATTCAAAAGAAGAATCTAGAGATAGAATTTCTTAAGATTGGTTGCATTCCATGCACAAGGTATCTCTATGCCTTCCAGGGTTTCCAAGTGATAGGCTCCTCGTAGATCATCGCTTGTTATCTTAAATGGTCCTTCCCAGTTTGGCCCTAACTTGTCGTCTGATGGTTTTACTGCGCTGCCCAAGACTTTCCTTAGGATATAGTCCCCAACTTGGAATGCCCTTGGATTGACCTTCTTGTTATAGTGCTTCGCTAGCTGCTGCTGATAGCTTGCTAGTTTCACTAGGGCAAGCTCTCGGCGTTCGTCTGCTAGGTCAAGTTCAGCGCGCAATGCTGTAGCATTCTGGCCCTGGTCTACAAGGGTGGACCTCATAGTGGGTAAGCCTGCTTCCAACGAGATGACTGCTTCCATTCCATATATTAGTGAGAATGGGGTTTCCCCTGTTACTCGACGTGGGGTAGTGCGGTACGCCCATATAATATGCGGTAGTTCATTTACCCATGCTTCTTTGGCTCGTTCTAATTATTTCTTTAACCCATCGATCATCGTCTTATTGGAAGCCTCGGCTTGGCCATTGCTCTGAGGATAAGCCACCGAGCTAAAGTGGTGTCTGATTCCGTTCTCATTAAAGAAATTTTGAAAGGATCAGCTCTCGAAATGTGTTCTATTGTCAGTGATGATGGTCCTAGGGATCCCAAAATGGGTGATTATATTTTTCCATATGAATATTATCATATCCGCGTCTCGAATATTTTTTAATGGCTCGACCTCGATCCATTTAGTGAAGTAGTCAATTGCGTGTGACACCCCGACTAATTAAATACCGGGTAGCTACTCCTTTATAAAATTAATTCAAAATGCCAAGTTGGCTCAGTTAAATGCATCACTGTCGAAAACATTTCATTATTTCTAACCACCTAGTATTTAAAAAGCAAGTTGCCAAATATTAATTTAAGTCTGATTAACATGCAACAAGTGTAATGAAGAAATAAATAACACCATTCACCATACTGAAGTAAAACGAATAACCGAAACTGAAATAAAACATGCTAAAGTCTGAAAACTGAAATATAAAAGATGTCTCTAAAGAAATGGGCAACATGCCCTACAACTGATAGATGGTGACTCTGGAATCCAAAAGATAGAAGCGTCTACATGCAAATCCCTGTAGCTTCCACAAGCAGCTACAGCTCGTCACCTGAATGACTAACCTATGCTTGGTGTCCTTGTGGCTGGGCACCTAAAATGGTTTTACAAAGAAAAAGAGATTTGAAAAGCAAACGGGTCAGAGCCCGAATGTGGAGTTATATTTTAAAAACCTGCAAGTGCTTTAAAAACATTTAAAACATTAAATGCAAAGTACATGTTAGGACGTACACTCGCATGATATTCTCACCTCTCGTCTAACTGTGCACTCCTAACGTAAGTACCCATCTATATCGACCCATACTACTAGCTAACTGACAACATAACTAGCTAGACTGCCAAAGGTTCCACCCATATTACTCGGTTCCATTTAACATAACAACGCTCGTAATTAAATAGAGGTTTAACGTAAACTCAGTTACTAAATATGCCATTGATATAACTATCAGTTAACTCATTATATATCTCGAAATAATACCGTAATATTTTTACAACATTAACATGAGGATTCCCATTAATATAATGTATATTATTCATATCAAAAATATACAATACAAGCACCCCGCAATCTAAGATGTAGTGCACACATACTCTGCTATCCATCCCGGTACATCACGTACATAAGGATTACATATTCCGAATCTCTCAGGAATAGTTTACCGATAACAACATCATAAATAATGGAGGCGAACACAGTCACCATCACATGGGTCACGCACATACCTACGCTCCCATGATCAGCGGACTTATTAATATCACAATAAGTCTTTCTATGACCTATGTTCATCGAGGTACCAGTCTATATCCCCCTCGTAGGCACACAAGGATTAGAGGGTCCTAAGAGAACGCAACCTCCCGTGATAGCAAGTATGGTAGGTATGTCATACACACAATCCATATACTAATACTAAGTAAACACACATCTTAGTAATACCGTATTTTAATCGTAGTACGTATCGCATTCTCGTACTAACTATAATTATAAAAATTTATACTAATCCGATTTGTGATTACACGCGCTATAATTTCTCACGTCGTAATAGACACTCACGTCTCATCCCAAACCGTCCATGTAATACAACTCTCGTATATAATCTACTTCTCATAATTGCCCAAAAGTCCCAATTCTATCACTATGTCATCAAAGGAATGCTAACTCTACCCTTGAACCAGTTTTCGGGACTCCAAAAGTCAAAACAGTTCTAAAAGGACCAAACTGTCAACTCGTTAGAAGTTTCGTTCGAACGAGGATGTTCGAACGAGATCCTTCTGTCAACTCGTTAGAAGTCTCGTTCGAACGAGGCTGTTCGAACGAGATCCCAGTTCGTTCGAACGAACTGTTCCTTCTAACGATATCTCGTTCGAACGAGATATCGAACGAGATCCCTTCTCGTTAGTAACGACTGGTCAACTCGTTAGAAGCTCGTTCGAACGAGTTCATTCGAACGACCTGGGGGATGCTTCTAACGAGCTACCAGTTTCGGCCCAGATTTTTCCCATCTCGTTTTTCACCATTTTTATCACTTCAATCCTTCTCCAAAGTTCGTTCTAACAATGATTTAAGTCCTCTAATCATACTAAAACGTACTTAGGTCATAAACTAACGTCTTTTAAGGCAATAAGGCATCCTAAACACCATTAAATCCCAAGATTTTATATTTTTCCCCAATATCATCAAGAACATGAACCCTAGATATATATCAACATCAAATTCCAGAATTTAATTCGTTTTTCTTTCACCCAATCATGTATTAACATCAGATTAATTGTCTCCAAACTATTCTACATGCAATTCTCTTCACAATTTCTCAAGTTCTATGATATAAACTACATGGGTTTTCATATTTATCAAGAACAAACCATAAATCCGAATTTTCTAACATGGAAAAGGCATTCTCAGAAATTAAATGGAATAAAGTCACTTGCCTTGGTTGTCTCTGAGTTTGGTGTAGATTAGATGAAGTTTTCTGCAGAAATTCCTCTCTCTCCAAGCTCTTCTCCAATGGTGGCTTAAGGTGGCTAGGGTTTTGATTTGGGAAACTTAGAAAACCTAAATGACAACCTACGTATCCTTCTAGGTTAATATGGGTTGGTTAATGGGCTTAATGGGTTTAATCCACATCAGATTTACATCTCTAATTTTCGTCACTTTTAATTCCTAAAAATGTAAAATTACCAAAATACCCTTTAAGTTACCGGTATGGCCTAAAAATACCCCGGGACCCAAACTATACCCCCGGCTAGTGTTTTCTGACTATCTCGACCCTTCCGGACGCGTTGGCGCACTCAAAACGACCATATGGATTATAGATTTTAAATTCACTTTTATTATCAAAATATTATACCGTGACGCGGCGGTCCCACGCGTCTCAACAAAATTTCTAAAATGCCGTATATAAATCTCACGACAAATTTTATAATACCAAATACATATATAATCATATATGCACATAATCAAATACCAATTCGCATCTCATTAGTATTTATAACCCGGATTAATTATCAATTAATACGCATTTAATTAATTAATCCCAAAAATAAATATAGTCGAAAGTACGGGGTATTACATTGCGACCAACAGATACTTGCAATTACCGGTAGCAGTAGGAAGAGGTCCTACGATGTCCATTCCCCATTAGGCGAACGACTATGGTCTGGAAAGTGATTTTAGGTCGCTGGCGGGTTGATGGACCATGGGAGCATAAAGTTGGCATTTCTCGCATTTGCGAACATACATTACAGAGTCTCTTTGGATATATGGCCACCAATTGCCTTCTTTCATTGCTTGGAAAGACAATGATCTTCCACCAATATGGCCTATGCAGATTCCCTCGTGGAGTTCATGTAGGTTTTGTTCGACATCCCTCGGGTGAACACATTGAAGGTAGGGACCGGAAAACGATTTATTATATAGCTTACCTTCCGGAGATAAGTGAAAGCGAGCAGTTTTGACTCTTATCTGGTGAGCGGTCTTCTTATCATATGGGAGTGTGCCATACCTCAAAAAGTCCCTTAGAGGATCCATCCAGATGGGTGCTGACTCAATTTGGAGCACCTGCTCCACGCTTGGCAGCTTGTTGTTATGATTAATGCTCGGATGTGCGAGGAAATCGATGGGGATTATTTTTTTAAGTCAGAATCGATTGCCAAACTCAGGGCTGCTAGGGGGTCAGCATGATTATTCTGTCCTCTGGGAAACTACTGGACACTCACTTCTTCGAAGGTGACCATTAGCCTTTTTGCCAAGGCAAGTTAGGCTGCCATTCTTTCATCTTTTGCATTATAATCTCCATTTATCTGATTGGAGATTAATTATGAATCGTCGAACACCTGTAATTTCTCTGCCCCCAAAGTCTGTACCTTCTGGAGGCCGGCTATTAAAGCTTCATATTCTGCTTCATTGTTGGAGGCTTCAAATCCAAGCATGATTCCTTATTTGAGGATCGTGTCCTCTAGAGTGAGAAGCACAATGCCTACTCCTGCCCCCTTTGAATTGGAGGATCCATCAACAAACAGCTTCTAGACTCCCTCCGTTGCGTGATTCTTTCTTTGCTTCGCAGGTTGAAGTTGGTCGAGAGGCTGCTCGCCTGTGAATTCGGCTATGAAATCAGTGAGGATATGCCCTTTGATTGCTTTCCTTGGTTGAAATTGGATATCAAATCGTCCGAGCTCAATTGACCATTTAGACAGTCTGCCCGACAAATTCGCTTTCCTCAAGATTGATTTAAGGTGGTGTGACATAAGGACGATGATAGTTTGAGCTTCAAAGTAGTGCATCAACTTCCTCGAGATTCTCTAGTGGTAGGTACCTCTACTCTACCTCTAATAGGGTTTTTCTTGCGTAATAAATGAGGTGTTGGATTCCTGCTTTTTCGCACATCAATGAAGAACTGACAGTGTGATTGGAAACGGTGAGGTATAAGTACAAGGAATCTGTCTCCTGGGGTATGACAAGAGTGGTGCTGAGATGAGGTAAACCTTAAGCTCGTCCAATACCCGCAAGCAATCCCGATTCCATTTTACTATTTTGTTTCCCTTTAGGAGATGGAAGAAAGGCTTGCATTTCTGGAAGGACTTTGAGATAAAACGGTTCAAGGCAGCGAGCATACCGGTGAGTATCTGTACGTCTCGGATTGTGCGAGGGGGTTGTACCCTGTTTACTGCATCGATCTGGTCTGGGTTAGGCTCGATGCCTCTCTTACTGACCAAGTACCCAAGAAATTTTCCTGACTGGACACCGAAAGAACACTTGTTTGCGTTAAGTTTCATTCAGTACTTCCTGAGGATTTCAAAGGTTCTTAATAAGTATCAGAGGTGGTTTTCTTTCTTCCTGCTTTTGATGATCATTTCTTCGATGTAGACTTCCATGGTGTCTCCCATTTGGTCCTTGAATATCTTGGTGTCCAGCTGCTGGTAGGTTGCCCCTGCGTATTTTAGCCCAAAGGGCATGACCTTGTAACAGTATAATCCAACGGTGGTGATGAATGCTATCTTATCTTGGTCTGGATCGTATAGAAGGATCTGATGATACCCTGAGTATGCGTCCAAAAAACTCATTCTTTCGTGAGCTGCCATGGCATCCACTAGTTGATCGATTTTTGGTAGAGGGAAACTGTCTTTAGGGCACGCCCTGTTAAGTTTAGTGAAGTCGATGTAGACTTTCCATTTCCCATTGCTCTTTGGAACGACTATTGGGTTGGATAACCATTTGGGGAATCGGACCTCCCGTATGGATCCTGCATCCAGCAATTTTTCAACTTCTTTTTCCACGGCTTTTGCCTTCTCGGGTGCAGTTCGCCGTGCCTTCTTTGTGATTGGTTTGAAGGTGAGGTTGACTTGCAGCTGATGACAAACCATACTAGGATCAATTACAGGCAGCTCGTATAGTTCCCACACGAAGACGTCTATATTGCTTCTTAGCAGAATCGTCAACTCCTTCTTTTCCCGATCTGTGATAGAAGCTCCAATCAAGAATATCCTGCTATTATCGCTATCTCCAGCTGTGACTTCCTTCAGGTCCTCGATGGCCCATTCAGAGGGGAGGAGCTTGTCTCCTCCACTCTGGGCCTTCCGTATTTTAACTGCTATTTCGAAGGTATCAGACCTTCTTGTTCTTCAACTTTCTCGCTGGACTTGTCGACCTTCTTCTCTGGTCTCGGGCGGATGGCTGCTATGAAGCACCTTCTTTCCATCGCTTGATCGTCGTGGATCTCTATTACACCTCGCTCGATCACATATTTTAGCTTCTGATGGTAGGTCGAGGAAACTTCTTTCATTGCGTGAAGCCACCCTCTGCCGAGGATAGCCTGGTATGGCGAATCAATGTCGACTACCAGAAACTCAATCATTTTAGTGACATTTCCTGTCCTTACTGGCAGCATGATCTTTCCTAGGGGCATAGTCACTTTTCCCACAGACGGCACCAATTGTGGTGATAAATATTATTCAACACAAACACATAAAAGAAGCGCAATCACCAAGCGAATAAATAAGATAAAATGTTAATCACACAACAGGAGATGTACATGGTTCAGCAAGAATGCCTAAGTCCACGGTGGTGCAGTCAGTATTATTTCTATATACTCCGGGGAGCGTTTACAGAGAATACAGTGCGTGTCTTTACTAGATCGATCTGAAAAGCTTACATCATCGCTGTAAGCTTTTTTACTTCCATTCGAGCTGAATTTCCTTGAATCTTCTTCACATTGGATGCCCCATGAACTACTTCGAATTCATGGCCGGCATCATCTTCGAGTACATTGTCAGGCCTTGCTTCCCTATGGACAACAACTTTCTTTGCATTCTTTTCCACGAATTCGTTTAAATGCACGGACTAGGCCAGCTCTTCGAGGTGGGACTTAAGAGCCTTGCAGTGCTCAGTCTTATGTCCTCCCTCTTTCTGAAAAGCGCATCTCACTGCGTTATTTCTCTTTGATGGATATCCTCCCATCTTTCTGGGCCACTTAATAAATGGCTCGTCTTTGATTTTTGCAAGAATTTTGTAAATTGGTTCTCTGAAGACAGTGTTGACCGCCTGAAATGCTTTTGCCACATCGTTGCTGCCTCCGTTCTTAGAGCCATTCGTTCCTCCTTTCTTCTGGTTCTCAATTTTTTCACCGCCTTTAGCAGTAAGCTTAGCTCGACCATTTTCCCCTATGCTGAGGCGGGTCACATCCTCCACCTTGGCATATTTCTCGATGCGAGCCATCAGGTCGTCGATGGTCATGGCCTCTTTCTTTATCAGGGACTGGTACAGAAGGGAAGAGCTGGGCAACCCAATTTTAAAAGAGGCCACTGCCACTTGCTTCGAGCAGTCCTCGACCTCGTTGAATAACTCCCAGTACCTCTTCGCGTAGTCTCGGAAGGTCTCTTGAGGCGTCTTTTTCATGATTAGCAAAGCATCCATCCTTTTGGGATGGGAGCTACTGGTAATGAAGCGGGTCATAAAGAGCTCGGCCAGGGACTTAAAGCTTCTGATGGACCTGTAGGGGAGCCTTTCGAACCATTTTTTCCCCATATCATGCAGGCTCGACGAAAAAATTCGGCACATCAGTGTGTCTCGATGGTTCCAGAGGGTCATGGCTTACCTGTACTGCCTGACATGATCAATGGGATCAGTTTTACCATCATAAATCTTGAACCTTAGAACATAAAATTTCTTGGGGGCTTCCTCTTCTTCAATTTCCCTTGAGAAAGGCGATTTCATCTGAGTTTTGAGAGATTGGCTAGTGAGCTCTCGGGTCGATCTGGTACCGTGATGCGTAGGGTGTTCTACCATGTCCCTTCGAACCAGACTGCGTATGTTCTCGTTGCTACGACATGGGCTCCTGTAATTGTCAGCTAGTCGCAATTGCTCGAGCAGGTCGTCCTCTGACTCGTTTTCCTCAACTTTCTAGGACCCGCATCTTGGGCTCCTTCCTCGGCTGCGAGACTTTCTCGCCTGAGGGCTAGGAGTGCGGTACGGACGTCTCTTGGTACCACGATGGAGCTCTCCCTCCATTCTTTCTAATCTTCTTTTGAGGCGAGCATTCTCAGCTTCGTGCTTGCGAGAAGACTCCCTCTGCTCTTGGATCCTTGCCTCATATGCATCAATCCGCCTGAATATATATGTGGACCTCGTTGGTCCTTGGCTTTCTTCTTAGGCTGGCCTCTCTAGGCGAGCCCTCTGATCTGAACGCTGAACTTCAGATATGATCCTGCGAGGAGAAGGTTATTCTTGGATATTTCCTGCCTGAGGAGAATTATTACTATGACCAGACATTTCAAACTTCTTTGTTGGTGTGGGCTTTCTCAGGGAAGATAAACGTTCCCACAGATGGCACCAATTGTGGTGACAAATATTATTCAACACAAATAGATAAAAGAAGCGCAATCACCAAGTGAATAAAGAAGATAAAATGTTAATCACACAAAAGGAGATGTTTGTGGTTCAGCAAGAATGCCTACGTCCATGGTGGTGCAGTCAGTATTATTACTATATACTCTGGGGATCGTTTATAGAGAATACAGTGCGCGTCTTTTGTCCCAGACCTAGGGTTTATTATATACATATCAGGGAGTGGGGGTGTTGGACTCCCCCACGTTTACCATCTTCTCCTGGAATATCTCTATTTTAGAACATGGGAGAAGACCAAGTTAAAACATAATTAATGTTAAGGTGCGAAGGGCTTGGATTTTGGGCTGTTTTAATTGGGCTACTCATCCAGGCCTGTAACGCCAATTCCGGGTACACACAATTCATATTCAATTTCAACCTACACTAACATGGGAGTTATTATTGCTCTAACTATGCAAGATTAAACACCTTCCTTTTGTATGTAGGTCTGATCCATTGGTGAAGATGATGGATTATTGTTCCTCCTCCTCCGATCTACAATCCGGTGGTGGTGTTAAGTGGTGGCTCTAGCTTTACAATCCCCTTCCTCTTCCTCCTATAGACTCTATGTATCTCTCCTCTAATTCTTACGTAGTTTTAACTAACCCCCTTTGCCACTAATCAGATATAACACTTAGAAATTTCGTGTATACTATTCACTCAAAAATACAAATTACCAAAATGCTCTCCAGGGATGCTGGTTTGGTCTAAAATTGCCCCGGGACCCAAACTAAATCCCTGCGTAGACTTTTCAGACTATTTCGACCCTTTTGGATACATTGGCGCACTTGAAATGACCATACAGGTGACTTATAAATTTTTTACTTTTTATTTTATTAATTTAGTCCCGACACGATTGACACGTGCATCATGTCTTAATTACCGTAATTATCGTATTTCTCACTCGTGATAATTCTAATAAATTCACAATCATATATTACTTTATTCACTTAGTAATATTCCGTATAATTCACACTAATAAATATTAACCCTTATCTCACAAGTTAATATTTATTTAATCCGGATTAATTATAAATAAATTTTTCGTATTTAATTTAATTAATCCAATATTTTGAAAAAACATAAAAATACGGGGTATTACACATTATTTCACCATGGAAATTAGTTAATCATGTCTAGAGAGACATATCATATGTGAATAAGGGAATGACAATTCAATTAGGATAAGTGAAAGATATACGTAATATTCTTTCAACATGTGTACAAACACCATAGTGATACCTCATCACGTATTAAATGACAAAAGGTTCACTCCAAAAACCTAATACTGGATGGACGTCCTAGTTGTTGGGAATATAATTAATCAGATTGTGTGATTCGTTGATAATCCAATATCAAAGAGTTTGTTTATATCAAAGCTATTGAGGTGGATAAAAATGATACTTATGTAAAATCTATAAATAAATTATTCATTTCGAATACAAAATTCACGGTAATTAAAAATAATTAGTAACTTTATCAGTATAACTAGATAAATAAAAATGATATAAGTAAATACACTGCGATATAAAAAATGTTCAAGTTCATCTCTGAATAATAAATATATCTCGAACAAATCTTTGACATAGGAAATTTCAAATCATACAATTAATTCATAATTAAAATATAATTGAACATATGAATGTAAAGGAATTTTAATACTCGAGACCTACATCTTAGGAATGATAAATATAATTGATGATGGAGAAACTCCTCCAATAAGTAGCTCAAGTCTACGGTAGCAAAATTCGACCTAACACTTATGAAAATAGTTCAACAAAGAGGATTAAACTTAGTAAGTCTATAGTGCCTAAGAATATAATAATAACCCGTGTTCCTTTGATATTAAGTTGATTTTAAGTTATGTAAGTTACCCTAACCAAAATAACCTAAATAATTATGAGGTTTTAATCCCACAATTAATGATAGTGACTCCATTGAGGGGGATATCATTAATTTTGTTCCAGTGTATACCATCAATTCATTCCTCAAATCAGAATTTGATCATAATTTTTTTTTCGTTGGGGGGACAAAACTTACTCACATTCAATTCTTGGAACAATCAGTTAAGAGTATTTAAAATATTGAATGTCGTGATTAAATTCACCCTTTGGGGGGCCAGAACGAAGCTAACACGAGGAAGTAATCCGATCACATTCGTAATGACACCAATAGAGACCACAAGGTTTATATGGAATTCATTCAATTCTAAAAAATCAAATAAATTTTTTGGTAATTTCCCAATTTTGTTCTACATATTGAATTACCTGATCTCACTATTTAACTTTTTCAAAAATAAACCATTTTAAATTTAAAAAAACTCATAGATTAAAATTTAGTCTATACCTTTAAGTTAATTATCCGCTTAAACTTAATTTACAAAAGAATAAATAAAAAGGATTTTCTAGAAAAAATTCATCTAGTTCGATCACAATAAAAATCCATGTTATCAATAGTAAATGTGGGATCCTAATTAGTCAATTAATTAGCGCAAGAAAATTATCATCATCCCAGATGGAAGAATCATAAAAAAGAATAAAAACATGTCATTATAACTAAAATATGAATCAAATTTTATATCGATCATGGCCTAGAGTTGATCTTGAAGAAGAAGTCCTCAAGAACAAAAATAATTTCTTAAGAAGACTTCCTTTCGATTAAGAAATCTCCTTAAGTAAAATTCTAATAGCCTGGATTTCTTCACATATATGAACCTATAGAAATACTCAATTTTGTCATGGGAAAGATCAAAATGAAGAATCAAATAAAGAAGCATAAAAAATATTAAATTCCTCAGAAAAATATGCCCAGGGGTTGTTGATCGATTGACACTAAATCGTTGATCGATCGGAGACTATAACTTGAATCGTAGCTATGGGCATTCATCAATCAATGATGTCATTGATAACTTCATCTCAAATTTGTAAATTTAATTCCAAAATTTCGATAACTTCCTTAAAATCTTCCCCAATTCCAAAGCCTTATACTTTCACACACCTCAACTTATAATACATTATATGACGTTTACTTTTTAATAAATGTTCCTTAGTCCATATTAAAATATGAATAATGGTTATTAGAATGCCTTATATTTATAATTAAATATATTGTATATATGCCATTGGATTAGATTTGGTAGGAATTCTGGTGAGCTGGGTTTGGCTTGATCACATTAGATCGGAATTCCTATTCTAGTTTAATTGAATAAGTTCATAGCCTAGATGGGGAAAGGCATTCAATAAATATAGTTGTGTGTGCAATCTTATTAGTTTATCTCAAACTATGATAACCTATCATTTGATGGTTCAGGAAAGTGTGCGATAGTTGAAAATAGGATTGTATTGATAGGACCACACGTGAGATTATAAGTCTAAGAGGTATCTTGATTAGACTTAGGTAGCCTCACATCATTTACAAGGGTGCATATAATGTTAATCTTGAGAATGATGAGAATTGTAATAATTTTACAAATGTTTCTTTAATTGATATCGGTGAGATTATATCTAGTCAATAGGTCCTAGTAGTTGGGAAAACATTGTGCGAGTAGGTCTGAGATCATAATTAAGAGCAATACACGTCCAGGAGATATCTTGGATTATGAAATATCCTTGATAGAATTATATGTTTTGTTTCCACCAGTAAAACTCGGCGGATGGATTATTTTGTAATTCTGGTGGAGTAGCAAATTAGTTAAATCTGAGAATTAAGGAATTAATTAGATGTTCGTTAGAATTGATTAGCTGCAAATTGATTTGACCAACGGGTATCAAAAACTGAACGTGGGAATCACAATATGAACCATAATCAACTTTACAAATAAAACCCCTTTATTTCAAGTGATTTAGAGATTATGAAATTGGAGTGCAGTAACAATTATTAAGTGGAGTTAATTGCCAATAAATAAATAAAGAAAATAATTATGGTATTAATAATTGGAATTTTTAATTATTCATTTGGAAGCCAATTTAATTATTTTTATTGGGTCCCTAGTATAGTCCATTTCCCAAATAGTAGTCTCAAAACTCTAGAAGCCTAGTTTGGCTAAAGCCCTTGGCATATAACAATTTATATTGGTGTAAGATAGGGTTTTAGGTCAATGGTCTATTATGGAGGGTTAAAGAGGGAGATGAAAAACACTATTAACTTTTTTTTAAATGGTGAGAAGAGGGAAAATGATTTCTCTCATATTTCATCATGGTGTTATCTCTAATGTTCCCCCACATAAGGCTTAGTTTGGGTGTACCATATGATAGAATATTCGACATGGTCGGTGATTTCTAATAAGGTTTTGTGACACTTTCACGGGAAAAAAGCTCTACACCATCATCAACATATTTCTTCTTATACGAATCATAGCATAATTCTCTATGGTATTATATTCTTGAAACCCTAGGTTTATTCTTTAAATTTAGTTCTTGATTTTTTTCAATGCATGATTAATAAAATGTCTTAGCTCTAAATTCTTTTATCTCCATTATATATCCACCCCATATGGTTCATCGAATAACATCTTCAACTCCTGAACGTTTAATCGTCTAGACAAGTAAGGTTCCTCATTATTATACTTTTGATGCCTCCAAGAGTGTGGAGGTGAATCCACTCATTACTTATCTTTATTATAGATCTTATTCTTTTAGAGATTCTTATATTGATGTGATTCAACACCAAGATCCCACTTTTAGCATTTCTCTCATCCCTCTCTCTATTCTTTGAGAAATTATATCAACTCCATTGACATCATGACATCATGGTTAGGGGTAATGTTAATTTGAATGCTTTTGAGGATCAAATTAGTAACCATAACTTTGCTCTTACTGGTGACAATAACACCGTTATAGTTCCTCTCATCTTACTAGGAATTATTTGAAGACTTTAAGTCTTACTTCGAAGATGGCCCTTGAACTAATAATAAATTCTTCACATACCCCTCTCCTTAAGTAGATATGACTAAATCTATAAAGACATTTCATGTCGTTTATGACCTCTCTTTTACTATTCTTATTTAAGACACTGTCCTTAATACTTTAAATGGTCCAATAAGGTTATAAGTCAGTTTGAAGGAGTTTAGCCTATAGTTAGGGCTGAAGTAAACTTCTTCTTTACTGTTCTTCCTACATTTCTAAAGTTGGTAGAGGGATTTTCTTCTCATAAGGTTTCTTTTGAGGCTCTTGAATATTCCTATGAGGATCTTAAAAAAATATTTATGCCCTCTTATCTGATAGAGAAGATTTTGAGAAGATATATCTTAACCCTAGCAATGTTCCTCATGATGATAGTAATCTAAATCCCTTTTTGACTGTTGCTAAAATTAATTAAAGGGATGCTGAATTGGAAGAAAAGGCCATTCAAGCCCTTCAAATGGTGCTGAACTAGAATGCCTTTTCTTTGAGACTTCCTAAAGACTAGTGACTTCTATACCTTCTTTATCAATATATTTGGGATACCTATCACATTAGTAACATATTCTTTCCCCAACTACTATGCTTTAACTCCCGCTGAACCTTAAAAGCTTCGAACTCCAATGACTGTAATATTTTTTTTATTATGTTAATATGGATTTTAGTAATATTTTGTGACATGTTTTTAGTGTTTTTTTGCGGTTTACATGTTCATCTTTCATTCTGATAAAAACCAATCTTGTGCTTAATTTTGGTTCCTTTCTTATACCAATAAATTTACCTTTCTTAGATTTTCTTACGATATTCTGCTTAATAATTTCACATAATGGTCACTTAATCTCTTAAGGCTTAAAACCAACTAAAATTTCTTTGACATGTGAAGAAATATTTATTTAAGCTATGGTTGGGTAAATTAGGATCTCTCTAGCTAAAATGTAATCCTAGTTATTTTATTGGCAAATCTAGTTTACAATAATTTAATCACATATTTACCCCTAAAAAGTACATGCATCTCCACCACTAACTTATCACTCTGAATATGGAGGGAACTTTTAAACACATGGCCATGCTAACTTGTCCATCAACATATAACTAATGTTTTTACTCAAAATAAATCTACTTTTGGCTTTCATATCCCTTTAACATTATTTGTTAAACCTCTTTACGATTTTTCTTTTTCAAAACCCTTGAGCTTCCATAGCTTCCAACTTTAAACCATATGCTTCGCTTTATAAAGAGTTTGGTCAGATGGTGGTTGAAGATATGGATTCTTATTCGACCGGGATAGCAATCATCCATCCTTTATGAGGTTTTGCTACCCATCGATTTGCCCGGCGGATGGAATTCATTTCACTATTAGCCCTATATTTAATGAAGTCGTTCCTTTGAAATATTACGTCTATTATCCCAAATTTGATGACTAAACCCTTACTTTCGAGGATCCTATTAATTACCCTTACTAATTCAAGTTTAATGTTTGCCCCAAAAGTCTTGATGCCCATTAGAGAAAAAGGGTGGATAGGATGTGCGCTGAGAGAGGCTGGGATATGGAGGTTGTCGACATTTTCTAAGTCGTGTACTTAACAAGGAAAGATAACTGCTATGGCCCTTATGTTGTGTCTAATTTCGTCTAATTTTTTAACCTAATTTTTGACTTTTTTGAGTTCAAGTTTTGTATCATGGAACCCACACTTCCTTACTTCTTCCAATTATTGGGTTTTTTTGTGTGGAGAAGATTGATACCCATTTATGACAAAATTAGAATCCATCCATTATTTCAAAGAAGACAATTCTCAATTGTCTCGTACTACTTTTAATAAGAAATATAAAAAAAATTCCAACTTAGTAAACAACGATGATTACTATTTTTTCCTCCTCTTTTGGTTAGATAGACATGTCTTTTGTGCCAAATCCTAACGCATAAGTTTAGAAAAAAAATTCATTTCAAATTCTATGAATGATGGTTGGAAGCTTTCTTACGCTTATTTCTCTTTAGGCGATCTTTGTAGGAGTTGTTTTGATCTAATTGGCAATCTTTTTAAACGAGAAAAGGGTGGATCTTTATGGGCTCTTTATATGTGGATACATGCTTATTTTAGTAAGATTGACCACCAAGTGATAAGTAAAGAGTTTCATAGTCATGGAAGAATATATTATAGTTATTTATGTGACAATAAAACCTTGAATGAGTATCTAACCATATTTAAAAGGCTGCCCATAATGCAAGATAGCAAACTACCAAGCCTATGATGGAGATTTTGCTAGGTAAAGACCTAATTGGGTTGTCTCCAATTTGGAGATATTTGTACCTAAAAATACCACCTGTGACAACCGAGGAAGCTTTTGGATTACCAGTTATGTGATTTTTGGAACTAATACCCCCCCCCCCCCATTTTCCCCCTAAAAAACTATGTCAAGCAAGTTTATAGGGGATTTCTATTTTGCTCAATTTTTCAGGCATTTGGCATGTCCAAGCTATCCTCTTCATAGAAGATGTTTGGATAATCCTCTAGTTTTTATCAGGTCCTCTCATGTGTCCAAAGAGTTTATTTTTAGAAGCTTGTTGAGCTATTAAAAGGTACTTTGAAATTTTAGTTTAGAAAATTTTACCTTTTTAGTTGGGAACACCTTTGTTATAGATGATTTGTGGTTTAACCATGTGGAAATTTACATAAAGTTTATAAGACCTACTGTATTTTCCTTTTAAGTTGCTGGTTTGGGGCCACTTAGTGATTGATTAAATTCATTTTCATTCACGACGTCAATAAAGGTGGATTTTGAAATAACTTTTGTATCAACTTGAGAAAGTTTTCCCACAGGGGATAAAGTTTCTACTACATCCTCATCTTCAAATGAGAGGAAACTTTTCCTGCTAGTGGATAATGATACGAAGGAAGTATTAAATATACCTTAGGGTAAAATATTTCTCTAATAGTGGTAAATACTATTAAAGAGGAAGAGGAAGACAAAGAGGAATAAGGGGATGAACTTTGGAGGTAATTACCCAAAAGACCTTTAACTTGTTCTTCTAGTTAGTGAAAAGCCTCTGACCTCTTTGCTCCTTCTAATGATCCACCACTGAATTAGTTTTTTAGATAGCTTTGAAGGAAGAAAATTGAAGCTAATAGGCTCTCTTACTGTCATGACAGTGTCCCAAAGTTAGTAGGAAACAAGTGTCTTGACATGCCACTAAGGCGTTCAATATGATGGATTTAATTTGTTTCCTTAAATAAATGCAACATAAATACATCCACATGGTCATGAATCATAAACTACTGAAAATGAAGGAATTATGTCATCAGAGCTTCCTAAAAGGAAACTTTATACAAGTAACAACGAGTTTACAACTTAAGATAAAATTTAAAATATATTACTTGCTCTATCTGATAAACCAAACATTTTACATAAAGTAACAAAAAGATCTCTAAAATACAAATCTTCAATATAGTCCTTTTACGTTCCATCCGTGAGCCTATTCATTTCCTAAAAAATTATTACAATGTCAGCTAAAAGCCTAATAAGATTTCATATCTAGACATACCAAGTTTTTTCATAAAATAGATACGTATTCAAGAAAGAACGGAAGGCATAGATATATATTGACAGGAATTTGCAGTAGTATATTTATATGTGAATGACAGTATGTAGAAATAAATAGCTCAGAATAGAACAGATGAGACAATTCAAAGGCAATATCTTTTTCTTTCAATCATATCATTTTAATGGCCAAGCACACTCTATTATCGTATTCTACTACTGTATTATTCCCTAGTGGTTGAGGGTCAGTCGAACTTGTTCGTCACAACGCCTTATTTAGCCCACACCAGTGATAACGCAGCTGGGAAGGTTAGTCAGTAAAAGAGGTCCCTTAGGCTGAAGCTTATTTCTCATATTCAATATCATTTTCAAAACTCATTTTAATCGGTATGTCTATATGGACAAATATAAACATATCACAAGGAATCAATCATCGGTATCAGATGAATTTTGAGAATAAAAGAATTTCAAAAAAATATATAGTTTGCATGATATCACATAATTAAAACGCACAAGGAATGTAAGTTACCGCTATTAAGTCCTGGATCACTACGTTAAGATGAAGCTTCTTCTTAAACTTATAGAGCTCCTTCTTAAGATATCACTCTCTTACTATAATTATCAAGGAAATGGTATGAGTTTAAATGACAATAAATGCCGTATTTATAGTTTCTCAAAGATATTACAACGCTGACACATGTCTAGCTGACCAAGCATTTAAAACGGCGAGTCAGCATTGACATGTCTTGCAATGGAGGGGTCTTGTAGCGTTACTTCACTGAGAAATGACACGTGTTTTATCTTTTGCTATATCGACGACACGTGTAAGCACGAGGTGGAAAGGTATTAAGGGTATAAGGGTCATTTTACACATGAAGGGCATTTTGGTAATTTCACACTATATATTTTTAATATTTCTTAGAGGTCCCTGAAAGTATTTTATTTATAAATTAGTCCTTTTTATATTTTTATTTTAGTCCCCGAAACTTTTTTAATTAAAACCCAGTCCCTAAAGTTTCAAAATTATATTTTCTACCCCAAAACTTATCACTTAGCTTAGGACGTGCTATTAAACTTCAAATTAACCCATTTTATAGTTGATTCATCAAATTTAAAAATGATTTTTTTCATATTAATAATCAAGAATATCATATTTGTACTAATTCAACATTTATAAGATAGTGAGTGAGACAAAATTGTAAAAGCAGACTATATATGAGCATATACGAGTGGGGTCATTACATCCTACCCCCCTTATAAAAAATTTGGTCGCCAAACTTGACTTACATTAATTTTCAAACAGGTACGGATATCGCTCCTTTCTATCATCTTCCCGCTCCCATGTTGCTTCTTCAAAGGAATGATTACTCCATAATACTTTGACCAATGGAATTACCATGGTTCGTAATATTTGATCTTTATGGTCCAAAATTTCTACTAGATGCTCAATGAAGGAGAAGAGGTTCGGAATTACCATGGTTCGTAATATTTGATCTTTATGCGTCAAATCTGGAATGTATTTATAAATCATTGACACGTGAAACACATTATGCACACTAGAGTTCAGGGGTAAGTCTATTATATACGCAACAACTCCTATCCTTTCAAGGATTTCAAACGGTCTTATATATCTTGGACTCAACTTCCCTTTCTTCCTAAAGCTGATAACTCCCTTCATTGGTGATACACGCAAGAACACATAATCTCCTCATTAGAATTCCAACTACTGGTGGCGATTATCGACATAACTCTTTTGACTGCTTTCAGTGTTTCGAAGTCGGTCTTGTATCAATTTCACCTTCTCTATTGTAATCTGGATCAATTTTGGTCCCAACAATTTTCTTTCTCTAACTTCTACCCAACATGTAGGAGAACGACACCTTCTACCATAGAGTGCCTCATACGGAGCCATTTGAATACTTGCTTGATATCTATTATTATATGCAAGTTCCACAAACGATAAATGATCATCCCAATTCCATTTCAAATTAAGTACAGATGCCCTCAGCATATCCTCTAAGGTTCGATTGGTTCTTTTAGATTGTTCATATGTTTGAGGATGAAAAGTTGTGCTAAAATTCAATTGGGTTCCCATGGCTTCTTCTAGGCTTTTCCAAAAGCGAAACACGAATCTAGGGTCACGAACATAAATAATTGAAATTAGGGTTTCATGAAGCTTCATAATTTCCCGTACATATAACTTAGCTAATTTTTCTAAGGAATGGTTAATCTTAATGGCAAGAAAATGAGAAAATTTAATTAACCTATCAATAATCACCCAAATATAATCATTACCATTTCAACTCATTGGTCAACCTGTCACAAAATCCATAGTAATATGTTCCCATTTCCACTTAGGGATATATAGGGGTTGTAGTAATCCTGATGGTTTCTGATGTCCATCTTTTACTTGTTGACAAACCAAACACTGAGATACAAATTCTTCTCTCTCTCTTTTCATGTTATTCCACTAAAACACTTCTCGAAGATCCCTATACATCTCTATACATCCGGGATGAAATGTGAATCTCGAGTAATGTATTTCCTCTCAAATTTGCCTCTTTAGTTGGTCATCACATGGCACACACACTCTATTTCCAAACGTCAATATATCATCTCGTATCACAAATTCATTTCCCTTACCCTTGATTACCTCTTCTTTAATATTCTTCAGTTCTGGGTCATTTACTTATGCAATTTTGATCCTTTCCATCAACATGGGTTTTACTTGTAAGTTTGTTATTATTATTCCTTTGCTATAAATACGTACATCTATTTCCATTCTTCTCAAATCCCTTAACAAAGGTTCTTGATTTGTAATGAGACATGTCACTATGAAAATAATGTCTCCAAATCTTAAGGGCGAAAATTATAGCTGCTAATTCAAGGTCATGGGTTGGATAATTCTGCTCATGGGTTTTTAACTATCTCGAGGAATAATCTACTACTTTTCCATTTTTCATAAGTACACATCCTAAACCATTTTTAGAAGCTTCACTATAAATCACAAATCCCCCCATCCCAGAAGGAATAGTCAAAATTGGTGCAGTTACTAATCAATTCTTAAGTTCTTAAAAACTATTCTCAACTTCCTCATACCATTCATATTTCACCTTCTTTTGGGTTAACCTAGATAGAGGTTTGTCAATACTTGAAAATCCTTCAATAAATCTTCGATAATAATCGGTTAATATAAGAAAACTGCGAATCTCTGTCACATTAGTTGGTCTAGGACAATCCATTATAGCTTTGATATTTTGAGGGTCAATCAACACTCCATCCCTGGAAATGACATGTCCTAAAAAAGAGACACTAGGCAACCAAAACTCACACTTCTTTAATTTTACATATAATTTCTCTCTCCTAAGGATTTGTAACATTGTCTTTAAATGCTTTTCGTGTTCTTCAATACTTTTGGAATAAATAAGGATGTCATTAATGAAAACAACCACACACTGATCCAAATGGCATCATAAGAAATTCATAGTGACCATATCTAGTACGAAAAGCTAATTTTGAAATATTATCTTCCTTAATCTTCAATTGGTGATAGCCTAACCTACGGTCAATCTTTGAAAATACCGGTGCTCCTTGTAGTTGGTCAAATAAATCATATATACTAGGTAGGGGATATTTATTATTAATTGTCACCTTATTTAGTTCACGATAATCTATACATAACCTCATCGTCTCATCCTTCTTTTTTAAAAACTAACACTGGAGCACCTCAAGGGGATACACTTGTTCTAATAAAACCTTTATCTAACAGATATTTTAATTAAAATTTTAATTCCCTTAATTTTAAATGTGCCATGCGATACGGTGATTTTGAGATTGGTATAGTTCTAGGAATAAGGTCAAACGTAAACTCTATTTCTCGACTAGGAGGAAGATTGGGTAAATCATCTTGAAAAATATCTGAAGAATGTTTAGCTATAGGAATATCTTCTAAACTAGGCTCTTTTGTTTGAAAATCAATAACACTTGCAAGGAATCCTTGACATCCCTTCTTAAGAAAACTACAAGCTTGAATTGTAGAGATAATATGTATGGGAGATAGGATGCCAGTTCCTTCAAAACTAAATTCTGGATGGTTAGGAATTTGGAAAGTAACTCTTTTCTCAAAATAATCTACCTTAGCATGATACTATGCTAACCAGTCCATCCCCAAAATGATTTTAAAATCTCTTATGTTTAAAATTATCAAATCGATGAATAGTTTATGACTACTAACATCTATAGGGAATGACTTATGTAATAATTTTCCTGTCAGTAACTCATCCGAAGGAGTAGAAATTTGTATGCTATTATTCAAGGGTTCAGGAATATTAGGAAATCGATTAACAAAACGTACAGACACAAATGAATGGGTAGAACATGTATTTACTAAAACTTGAAAAGGTTATGCACATATAGAAAGTGTACCTGACACTATTGCATTAGAAGCCTTTGCATCGGAAAGATTAAAAACTCTACCTTGTATGCCACGATCCTTATTATCATTAAAAGTCTTTTTTGGCGCCTTCCCTTTGTTTGAGCAATATCTAATTTTATCTCCCTTTTGGCCACACCCAAAGCGACTTACAGTCTCCAAAGAACATGGTTGCCCTCTGTGAATATTATCGCATCATTGACATCTATCAACGTTAAAGGGTTTGTTTACAAAAGGTTTCCCCATATTAGGTATAATCCTAAAGGGCTTTTTATAGGGGTTCCTTCCTCTTTTCTAACCAAACTTCCTCTTTCCCTCTCTAACTTGATTATATTCTTCACTATCCTTCTCAGCTATTGTTGCCCTAGTCACCACGTCATTATATGAGGTAAATTTCAGGGAGGAAATTTGACTACGAATATTCAACCTCAACCCACGTTCAAACTTCTTGGCTTTTAAAACATCACTTATCACAATATGAGGTGAAAAACGGGATAACTCAGTAAACATTTGCCTCGTATTGACTTACCACCATATTTCCTTGAACCAGACTTATGAAGTCAACTGATTTTTAGTCTTGCACCGTTTTGGGAAAGTATTTCTCACAGAAGACCATTAAGAAGTCATTCCAACCTATTGGATTATTCCTTCCCTCGTAAATTCTCTTAGTCATTCTCCACCAATGTTCAGCCTCACCTTCTAAAATGAATGTTCCAAATGAAACTTTTTGTTCACCAGTACACTTAAGAGCATCGAATATCTTTTCCATTTACATCACCCATCTTTCTGCTTCAGTGGGGTTAGGAGTAACTTTAAAATATGGCGAATTCAACTTTTTAAACTGTTCAATAGTACAACTACTTAGTTCAAGATTCCTTAGTGATCCATTATTCACCTGATGCTCCACAATCATTGCTAGACTTTCAATTTCCTTGTAGGTACCTTTCAGTCCTTCCATATTTGAAGCACTAGTTCTCGTAGTTGATATCGTCTTGGTCATTTTCTACAGTCATGGCCAAACATAAGATGTATTATACTATCTCAAAATTGTAAATTAGAAGAATAATTATATATATATATATATATACAGTTATATAAGATGTAAAATATATGGAGGGTTATCACATAAGTTGGATATTTAATCCTATATCCCGTGTATGAAAACTTAAAATCTATAACATTAGAAACTTATGTTCAATAGTCTATGGGTTCATAAACTATGCTTTGATACTACCTCTATCACGACCCGTCCCAAAGTTAATACGGAACGAGCGTCTTGACATGCCACCAAGGCATTCAATATTCTATATTTAATTTGTTTCCTTAAATAAATGCAATAGAAATACATCCACACGGTCATGAATCGTAAACTACTGAAAATGAAGGAATTACTTAATCCGAGATTTTTAAAAGGAAACTTATATAAGTAGCAACGAGTTTACATCTCAAGACAAAATATAAAACCTATTACATGCTCTATAAGATAAACCAAACATTTTACATAAAGTAACAAAAAGAGATCTAAAATCCAAATGTTCAATATAGTCCTTTTACATTCCATCCGTGAGCTTAGTTATTTCCTAAAAAAATATTACAAAATAAGCTAAAAGCCGAATGAGATTTAATCTCTAGACATTCCAAGGTTTTTCATAAAATAGATACTTATTCAAGCAAGAACAAAAGGCATAGATATATATAGACAGGAATTTGCAGTAGTATATTTATATGTGAATGGTAGTATGTAGAAATGAATAGCTCAAAATAGAACATATGCGACAATTCAAAGGCAATATCTTTTTCTTTCAATCATATCACTTTAATGGACAAGTACACTTTATTACCGTATTATTCCCCGGTAGTTGAGGGCCAATCGTACTTGTTCGTCATAACGCCTTATTTAGGGCACACCATCGATAACCCAGCTGGGAAGGTCAATCGGTAAGAGCGGTCCCTTAGGATGAATCTTATTTCCAAAATATTCACTATCATTCTCAAAACTCATTTTAATCGGTATGTCTATGTGGAAAAATATAAACATATCACACGGAATCAATTATCGTTATCAAATGAATTTTGAGAATAAGAGCATTTAAAAAAAAATATAGTGTGCATAATATCATATAATTAAAACACACAAGGAATGTCAAAGTACTCACCTAAAACCGAAGATCGAAGTTACCGATATTAAGTCTTAGATCACTTCGTTAAGATTAAACTTCTTCTTAACTTACAGAGATCCTTTTTGAGATATCACTCGTTCTTACTATAATTATAGAGGAAATGGTATGAGTTTAAATGATCCTAAAAACCATTGTTATAGTTTCGCAAAAATATCACGACGCTAACACGTGTCTAGCTGACCAAGATTTTAGAATGGCGAGTCAGCGTTGACGTGTCTTGCAACAGATGGATCTTGAAGCCTTATTTCACCAAGCAGTGACACATGTTTTAGATTTATCTATATCGACAACACGTGTAAGCACGAGGTGTCAAATTTAAAAATGGGTTTTGTCATATTAAGAATCTAGAGTATCACACTTGTAATAATCAAACATTTATAAGATAATAAGTGAGACAAAATTTTAAAAACAAACTATATATGAGCATGTACAAGTACAGTCATTACACTTCCAAGGCCGGAGAAATTGATCTTTCCCATATTCCTAGTATGAATTATGGTATTCCTCGTATTAAACACTCTATCACACTCCTATTGTATTTCGTATTGATTTCATTGGGTCTACAATAAAATTCTCTTTTTACTTTTTAAGCTCTAAACCTCCCCTTATTGAGGATTCCATGTTGATAAGGAACTCTTTTCCTCTAATACCCCAATGCCTAATGTAGAACCAATTGAGGTTTCTTATTTTTATTGGAAATAAAGTTATCATTCCCCACCATTCTAGTTGAACAGTTGAGTAGATAGAACCAAACATTTATATTCCCACTAAAAAGGGTTTTTGGAGTCTTTTATACCTACTGACTCACCTCATCAAAATGAACCCCGATGCACAAGATATTGTAATATTTTGACGAGTTGGTTAGTTTTTATGATATACTACATCTCATTCCTTACAAGATCCATTTATTTTATATTGCATCAACTTCCTTGCTAATGTGGCTTAATAAGTGAAGCACTTCTTCGATTTTTCCCTTTCAAGCCAGTATTCCATTTAAAACTAACTCAAGCTTTGGATATGCTTCGAAGCTTTTCAAGAGTTCCTTTTGAGGTATTAGATGACTTTAACTTTTCCTTTTGGCTCCAGACAAATTGTGAGAACTTTTCTAAAGCTAGATTTATAGATGCTCAGACCAACCCAACCATGCTAAATTTTGCTTTATCTTTAAATTTTAATCTATATTTGAAGATTCGATTTGAGGAGGAAGAATCCTCTTTAGTAGAAGACCATAATCAATTTTCTTCTCAAAAGTTTTTATCTTATATTACCCTGAGTTTTTTCAATCTAAAAGGATTGACAATAAATACTATGTACATATATAAGATAATTGGAAGAAAATGAAGCCAAAGTGAATGTTGAATTGACCAATACTGAAGAAGAGGTTGTTGAGATGTATTCAAAGATAAACTTTATGATAGTAGAGTTGCAAAACTCTTCGTACAATTCACCCTATTTCATAGAAAAAAATCTTCAAATTCTAGAGCAGAATCAATGTATCACACCTTTTGGACAAATTTTAGAGCAATTGTACTTCATCATTTTAGTAACAAGTGAATAAAAGAAGGGTTTCTTATGATTTTTTGCTACCGTGTTTCCCATATTGTCGGATAACATGGTTTTAGAAATATGGCATTAGCTTTCCTTATGTGGATAAGTGTAATACCCTGTATTCTTAATGATTTTAATTATGGGAATAATTGACTTAAAAATGGGAAATTTATTTAAAATCAATTCGAATTTATATAGATAATTACTAGAATGACGAGAGTTGGTATTTATTAATGTGAATTATGTTGAATATCACTTAGTGAGTAAAGTAATATGTGATTATGAATTTATTTAAATTTTTGCGAGTGAATAATACGACATTTATGGGAAATTAAGTTGGCACGTGTGTGTCAGCCGTGTCAGGACTAAAATTTATGGAATAAAAGTAAATTATTTATAAGTCACTCATATGGTCATTTAGAGTGTGCCAAAGTCACCAGAAGGGTCGAGATAGTCAGAAAATTTTATCCAGGGGTTTAGTTTGGGTTCCATGACATTTTAGGCCAAATCGGCATCCAGGGAGGGTATTTTAGACATTTTAATTTTTGAAGTAATTAAACCCACAAAATTATTAAGGCTATATAAGCTATTAGGTTTGATGATTAGGTTTTTATCAAACACAAAACTAAGGAGGCAGTACACGTAGAAGAGGAGGAGGTTACCGAAGGAGAAAACAACCAATTTTAGGCTTCTTGCACCACCATCACCACCAATGTGTAGATCGGAAGACGAGGAACATGATTTTGCACATCTTCACTAAAGGCTAAGACCTACTATATTAAGGAAAATATTATTCTTGCTTAAATTCATCTAGATAAATTATCCTTGTTAGTAGAATATGATTAAGAATTAAATTAGGTGAATGTAGAGGACACATTTTGGATTAAATCATATTTTAGGTAGGGTTCATGATTAGGATTGAAGCACTATTATGGAAAAAAATTTAATACATTCTGGGAATCTTTATGTAGAGAATTCAGAGTTTTGATCATGTTCTTTAAGAAAAGCCATAAACTAGGGTTCTTGAGAGTTAAATTAGAATTCAATTGAAAGTTAATGAATCTTGACGTTTACATGATTCTTGTACATTAGAAATTGTCTATATGTATTAATTTAATGTTTAGCACCTTCGTTTTGGATTTTGGGGATGAATTAAGAAGGTTTTAGATAATTTTGGTTGAGGAAACCCATAGCCTTAAATTGTAGAAAAACCAGGGTGATACATGTTCGATCGATCGATCGACTGATCGATCGATTGGCCCATTTATTCGATCAATCGAGTCCCCTAAAATTTGTGACTTATTTTCCTCTTTAGTTTTGATTCAATCCCAACTTTTAAGAGCCCTTAATGTTGATTAATTGAATATAATGGGACTTAGGGAAGGTTAATAGAATTATGGTTAAGGCTCGAAAAGTATTATTATGTATGGGATTGAATGGGGAGATTTACGAGTGTTTTCGAATGCGTTTTGATTGGAAATTTGATGAATTGGGGTTTAATTCGGATAAATGATGACTTAGGGTAAATACGAGCAGTAGGGGGACACTATAGTACTGAAATAACCAAAGGAATAATTGGGTGACTTCGTAAACATTTGGTATAGGGAAAGGTACTTGAATTTATATGACGAGAGTTATGGCGTTAATTAAATTTATGTATGATATAGGTGTAATAAATACAACGTGTGAGACTTGTAATATGGGATGTATGTATACCAATATTGAACGTATAAATACTTAGGTTGTGTGAATACCTATTGTATGGATTTTTACGTGTATGACATACCTACCATACTTGCTATCGTCGGGAGGTCTTGAAGGGGACAATCTTGTCTTGAGGAGCCCTTTGCGGGGGGGGGGGGGGGGGGGGGGATTATAGATTTGTACCTCAGAGCATAGGATCTAAGTAGAACTTATCCATGAGTGGATAAGTTTAGGTTATACGGATGCGTAGGTGTGTGCCTATTACACCATAGTCCATGTTCGCCTCCAGTTTGTGTGTAGGTATGTGTGTGACCCATTACACCGTTGTCCATGTTCACCTCCAGTTTGTGTGTGATTTGTTTTTACGATTCCTGAGAGGTACGGAATCGATAGTCCTTAATATGTACGTGAGATACCGGAACTTGATAGCAGAGTATGTACGCACCATTAGTTTCACCTATGTTCAGTGCGGTATTAAGATATATTATAATAGTGATATATATATATATATATATATATATATATACACACACACACACACACACACACACACACAACGTGTTTATTCTACTGTGTTGTTTAGTAGAACAGAATGATGAAACCAATATATTTTAAGTGTGTAAGAACTTAATAGACTAATGAGATACTTGGAATCAATTAACAAAATATGAGGAACTACATAACGTATATTTATATAATACGGGTGGACACAATTGGTTAGTTTTCATAGATGGAGAACTATTAAAATCTAGTTAGGTGGGGCAACGTAACTAGGAAGGGTAATAATTATGCTTTAGGTGTGCACAATAGTTGACAGGTGAGAATCTCAAGTGAGACACGTGACTAACATATATATAATTATTTGATATTTATGACTTTAAATACTTGTTGTTTTAAAATAGTTTTCAACTCGAGATTTCACCCCCTTTTTATTTAAAATCCATTTTTTTGTAAAATATCTTTAGGTGCCGAGCAACAAGGACGCCAAGCATAGGAGTTCCATTCAGTTGACGTGCTATAGCCGTTGTGAAAATTATAGGACCTCGGTACTAGACGCCTTCATATTTTATCCTCGATTCATTCAGAGTTATTTATTCCAGTCAGGGCATGTTGCCCATTCTTATTTAGAGATTATTGTTTCAGACGTTCATTTATATTTCAGTTTTGGGGACTTATTTCATTTCAGATTATTGTAATTGGGGATTTAGACTCGAAGTGTTTACTCCAGACTCGGTTTATTTCATTATGTCGTTTTGATTCCTGTGAGATTTTTATTGGATGGTGGATTTTTAGTTAATCATTTAATTGTTTGCATGTTATATTAAAAAGATAAAATTTGACGTCTAATTTTTAAATACTAGCTGGTTAGTAATTAACAAAATTTAATGCTAAGACTGATCCAACGAGATATTTTGTTTTAAATTTAATAAATGACTAATCACTCGATATTTAATTAGGCGGGGTGTCACAGGTGGTATCAAAGCATCAGGTTCTAGGGTCTTTAGGATCTGTGCGGCTTATTATGCTTCCAGCGTAGCTTTATTTTATGTAGATCCCTATATTTAGGACTGTTGTATTCATTAATTGTGCATTTTACGTCTTCAATTATTTTGAGATATTTACTGTGGACTTGTAATGCTTCTCTCTCATCTCAGATGCCTCCCTGACGTGCACAGAGAGCCCGTAGAGGTGTAGAGCCCGAGCCTCAGCTAATTCAGGCCCAGGGTACTATGAATGCTATCGAGGTTGCCACGATAGTGGCATAAGCGGTAAATGCAACTTTAGTAGTCGTACAACAAGCCCCACCCTAGGCATAGGAAGTGGCCCCAACACTAGCTCACGAGTTCCATTCTTATTGGAAGCGAGTCAGAGATGCCTTCCAAAATCCACATCTTATGGACTTTACATGGGGTTTCGATGTTGTAGTAGTGAGCCAATAGAATAAAGACATCTAATGGCACTTGAGGATGTACAAGTGCACCTAGGTACATAATAAGATAGTAACAACTTTTTAGCTGGTGGGAGAGGCACTTCAGTGGTGGGAGTATATTACCACTATTGAGGAGAGAGATAATTTGACCATTCAGGACTTCTGGGTGCAGTTCGACCACAAATATTTGAGGCAAAAATTACTAGACCTCACCCAAGAAGGGAAGACCGTTGAGGAGTATAAGGAGGAGTTTATGAGATTGATTAATCTGGTGCCAGATGAGGTACCTACTGAGGGGAAGAAAATTCAGATGTTTATGGACGGATTGACTTGGAGGATTCGTCATACCTTTTAAGCAATCTTTTATTGGGTACATATACTAATGTGCTTAGTGATGCCATACTACACTTCCAGTATCACCGCTTCCATTTGAAGGGAAGAAAATGAGTAGGGGAGTCCAGCCAGAAAGGTAAGACATGGAGTAATGGTGCCAGTGGGGCACAACTAGCTCAGGGTCAGCAGAGACAGGGTGAACAGAGTTTCCATCAGGGGAAAATGCAAAGAGGTTCAAATCAGGTGACCTCAGGCAGGGACAGGGAGATTTTAAGCAGGTACAACTGCCCTTTTAGCAGGGCTAAGGGAGGGGTGGTAACGACCATCAGTGCCGAGGACAACAGGGTCAGAGAGGGGGAACTTTATGGATAAATGCTTTGTATCTTGAAATATTAGCCATAAGAAATAGGAGTATCCTGAGAAGGGCAGGGCCCCACAGTAGTAGTAGGGTTCCCCACAAAAACCCCAGCGACCTATCTTCCCAGCCACCCTTCCAGTGCCACCATAGATTCTAGCCTTACTAACCATTCTAGTAGTTCTAGTTCAGCAGGGATAGCTACATTATGGGCATGTTTACAACGTCCATTAGTCCGTAGTTCCCCAGGCTCCACCCGCGGTTGAGGGTATGTTTTATATCCAAGGGACTTTAGGTTGGATATTATTTCATACAGGGGCTTCACACTCTTTCATTGCCACTAGATTTGAACGTGCCACTGGATTATTAGACATGGTAGATAGTACGATTATAAGTATAAATTCAATACTGGGCTATGGGTCACTGATATTCTTTATATATCGGGGCGTGGCTATAGAGTTAGGGAGATTTATTTTACCCCTCGATATGCTTGTATTAGATATGTCCGAGTATGATGCTATTGTTGGGATAAATTGGCTAGTTACGTATAGGGCCATGATTGATTGTTATAGTCATAGTATTGTGTTCGTCATACCGGGTCAGGATATGTTTTTATTGGCGATGCCTCGTCCTGAGGGAGGTTCGTCCACCCATTTATATTATATAGAGGATGAGACCCTTAAGGAGGTGGTGATTCCACTTTATTCGATTCTAGTTATTCATGAGTTCACTAATGTCTTTCAGGACATACCAGGGCTACCCCCTAGTGGAGACATAGATTTTGTGATAAACTTGATGCTAGGCGCTCGACTAATAGCCTGTCCACCTTATCGTATGGCTCCAGTAGAGATGACGGAGTTACACAATCAGATCAAGCAGCTATTGGGTTATAGCTTCATCCGTAGGAGTACCTCACCTTGAGGGTGCTCCCATACTGTTCGTAAATAAAATAGATGGGTTATTATGATTGTGTGTTGACTACCGAGAGTTGAATAAGGTCATGATACGGAATAAGTATCCGTTACTTTGAATCGATGACTTATTCGACCAATTAAGGCGTTCTCCTTACTTCTCGAAGATAGACTTGAGGTAGGGATATCATCAGTTAAATATCCGAGATCAGGACGTATCTAAGATTGCATTATTTACTAGATATGGGTCCTATAAGTTCAGGGTTATGCCATAAGGGCTAACTAACACACCGGATGTATTTTTGGACTTGATAAATAGGGTGTTCAGAGAGTTCTTAGATCAATTTGTCATTATCTTCGTGAATGGCATCCTGATTTATTCCCAGACTGAGGAGGAGCAAGCCGAGAATTTGAGGAAGGTTTTTTAGACACTTCGTGAGCACAAGTTATATGCGAAATATGAGAAATGTGGGTTTTGGCTGAGATAGGTTCAGTTTTTAGGGGGGCTCATTATTTTCAAAAGAGAGATATTTGTAGATCCGAGGAAGGTGTTAGTAGTGAGGGAGTGGGGACAACCCATGACGTCGATAGAGATATGTAGTTTCTTGGGTCTAATAGGATACTACAGGTGATTTATTCAGGGATTCTCGAAGATGGCGGGTTCGTTGATTAATTTAACTTGTAAAGGGGTGACATATTTCTGGGATGATTCGTTCCGGTTGGCTTTTGATGAGCTACAGGACAAGTTGACTTCAGCACTAGTTCTAGCACTGCCCAGGACGGGAGTGGAATACCTCTTTTATACTGATGTGGCCTTACTAAGACTTGGGGGTGTGCTTCAGCAGGAGGATAAGGCTATAGCTTATGCTTACCGTAAGCTTAAGCCTCACGAAAGGAATTACCCCACCCACGACTTGGAGTTAGCGGCAGTTATGTTTTCAGTTTGGATATGGAGACATTATCTCTTTGGGGAAAAATTTCTCCAATTCAAAGATCAAGAGTCACTACAGTACCTTCACACGTGGCGGGAGTTGAATCTGCATCAGTGGTTGTGGCTTGAATTTATGAAAGACTATCAGTTTGATATCCATTATCACCAGGGGAAGGCTAACGTGGCAGCAGATGCATTGAGTTGTAAGCTACCAGGTGAGGTGGCCGAGGTGTGGAAGGTGAAATGAAAGGAATTGGGACATCAGTATGTAGTTGCCCGCTCATTCATGTCAGTGATGATGATTACACCTAAGATTGTTACTGGGGTGATATAGGCTCAGGCAACAGACTCGTTCTGTCAGGATTAGATCGTACAGCTTCTAGCCGGGGGACAGATTTGTATTATGTGAGTTCAAATGGGGGCTTACGCTTTAATGGCAGACTAGTAGTTCCAGAGGGGGAGGATTTATGACATGCGATAATGACGAAGTCGTACGGTTCATGATTTAGGGTACATCCTAGAGAGGATAAGATGTACCAGGATATGAGGCGATAGTACTGGTGGAGTTGAATAAAGAAGGACATCGCCAAGTTTATTTCGAAATGTGCCACTTGTCAGCTAGTAATAGTGGACCATCAGAGACCGCCAAGTCTCCTACAACCGTTAGAGATCCCTATGTGGAAATGGGAGAGTATTTCAATGGATTTCATCACATGGTTGCCTACATCATATAGGTATCACGATTCCATACGGGTGATTGTGGATCGACTGACCAAGTTATTTCATTTTTTGCCAGTTCGAACCGATTATACTACAGGATGGTACTCTTAGATCTTCATTGCCAAGATAGTGAGACTCCATGAGGTTCCCCTTGATATTGTGTCCGATCGGGATAAGATTTTTGTGTCAAGATTTTGGTAAAGCTTTCAGCAGGCCATGGGTACGGAGTTACGATTGAGTTCGGCCTATCACCCACAGACTGATGGGAAGATTGAACAAACAAATTAGATGTTAGAGGATATGTTGCGGATGTGTACCTTAGATTTTGGCGGGGGCTGAGAGCAATATCTTCCACTGGTGGAGTTTTCTTATAATAACTCTTACCAACTTACTATTGCATGGCTCCATTCTAGGCATTAAACAATAGGCCTTATCATTCTCCAGCATGTTGGATGGAGGTGAGGGACAACAAGCTACTTGGTCCATAGGTGATTCAAGATACCTCGATCAGGATTGAGATAATTCAAAGCAGAATAGGGGTTGCTCAGGATAAGCAGAAGAGCTATGCTGATGCCAAGAAGTTCTTCAGGGAGTTCAGCATAAAGGACTAGGTGTTCTTACGAGTATCTCCTATGAAAGGGATAATGAAGTTTGGGAAAAAAGGGAATTTGGCATCGAGGTATGTAGGGTCATTCCGTATTATTGCGCGGATTGGGCCAGTGTCTTACAGACTTGGGTTATCGGAGCACTTGCATAGGATTCATGACGTGTTCCATATTTCTTCACTGAGGAGATATCTTCGAGATGAGTTAGCCCACACTCATATTGCTTTAGAGGAGATTGATATATAACCTGATAATTCCTATGAGGAGGGGCATGTTGTTATCCTACATCGTAACGAGAGGAAATTCAGGTCGAAGATAGTACCATTAGTGCGTGTTCAGTGGCGACATCATAATACCGAGGAGTATACTTGGGAGCGTGTGGACCAGATGTGCAAAAAATATCTAGAGTTATTCTTGCCAGGTATACCTTTATTTTATTTTTTCGCATTTTGGGACGAAATTTTGTTATTAGAAGGGCAGTATGTAATAGCCCGTATTTTTAATGATTTTAATTATGGGATTAATTAACTTAAAATGGGAAATTTATTTTAAATTAATCAGAATTTATGTAGATAATTACTTGCGTGATGAGAGTTAGTATTTATTGATGTTAATTATGTTGAATATTACTTAGTGAGTAAAATAATATGTGATTATGAATTTATTTAAATTTTCGCGAGGAATAATACGACAATTATGGAAAATTAAGTTGGGATGCTTGTGTCAGCCATGCCGGGACTAAAATTTATTAAATAAAAGTAAATTATTTATAAGTCACCCATATGGTCATTTTGAGTGCGTCATAGTGTTCAGAAGGGTCCAAATAGTTAGAAAAATCTACCCAGAGGTTTAGTTTGGGTTCCGGGGCTATTTTAGGCCAAACCGACATCCACGGAGGGTACTTTAGACAATTTTATTTTTGGAGTAATTAAACCCACGAAATTATTAAGGCTATATCAGCTATTAGGTTAGACTATTAGGGTTTTATCAAACACAAAACTAAAGGGGCAGTAGAGGTAGAAGAGGAGGAGGTTCCCAAAGGAGAAAACCACCAATCTTAGGCTTCTTGCACTACCACCACTACCAACGTGTAGATCAGAAGATGAGGAACACGATTTTACCCATCTTCACCAAAGGATCAGACCTACTTTTTTAAGGCACGTATATTTCTTGCATAAATTCAGCTAGATAAATTATCCATGTTAGTAGAATATGATTAAGAATTCAATTACAGGCATGTAGAGGACAAATTTTGGATTAAATCATATTCTGGGTAGGATTCATGATTAGAATTGAAGCACTGTTATGAAAAAAGGAAATTTAATACATTTTGGGAATCGTTATGTAGATAATTTAGAGTTTTGATCATGTTCTTGAAGAAAAGCCGTAAATTACGGTTTTTGAGAGTTAAATTAGAATTAATTTCAAAGTTAATGAATCTTAATGTTTAAATCATTATTGTAAGTTAGAAATTATCTATATGCATTAATTAAATGTTTAGCACCTTCGTTTTGGAGTTTGTCAATCAATTAAGAAGGTTTTATAGATTTTTGGTTGAGGAAATCCGTGGCTTTAATATGCAGAAAAACTAAGTTTATACATATTCGATCGATAGATTGACCCAAGAATGTCGATCGATCGACCCATTTCTTCGATCGATCGACTCCCCTGAAATATGTGACTTATTTTCCTCTTTAGTTTCGATTAAACCCCAACTTTTAAGAGCCCTTAATGTTGATTAATTGAATATAATGGGACTTAGGGAAGGTAATTGGGGTTATGGTTAAGGCTCGAAAAGTATCATTATGTATGGGATTGAATGTGGAGATTTATGAGTGTTTTTGAATGAGTTATGATTGAAAATTTAATGGATTGTGCTTTTTTTTCGAATAAATGATGACTTAGGGTTAATACCAGCAGTGGGGGACACTATAGTACGTAATTAACCTAAGGAATAATTGGGTGACTTCGTAAACTTTTGGGATAGGGAAGGGTACTTGAATATATACGACGAGAGTTATGGCATTAATTAAATTGACGTATGATATACGGGTAATAAATACAACGTGTGAAACTTGTAATATAGGATGTTGTATATCAATATTGAACATATAAATACTTAGGTTGTGTGGATACCTATTGTATGGATTTTAATGTATACGACATACCTGCCATACTTGTTATCCCCGAGAGGTCTTGAAGGGGACAGTTTTATCTTGAGGAGCCCTTCCGGGGGGATTATATATTGGTACATCAAAGTATTGGATCTAAGGAGGACACCAAACATTGGAGTTCCATTCAGTTGATGTGTTGTATCTGCTGTGAAAGTTACAAGACCTCGGTACTTGACGCCACCATATATTATCCTCGATTCATTCAGAGGTATTTATTCCAGTCAGGGCATGTTGCCCATTCTTATTTCGACATTGTTGTTTCAGACATTCATTTATATTTCAGTTTTTGGGACTTATTTCATTTCAGATTATTGTAATTGGGATTTAGACTGGAAGTGTTTACTCCAGACTTGATTTATGTCATTATGTCATTTTAATTCCTATGAGATTGTTATTAGATGTTGGATGTTTAGTTAATCATTTAATTTCTTGCATGTTATATTAAAAAGATAAATTTTGACATGTAAATTTTTAAATACTAGTGGTTAGTAATTAATAAAAGGTTTCGACAATGATGCTAAGACTCATCCAACTGGATATTCTATTTTAAATTTAGTAAAGGACTGATCACTCGGTATTTAATTGGGCAGGGTGTCATAATAAGACAATTCAATTACATGACATGATAAGACCATACTTTGTATACTTTATATAGGTGTAATGGTCTTTCCATTTATGAGACCACTTTCCATAGGTTGTGTCTTTATTACCCAGTGGAAGGATTGTTTTCCTTACAAAATTTCCTTCTTTAAAGGAGATTTTCTTTACTCTTTCGTTGTAACTATAAACCAATTTCTTTCTTTTGGGAAAAAATAAATTTAATTTCATAACCGTTTCTTCGTTTATGTTTTTTATTTCCATGTGCATAGACTGGTCATAACCTTCAATTATCAACTCATTTTATGATTCAACCTTTAATAAATTTAATGTGATCTCCACTATCAGTATAACATCATGTCCATAAGTCAAGTCATAAGGCTTTGTCATTGTAATTAACCTTTTAGACCTCCTATATGCCCATAAGACTTTAGGCAAGTAATTAGTCCAATATAGTCAAATTCATGTTTAAAATTCATTGGTCTAAAATTCTTATTTTACTCCAATTCATTTGTCTAAAATTCAAATTTCTCCCAAAAGTTTTCTCCTTGAAAAATCTCTATCACACTCCATATTTAACTCTTTGACTTTTGTCACAATTAAATATAAATCAAGTTCTAAAACATCAATGGAATAATGATTAAGGGAAATAGAATCAACAATAGAATTCCTAAGCATGGAGAAAAATATCCAGAGTGTCCGATTTTATGCCAAAAAGTGCAAACATAAGGTTCACGGTGAACCACCATAGGATGAGATTTAGGAACAATTCTCGACTTTGTTGATTATTGAACAACTTGTAACAAAATTTTCTCAAATGATCCTTTTGTGTGCAAGTGTAATGTTGGGAAGATCATTTTAAACTTTCTTAACCTTTTACAAAACTATGATCCATGAAAACATTTTGGTCATTTCCTTTTTTGGTCAAAACACTTGAAGATATAAACATATTTGTCTTCAAATCTTGATTTTTATTATTCACATTCAAAAAGAATTGAACCGTTCTCATTGGTTTATGTGTTGTTGTTTTTTTTACAAAACTTGTCTTAGATTGAGAAGAACAAGGCACAAATTTGCAAAAACCATAACCACACTTATCATATTTAAGTTGAGTTATTTATAAAAATATTTTGTCAAGTTTCTTTAAACGATATCAAATTTAACTATCTTTGACATGGATAATTCATTTTCAAGTGATGTGATTTTATTCTCAAAGTCACATTTGGACACTTCACAGATTTGAAATCGCGTCTTAACATTTTTAGGTGTAAAAATTTAGTCATTTTTCTCTTCCTCAGTCAACTCAAATTTCTCAACAAGACTTTTACTTTAAATTTTTTGATTTTTCAACGATTCATTTTTCCCTTTCAAAGTGTTCATATCTTTATTCAAAACATAAGTGAAGTCCAAGAGCTGAACTTTTTCTTTACATATATCACAATTTCTCTTAAGTCATCCTTTTGAATGAAAAGTTTGCTGGAATCATCGAGTTTCTAAACCAAAAAAGCATTTTTATTTTCAAATAACTTGAGTGTGTCAGCCAGTTTATCATTCCTCTTTTGCCTTTTGAGAGATATTTTCATGATCTTGTGATATTTAATATTTAAATTCCACCATGTTCATCATCACATTAATCATCATTCACATGAGAAATCATGCTATCAATACTAGAGATCTTACGAGAAGAATAACTACAATTATGGTCAATTTTGGAAACTAAAAACTTTGATAGATCTATATCTTCACAAAAGATCTATCATGACATGTACTCGTATAATTAGGACAAACAAAGTTTAACATCCTAGCACCCATATTTACTTCAAAGTCAATGATCAAATAGTCACACAAACAAAACTAGCACAAGCAAAAAGCGAGTAAGGCACAAAATCATAAAAATAAACACAAAATAACAAATAATGATCGAACTCTGCATATTAATCCCAATAAGAGAAATCGAGCTTTGATACTAATTAAAAGCATGGAAAATAGGCATGCTAATGTCCTAGAGGAGGGTTGAATAGGACAAACTCAGAATTCATGGTTAATTTAAAATTTTCTTATTTAAATATTAAACAACTAGGGATGTAAACGGATATTCGAAAATCTGCAACCGTTCGATATCCGAATCCGAATTAGAGTATATTTATTCGAAAAAATGATAACGGATACGAATACGAATACTCTATAAAAATATTCGAGAAAACGGATACGGATACAGATAATACTAGTACCGCCACAGATAATCCGTATCCGATGTGGAGTATCCATTTTATCGGATATTCGTATCCATCAAACATATGTTTATAATATTACTAATAATATTAGTATTAGTATTACTAATAAAATAATATTCAAAAAACCTTAATTGTTTATTCCCTAAAATAAAAGAATCACATATTCCACTTAAAATTAAAATACCCTAAACTCATTATTTTGTCGGATATATTATAAAATGCCATATATTATTATTTTACTGGGTATATTATCATGGAGTTACACTAAAGTTACAATAAACCCTATCACACACAACATACACCCACTAAAGAATATATACTCCACTCAAAACAAAAAAACCTTAATTTCATTTCATTTCTCTTTCGTACAAAACAAGAGAAAAGAAACCCTCATTTCACTCCATTAAAAACCCGCATTCCGCAACTTCCACCTTCGCCTAATCAACCTCGCCACTTCCACCTTCTCCTCATTCCTCCTACAATAAAAAGTTAGCAACAACAGGTACATACAACCTAAAAATACAAATATATAACTGTATTTATATATTGTTCATGTGGTTGTTCATTAGTTTCCTTAATTATAAATAAATATAGGAGAAAAACAAAAAAGTAAAGAGACAGTTTTGATTGTGATCATAACTGAAGTTAACAACAGGTATATTATATACAAAATAAAAATGTATACTTATTAAAATAAAACTATCAGTATGTTTTGAAGACTAAAAGGTCCATGAGGTTATCATTCTCAATAAATTTGATTTAATCTAAAAGGTGCATATTTATATCAACTGTTTTGGAATGCTACTCTTATTTTTGTTTTTGGATGGCTTTAAGCTTATATGGTTGTAAAGTATGGAAGGATTTAAGCCATATTATCATTATGGAATGCTACTATTATTATGGAACCCATAATGTTTTATGTTAGGTGGTAGTAATTTTGTTATATATTTATTTGGATTGGATTGAATATGTTAATAGTTATTTTTTGCGATGGCTAAACAATGTAAATGGATATGTATATTATCCGAATATGGGGTATCCGAGCGGATACAGATAAGGATAGTTGTTTTAACTATCCGAGTGGATACGGATAGTGCATCCAGATAGCGGATACGGATATGGAAAACATGGTATCCGATTTGTATCCGTCCGTTTACCACCCCTATAAACAACAATTGCTTTGTACAATAAAATCCAACTTAGGAAAATTAATAAATATTGTTGATACCAAATTTAGTCTACTGACATGGCTCAATTAAGTGGAGACACGTGGAAATCTACGTGGTAATAACAAACACTTCTGAATAACACCTTGACTTCGAGGAACTCAATTTCCCCGACCAACCCAGATACTTCGAGCAGTAGGTGCTCTCCGAGGAACTTTACTGCACCGAGCAACTCATGGATACCGAGATACTTAGACGGTCCGAGCAGCTTAGGCGGTCCGAGATGCACCTCGATCAGAGCATTTATTACCAGACAATTAAGAGGATTAAATGCGCATTAAATGCTGATTATTATCATACAGATGTATACGCTTATTGAACATCTATGTATTATCCTTTCACATGTACAACCTCAGGGCTATAAATACATTGTATCATCCTCATTGTAAGGGGACTCGAAATTTCTTGGTAAAAACCTTATTATCGAGAATTCTCAAACACTCAGCAATAACAAAAAACAGTGGACGTAGGCCATTCTTTTAAGGCTGAACCACTTTAAAAATTCTTTTGTCTTATTTATTTTATCTGTGATTAAATAATTAGAGATAATCTAATTTTTTACATCAACAGATTGGCGCCGTCTGTGGGAAAACGACTGTAATTATCGTTTTTCACCAAAAAACAATTCATTATCAATGGCTGACAATCCTGAATCCAGCAATCGAAACGTTGGAAACCCCCCAAATCCATATGCTCCTCCAAATGTCCAAGATCTAGCTGGAATTATGGCCAGTTTGGCTCAAGGCCAAACAGCCATGCAAGAAACTATGCGACAACTCATGCAAACTTTCCAGGGTGGAGCGTCAACCAAGTCAGGACAACGAAGTGTTCAAAGAAATACTCGTTTACTTTCTTCACACATTAGGTAAAGAGATTCATATCGCACTGAGAAATCTGATGATTTTTCTTACCAACCGGGTCGAACTTCATCAGTACGAGCCACAGATACTGAACGAAACATCACTCTCTCTCCAGAAAGGATTAGTGCATTGGAAAGACTAAGTAGGATCTCTCCTTTTGATCAATTGGGCCCTAGAAAGAATAAAAGTCCTCCTAAGGCTACGTCGAGAAACTTTCGACGACCATTTGATCTAAGAGAGGGTTCTGCCCAATCACAACCAGTTGCTCGACAAGATAGATCCCAGGAGGTGAACTCAACACAATCAGTTGCTCGAACCAACAGGCCCGATGAGGGAAATGATGCGTGGAAAGGCTATATTCAGTGGTTGGAGGATAGATTAGGGGAAATGGCTAAGGCCAAGAATCCTCTACAAAGAACTTTTGTCCAAGGGACACCTTTTGTCCCGGCAATTGTGGATTTCCCACACCATCAAAGTTCAAAGCACCTATTGTGACTCCTAAATATGATGGAAAAACCGACCCTATTCTTCATATAGAGCAATACCAAGCTGCTGCCGACATCTATGATGTGCCAGATGAAATGAGATACAGGGCATTCTCGGGAACTCTTACTGGATCTGCTCAAATATAGTACAATAATCTTCCTCGGGGTAAGATTTCAACTTTCTTTCAACAGCCGAGCTCTTCATTGGAAACTTCTATTTTGGAGCAAAATCGGTTAAAAGAGTAGCACACTTGTTAAGTGTTAGACAAAAAGAAGGTGAGAGCACCAGGGATTATATAACTCGTTTCAATAACGAGAAACTCGAAGTTATTAATTATGAGGAAAAGACAGCGATTACTGCTCTGATGAGTGGGATGTTGCCCAACAAGTTGTACTATACTTTGGCCAAAGATCCACCCAAAACCATGTCAGAACTGATGGAAAAAGCGGCCAAGATCATGAATGTCGAGGAGGCTATGGCTGCGAAGAAGAACATGGACACCAAAGAGACCAAGGTGGAGGTTGATAAGGCTAAAAAGAAAGAGCATAAGAACAATGGTGGTGACAAGCAGTCAAAAACAAAGCCATCATGGGAGGTATTAAAGAAATTTGAAAATTATACTCCTTTGAAGGTAGACATCAACCATGTTTTAGAAGAAATCAAGAATAACGAGGAACTAAACTGGCCTGAGAAAATGAAGTCGGATCCTGACAAGAGAAATAAGGCCAAATACTGCGAGTTCCACAAAGATCATGGCCACACGACCAAAAATTGCATAGCTCTTCAGAATGAGATCGAAGCACTCATTAGACGAGGAAAACTGTCAAAATATATTGATCGTAGAAATGAAAGAAGAAGCAGCGACCGAGCAAGGCAGAGGTCTAGATCTCCTCGTCGATCAGAAGAAAATAAGAAAAGAGATCATGAAGATGATCCAGAAGACGACCCTGATCTCCCCAAGAAACGAAGACATCCAGAATGTGAGGTATTTTCAATTCGTTTTTAATCATTTGATTGTAACGTTATTACAGGTGGAGATGCAGGAGGTGGGTACCTTAATGCGAAAAGGAAAGCTTACCTCAATGAAGATCAAGCTTGTTCATACATTCAGCGAATAAATCTAGTTGAGGATGATCGCCCGAGGAAGGTGAATAAATAAAAATTAGTCATTGATTTCTCCAAGAACGACCTTGCAGGTGTACTATATCCTTATGATGATCCACTGGTGATCAAAATGAGGATGAAGGAAGTAATAATCTCAATAGTACTGGTGGATATTGGTATCTCGGCGGATATCATGTTCTACTCATGCTTCGATAGTTTAAATATGAAGTTGTCTCAATTAGAACCGTAATACATGCCCCTCCTTGGGTTTACTGGCGAGAAAGTTTTTCCACTTGGGATGATCAAGTTGGATATGTTCATTGGCACATGGCCCGCTTATCGAATAGAAAGAGTACGTTTCTTTGTGATGGATAAGAATGTCCAGTTAGCTTATAATATCATTATGGGAAGGGTAGGATTGAAGAAGTTCGAAGTAGTACCATCTACGGTACATCAATGCCTGAAATTTCCAACTAATTTTGGAGTAGGAGTTGTAAAGGGTGACCAAAAAGTAGCTCGGGAATGTTACTACTCATCTGCTGAGCAGGAAGAACTGGAGGAATATAGGAAAAAGACTACTACCTACCAAGTGGATGAAGGTGCAGAGATTGAAACATTGGATCCTAGAGACGAATCGCAGCTCATGAAAGGTCAGGTGGTGGAAGCTACTAAAAATATCATTCTGGACGACGAACACCCGGAACGAAAAACTCAGATAGGTTCGTTGTTAGATGCCTCATTGAAATAGGAATTGATAGTTTTCCTAAAAAGCAGAAAAAAAACTTTTTCTTGGAGTCATGAGGATATGCCAGGAATAGATCCAAATTTCTTATGTCACGAACTCAATGTGAATAAGGAGATCAAGCCAGTGAAGTAGAGACGAAGAGTGTTCAGCCCCGAGAAGAACCAAGCCATACAAGAGGAGGTCAAAAAGCTCCAAAAAGCTTACTTTATTGACGATGTCAAATATCCAGACTGGTTGGCAAAGTAGTAATGGTGAAGAAGAAAAATAATAAATGGAGGATGTGTGTAGATTTAACTGACCTTAACAAGGCATGCCCGAAGGATCATTTTCCTTTGCCCCGAATTGATCAATTAGTGGATGCTACCTCAGGACACGAGTTGTTGAGCTTCATGGATGCTTATTCTAGTTACAACCAGATTAAAATGAAACCTGAAGACAGGGAGAGTACCTCTTTCATTACCCCTAGGGGAACTTATTGTTATAATGTTATGCCTTTTGGTTTGAAATATGCAGGTGCAACATATGAGCGGCTGATGAACAAGGTGTTTGCAGAACAAATCAGTTGCAATATAGAAGTTTATGTTGATGATATGCTGACAAAGAGCAAGAGAGATGCTGACCATCTAATTGACTTAGGCCAGATCTTTGATCAACTATATAAATATCAAATGAAGTTGAATCCAACAAAGTGCATATTCGGAGTACGAGAAGTCATGTTCCTCGGGTATATTGTCAACCAACGAGGTATTGAAGCAAACCCTAAAAAGATCAAAGCTCTATTAGGGTTGCGATCTCCAACAACGAAGAAGGAAGTACAAAGTCTCACAAGGCGAGTGGCAGCACTTAACAGATTTGTATCATGAGCAATGGATAGATGCCTTCCATTATTCAAAACACTCCGAAAAATGTTTGAATGGAATGAAGAATGCGAGAAAGCCTTTCAAGAGTTGAAGAAATATCTGGGAGCACCTTCACTATTGTCCAGGCCAGTGATGGGAGAAAGATTATACTTATATCTGGCAGTTTCAGAAAATGCAGTTAGCTCGGCATTAATAAGAGTGGAGGATGGAGTGCAAAAACCAATTTATTACACTAGTAAGGCCTTTCGAGGAGCAAAGATCAGATATCCAAGACTGGAAAAGTTGTCATTGGCGCTGATCGAAGCGAGTAGAAGAATGAGGCCATATTTCCAGGCTCATACCATAGTCGTGTACACCGATATGCCGTTGAGGCAAGCTCTTCATAAGCCAGAAAAATCAGGGAGATTGATGTATTGGGCAATAGAACTCGATGAATATGATATAATTTATGAGCCTAGATCGGTACTAAAAGGGCAGGCAGTAGCATATTTTATAGCAGAGTTCACCTACCCTGATACCTCCGAGAAGCAAAAGCCAGATACCGACCAACATGTGGATGTTACAGGATCATCGAATTTAAACCCCGATCAACTTACGCTGGTCGACGAACAAAAGAAGTTGGTCGACGAGCAAGAGAAGTTGGTCGGCGATCAAGAGAAGCTTGCCGATGAGCAGCAAGAAGCGCTGGATGAGGACAAAAGGAAGCAATAAATATTTCACCGAGGAACTCTGTCCAATCAAAAATTTGAAGACGAGGTACCTATATGGAACCTATATGTGGATGGCTCATCTTGCACTACAGGTTGTGGGGCGAGGATTGTTTTAAACAGCCCGGATGAGGTCGATATGGAATATGCTCTGCGCTTCCAATTCAAAGCTTCTAATAATGAGGATGAATATGAAGATATGATTGCAGGCCTTAATTTGGAAAAAACCATGGGGGAAGAGGAAGTTATTGTATTCAGTGACTCGTAATTGATCGTAAATCAAATACTGGGAGTATATGCAGCCAAAGGAGAATTAATGATCAGGCATCATGCAAAAGAGATGGAAATTTTATCAAGTCTAATAGTAGTGTAGATAAATAGAATACCAAGATTGGATAATGCCTGAGTAGATGCCTTAGCTCGTTTAGCATCATCCACACGCACCGAGCTACGGAGAACAATCCCAATTGAAGTCTTGGCTAGTTGGATCATAGATAAAGATCTTATGATGAACTTTATTACCCTTGATTTAGGACCATCTTGGATGGATCCTATCAAGACATATATTGAACAAGGGTATTGGCAAACTGATAAACTCACAGCCAAGAAACTAAAGTTTAAAGTTACTCGTTATGTATTAACCCACGGTGTTCTATATAGACGAGGAATTATAGCTGGCTTGCAGAGATGTGTACATCCCGCCGAGGTGAAAGACTTGATCGAAGAAGTCCATGAAGGGTCTTGTGGAGCCCATGTAGTAGGTCGGACACTTCTGCAAAGGATAATGACGCAGGGATACTATTGGCCGACATTGAGGGCAGATTGCATAGCCTATGCAAAAAAATGTGACAAATGTCAACTCTTCTCCACTATCCGAAGAACTCCCCAAGCATTGTTGACACCCATTACTTTCCCTTGGCTATTTGCCATGTGGGGAATTGACTTGGTTGGGCCACTTCCAACGACCAGAGGAAGATTTAAATATCTCATCGTCGCAGTGGATTACTTTACTAACTGGGTGGAAGCCGAGCCTCTTGTCAACATGACGTACGAAAAAGTGTACCAATTTATTTGGAAAAATATCATCTATAGATATGGTCTTCCCTATGCATTCATCACCGACCATGGAACATAATTTGATAATGAGGAGTTCGTTGCATACTGTCATCAGTCGAACATACTAAAAACCCACTATGTACCAAGCCATCCCCAAAGCAATGGGCAAACTGAAGTGACGAACAGGACACTGCTGAATGGCTTGAAGAAAAGATTAAATGATGCAAAGGCAAATTATATCAGCGAGCTACATTCTATACTATGGGCTTATCGTACTACTCCCCGAGCAACAAAAAGAAAATCTCCATATATGCTGGCATTTGGAAGTGAAGCTGTAATACCTGCCGAACTGGGCCTCCCAACACACCGAGTACTGAACTTCAATTCCCCTATCAGCGACTTGATGAGAAGGTTAGACTTGGGCATGCTCGAGGAAGTTAGAGAAGAAGCAGCCATCAGGAATGCTACTTACCAGCAACGAATAGCTTTGTTCTACAACAAGAGAGTGAATAAATGAAACCTGAAAGAAGGGGACTATGTGCTGAAGAAAGTAATTCAAAAACACAATAAACTGGAAGCTAACTGGCATGGGCCCTACAGAGTAACAGAGGTTGTTCGACCAGGGACATATAGAATTGAAACTTTAGAAGGGGAGGAGTTTAAATCTTCGTAAATATTATCAGTAGTCTCATCTTTATGTAATGCAGTTTTCTTCGATATGAATAAAGTTTTGGTTATTTCCCCTAATTCTCTCTTTTTGTTGAAAATTTTTCGGAGTACTAGTGCTGCACATTACGCATCAAGCCCAGAAATACCAACTCCGGTTGGTTCAGAAGAAAATCCACCAACTATAAGTTGGTCGGGAGTAAACATTTCCCAGAAATACCAACTCCGGTTGGTTGGGAAGAAAATCCACTAACTATAAGTTCGTCGGGAATAAAAATTTCCCAGAAATACCAACTCCGGTTGGTTGGGAACAAAAATTTCCCAGAAATACCAACTCCGGTTGGTTGGGAAGAAAATCCACCAACTATAAGTTGGTCGGGAATAAAAAAATTATCAACTAAGGTTGGTCGAGAACGAAAGACACCAACTCCGATTGGTCGGAAACAGTTGGTTATGGCATTTTAAATAGTTGGTCAAAAAATGAAATATCATCAACTCTGGTTGGTCAACAAATGATTATCATCAATTTAAGATAGTCAACAATAAATTTTCACCAACTTTAGTTGATCATCAATTTAAAGTAACACAAAATATTTCTATCTTTTTAATAGATATACGTGCACATTCATTAGTAAATAAAAAGAAATCTTTTACAAAATATTTCCAAGACAATCGAAATTGCAAGTAAAACTAGAAGTCTTTCATTAAATCTAGAGCAAAATACATCGAGAATGAAATAAATATTAATTATTACATCAAGATTCCTATTCTATTGGTTTCTTCCCCTCTGCTTTTGAAACAGATTCCTCGCCAGCAGGAGGATCGTCTAAAGCATAAGGGGAATTTATAAAATTAAGGTCTTTGAGCCTCCTGATGTTCATCACAGATGGCCGATCGAGTATATGCTCTAGGTGAGATATCTCAACATTGGAATGGAGACTGTAATCACCAAGATATTTGGAAATCAAACAGTGAGGGATTGCCCGAGTAGGAATCCAGCTCATGTCGAGTTTGAATGGTGGCACTGGCAGGTCAAGCAACCCAGAATTATAGTAATCCCATAAATAGTGACCTTGTTCCAACTGTAGCACACCCAAGGCATTTAACCATCCTTGCTTATACCCCTCGTTATTCGACTGCTGAATCTGGTCATCGAGGTGATAGAGGGATTCATTATATCCAGCCACCCAAAATTCTCTAGGTTGCTTGTGGAATTGATAAGTCAACCTTTCCAGCTGCTCGTGGAGATTTTGTACAAAAAGTTCTTTATTCTCCAAGGCATACTTTTGTGTAGAGAGCTGCTCATCCAAATTCATAATTTTCTTGGACATCTCTGCTAATGCTTGATTTTTCACCATTAGCTGAAAGGCCTGATTCTACAAAGCTGATTGAGTTCTTTGTTCTTCAATAGTAAGCTGAGCAGCTCTTGCTCGTCCCCAAGAACCTCTTGCTCGACCGCGAGAAGAAGTAGAGGCTCCAGTTCTCTTCAAAGTCTCCAATTCGTCTCTCAAATTGGAATTTTCGACCTCTAAGAAAGAGAAACCCTCGTCATTGACAGGGACTAAGGCGTTCGAAGAAGATGCTGTAGATTTCAACTGAGATATCTCTCCTCGCAGGTTATTGTTTTCCTGCTCCAGCAACTTAGCTATCTTCCTGTGCTCTTCGACCTCGGTCTTCAAAGTTCTCTCCCTCACATCATAGGCAACAATCAATCTATCATATCCTTTATCAGCACTTAGTTGCTGATACTTCTTCTCATATCCCTGGTACAAAAGGGATGTAGACTCCTTGTATTGTTGTTGAAGCTCCTCAAGAGTTCCCTGGAGGTCTTCAATCATTTCATAATACGCTACATTGTTAGCCACTGCCCGGTCGAGCAGACACTTTAAATACTGGTAGGCTTCAACTGCTTGCTCCGAAGCATCTTGACTGAGGATATCAACGATTTGAGTTTTAGTCATATCTGTATGACCAGATTTGAAGTACTCATTGCATTGTCTCAACAATTTTGTATCATGAGCTGACAAGAGTTCCATTCTAGCCATAAACTAGTAAAGAAAAGAGATGGAAAGAATCAATAAAATGCTGACAGAGCGAGAAGAAGAGAATCAACAGTATGAACAATCAAAATTTCAAATTTTATTGCATCATAAAAGAGAAGTACATAGTTCAGAGTTACATTTAACAAAGAAAATAAAACAGAGAGAAAAGTCCAAACAACTCTACACCTTCTCTTTGTCTCCCAAAACTTTCTCGGGAGGCTGGGATGAAGAGGAAGGTTGCTCGGATGGCATAGAAGGTTGCTCGGTGGGTGCTGGAAGCTGCTCAGCTGAAATGTTGGTTAACTGGAGCTGCTCGGTAGGAGTAATTATTGGTTGGCGCTGTTCATAGCGGAGTTCAACAGTAGGTACTTGATCCCCGACCATCATAGAAGATTCCTCGGAGGCAGCTTCATCCTCTTCTTCTTCCCCGGGAGTAGGAGGGAGGTCAGGAATGTGTCGCTGAAACAGGTCAGAGTTCTCATCGACATTCATCTCTGTCAGAGAAGCCACTCAACCATCCCTGAAGTATTTGAGGTTGCCATACTCCATTTGTGAGACCATGGCAGCCAAACCCTTATTCCAACCTTTATCCCAGCCAGCACTGAAGGACTTTTTCACAACCAATTTTCTTTTCACTTTCTCCGAGAAAAGCTTCTCATACAAAAGCTCTTCAGTAGCCTTCAATTTATTCTCCACTTCTTCCTTCTGACGACCTACTTCACGAAGCCTGTTTAACTCTTCCTCAGCAGACTTGAGCTTACTTTCAAGCTCTCCAGCATTTTGGAGCTTCCCCTCGAGCTCTTTGTTCTTCTCATCCAAGTATTTTATTTTCTTTTCCAACCCCTTGGAGACTTCAAAAGCTTGATCCCTCTCCTGCTCGGTGGAATTAAGTTGTTTCTCCCAAGAAGCTTTATCATCGACATACTTCTGACGAGAATCTTTTAAAGACTGTGTCAGACCTATAAAACCTTCCTCTACACCACCAGAGGAGATGGACGCCTTGATGGCTTCGTCCTTCTTCAGAATTGTATTGAAACAAGTTACCGACTGGAAAAAGAAAATAACTGTAAGTCAATGCTAGCACATAACACGAAAAAATGAAAGTTTAGATTATCAATACTTACTGAGGCAATATGCTGAGCTCCCAAAGTGGTAGCCCTATCCCGAGAAAGATTTTCTTCAATACCTTGGATCTCTGGGATGATACAAGACTTCACCGAGCTCATGGCAGAGCTCGGAGAAACAAAAGTGGGAACACCACTTCTAGTAGTCGGGGGCTGAGGGATGGATTCAGCCAAATTGACCAAGGAGCTCTTCTTCAGCTTCCTCGTGGGAACAGGAACATTCTTGACCAAGGATGTCGTCTTGGTCGGTGATATAACTATAACCTCGCTTGGAGAGGAAACAGCTGCAACCTTGCTCGGATCCAAAGGGGGCTTCTCGGCAACCTTCACAGTAACAGCTGGAGGAGGTGCATCAAGTTGTCTTGTCCCTTCTGGGACATCCTGCTTGCTTTTCTTTGCCTCTCCAGCAATAGAGGCAGATTTCTCGAAGAGGGCAGGAGCTCTTCTTCTCTTCATTCTTTCACTCAGAGAAATATGTGACTCAGGTGAAGAACTTTCAGAAGCTAGTACTGGTTATACGTCACTTATCACTGGACGATCAGTAAAAGACGAGGTGTAACTATTGTACTACAACAAGTATGAAGCTGATCTGATGTGTTTGTCAGCAACAATTTGATGCAAACCCCAGATAAGTTTTAGATGCTTTAAATTAACTTTTGTCTCTTTTGGTGACCTTCTCTTGCTGTCAACTGCAAATAAATTAAAATTAAAATATCAGTGACAGATTTTATCAAACACAAAGAAAACATAATTTCAAAAATAGTGGACGTAGGCCATTCTTTTAAGGCTGAACCACTTTAAAAATTCTTTTGTCTTATTTATTTTATCTGTGATTAAATAATTAGAGATAATCTAATTTTTTACATCAACAAATATTAACCTTAAAATAATTAGATCAAATTTCAGTTCAAGGAAACTGTTATGAAACCATTCAAATCCAATTCAAAAACCTTTAAGTTTTGTTGCAACTAAACAAGATGAGAAATCTTCACATATATCTAGTTATATCCAAATACAAGTTATTTTTTTATTAGGTGAGCTCCAGTCAAATTAGTTCAATTCAATTGCAATTATGTGATATCAAAATATCTAGAAACCTAAATCAATTATAGATATGAAATTATGTGAAGTAGTGTTTTGTGAGTAATAGGAAATGCGAGAATAAGTACAACACCACGATATATAAGGAAAAGCTCCACCTAGGAAAACAAACTTCAGGACACTACAACTAATCCAGTAGAAACATGAAGAATTTTCCAAGATATTAGCCTTTTAACTATCTTAAGTTCACATTTACAAGCTCTCGTAATCCACCAATCCTCCAAAATCCACCTGATCAAGCGAATTTGAACCAAAACTCCTCCAAAACTCATAAAGAGAGAGAGAAGTCCACATATATTGAGTTCCACACATCCACTTTGGATAATATGACTCAAAGTATTTAGATCGACCTCTTGTTTACCTCTCAGACGAAGATCTTCATTGGTAAATGATGAGGGATAGGTTTTTCAAGGCTATTTTGATGAATCAATCAAAAATTTCCCATTATATATTTCAATCAAAGTGAGTTAAAATCAAATGTCACACGGGGTTTATATAGAGAGAAACAGAAGCTCTTAGATCTTAAACTTTTGCAAAGGGAAGTAAGAGTTTTAATTCAAAAATGATGCCTCTTATAGTGAAAAGCAAATTTTCTCGCTTCTGTGTGCACGGAGGCTCTTTAGCCATGGGCAAGTCCATAAAAAATGAGTTAATTTATCAAATATGTTCACACGGTGCCAATTTACCTCCACTCACACACAACTAATTTAACACCGTGCACATGCCTAACCTTATAAAATTACTAAAATTCCATTTCGAATGATTTTTCAAACTAAATGACTTTGAATAGCTCTTTTTGTACATGTTTGAAAGAATGTGACATTTTGATGATAACAACAAGTACATAAAATGATGGGAAAATATGTGGGCATAGAAACTTCAAACTAAAGTATATCAAATGTCATATATCATATTCAAAAGGTCCGAAAATACACCAGCATCTTTGAATCAATGACACGGTGCAATGCAAGACATCCCGAGCGCTAATATAAAGATATATGTAACTCAAGCATCTAGATACACAAGAAATGCCAAGGATATGCTCCCAGGCTCAAATATAAAGTCCTAAATATCCATCAAATAAAATATTTGACAACGAATAATCCAAGAAACAATTCAATACATTTTTATTCTCCATCTTTGGTTGTTCCATGAAAAAATTCCAAAATATCCCAAAAGAAAAAAACACATGCAAATCCCACCATATAAAATAAAGTCCCAACAATCAATCAACATCACCTACAACCCACAAAAGGACAGCATAGACTAAAATTAGATTAAAAAAATTACAGATTCGATATGATATTAATAGAGATACTTAAGAGTATGAACAACGAGGGTATACCTACAATATTCAATCAACATGAAGCCAATCAAGCAGGTAACCTCAATGTGAAGAGAAAGCTCCCCCACATAGGAACTATCCTTGAATAAATTAACTTTTATAGATAAAGCTTTCTCCCCATTTTTCCCCATGAATAGACAAATGTAGAAAATATAATACTAAGTTAAGCGAAACCATAAAGATCAAAATATGTGCGAGATAAAATATATATAACAAAGACAAGAATAAGATAATCAAATGCATGCAGGATATACAAAAAATCTTTTCTTACCTTAAATTGCATGTAGGATAATCACAAAAACAAACCATAAGATACTAATGGTAAAAATATATGGTCAATGATAAAGTAAGAATGATCATATGATTTCTCTAGATAAACAACACAAGATACAAATTCTATCATCAAACAATATGTATCGTGAAGTCTAAAATGTGTAGCATAGAAAAACATTCACAAATGAATCACATCTCAAATAAAGAAACAAATACTCTGCCTAAAATAAAAATTTCCCCCGCTAAAGCAAGTATCACTCCTCCTAAAGTTATGCATGTAAAGAAAATCATGAAGAGATGTACCGAAGACACATGAGCACAAACATGGAAAATATGAATAAACATGAAAATCTATGACAAGAACCACACATGTCCAAACTTATTATGAAAATAATTATGTGAAATATATGAAGATAAAATATCCCAACAAAAATGAGATTGGATACCAATGAAACGTGATATAAGATCAATAAGCAGGTATATGCATCATCAATATCAACATAACAACCAAAAATCATGTGAGGTATCACAAGACATGTATCAAAACACATAAGCTCTCAAAATATCGTCATCAAAATAAATCACCAATCGTTATCCAAAATAAACACAAAAGTTTTACAAGGACATAAAAAATGTGTCTAAGGATGAACAAGATAAATACTATCATTATAAGTGTAAACAAAACTGATTAATCCAAATGGGATACATATAGATCCAAGCAATACCTCGAAGAAAGGAAAAATGTACAACTCTTAATCTAAGTACACAAAGAGATGATGTGGATACTCAATTAAAGAAGCACAAAAAATGGTACACGATAGATAGTAAACTCATATCCAAGTAAATACATAAGTGAATGATATAGGAGGCAACACCACTAAGACTAGGACAAGGATGGGATAACACCAAAAAACATCAAAAATAATACCCAAACTAGAAAAACCACAAAGCCTCTATAACACACACAAGAGTATAATATAGATACAACCTCCAAAAGAGTAGGTATAAACATACGAATAAATTAGTGTAAAGTACCAAGAAAAGTGTTCACTCATCAAAACCATGTGAACAGGGAAAATATCATACTATACAAACGAATCCATGCAAACGGGTACAAAAGGGGACCGTGCAAATGTTTTTGGATATAAACCTGACCCATTAAAATACCTTTAACGAAACAAAATCAACTATATCACTCCCTTAAAAAAAAATCCCCCCCCCCCCCCCCCTTAAAAACAAACCTCAACGCAATAAAAAAATGACCTAAGATATGAATAAGATGGGAGGGAACATCAAAATCTCATAAATAAACTCAATACCCTAAATAACCAAAACTCTTAAATGATTGATACAAATTATGGAATCAAAATCAAATACAGAAATAAAATCGAATTACCCAACAAAGACATGCAAAAACACTAGGCATGATAATTCTAGATCAAGATAAAACATATTGGGTATATGTACACAAATACGAGATTTGTTCTCACCAAAAACCTAATATCAACTTTTAAATTTCATTATGCATTTAGACCCATAAAGTTGATTATACATGTAGAATTTGTACAATCACATATGACAATCATCTTATTTGACATAAAACTCAAATTAGCATGTGATGTTAGATATATTAGCATGTATGTGAATGAGAACAAAATGAATCACAAGTGTTATAATTCAACTAATTCAAATCATTAGAGAACTAGTCATCAAAAGCACAAAATCATATTATGGAATAGGCAAGAGGTTTCCATCCACTTCATTTACTCCCTCGAGCATATGTTGTATGACTCTTTTAATGCCAAATTAAAATATATAATTCATTTGAATTTGAATCTATAACCATATCTTGTTTTTATAATTACTTAAGCACTTGTCTTGTGGCTCTTTTCAATTGATTGGATTTTTCTGTTGATTGGCTTTTCACACACACATTAGATGGCACCTACCAATCGCTACTCAAAAACACATTGGGCGTTATCGCTTTAATGTTAGCCCTTATAAACGAATAAAAATGATCATTTTCCTACTTCATATATATATATAATTCATACGCAATCATCATAATATGTCTCAATAAACTACCAAACAAGTGTGATAGCGTAGTATAAGTGATATACAAGATAAGAATCTGCAATACACTTACAAAAATTTATTTTCACGACACTTTTAAGAAATTATTTACATAATGCGTATAAACGCATGGAAATCACACTATCCACTTCACTTTGCATGACAAGGTTTGTCCATTAACATCTAGTATGGTTAAGAATAAATCACAAATCAAACAAACAAATTTTTTTGGACTTTTCATCCAAATACCAAAATAAAGTCAAAGTATCCACAAAACATATATATTTAAAAGTATGAGAAACATAAATCACCCATGGATAATAAAATATTCTCACAAAAAATTAAATAAACTCAAAATCTTTTTGGAATTTTCTCAATTAGAAAAAACAAAGCAAGAGACGTAAAATGCTTGTATATACAAAATGGATGCAACCTCTCACATAACGAATCCCAGAAAGTTAAATAAAACACTCAACCAAACAAGGAACAAGTACACTCCTAAATGAGTAAAACACAAAACCAAATCCTCAAAACATAGTCACTCCCCAAAACATAGACTACAACAAGACATAGAGCATGAGACAAGTGGGATAAGGAACCTCTTCGGTATTAACAAGAGGTATAGGAACATTTGAGTATGTCTTGCCCTTAGAGGTGGAAACAGATATACCTATAATAAAATAAATTTTCTACTTCCAAATGTCCATTGAAATAGGCTTCTTGGATTTAGTGAGAACACTCGAAATAACTTGAGGCCTAAAAACAACACTACCAAACCCTTCTTAAAAATTCAAATTTCTCCTAAAGTTATGAGGAGAAATATGAGGCAACTTTCTTTGAAGATCAAATTCATTTGGTCTAAATTCATGTCATTTCCCTTTTTTTTCAAAATACATGGAGCAACAAACACATATTTCTTCAAATCTTGATTTTTTTAAATCACATTCAAAGAGGATTGAACTATTATTATTGGTTCATGTGTTGATTTGTTTTTTCAAAAGATTTGTTAGATTGAGAAGAACAAGGCACATATTTATCAAAGCCTAAATCACACTTATCATTTTTAATTTGAGATATTTCCAAAAGCATTTTGTTAAGTTTAATCGAACGAACTTAAAGATGATTTTTTTTACAAGGCTAATTCATTTTCAAGTATAATGTTTTTCTTCTCAAAACCACATTCGGACACTTCACATATTTGAAGTTCCTTCTTCATATTTCAAGTGTAAAAAATAAGTTATTTTTCCCTTTCTCAATCAACTCAAACCTTTCAAAATTAACTTTACCTTGAATTTTTAGATTTTTCAAATCGTCTTTTTTTTTCTCTCAAAGTGTTCATCTCCTTCTTCAAAACATAAGTCAAGTCCAATAGTTTATTTTTTTTCTTTTTCAACATATTTCACATTTTCTCAATCAAGGAAGGTTTTTCATTTTCAAATAACTTGATTTTAATAGACAATTTATCATTCCTCTTTTGCAATTTGAGACAATTTTTCATGAGCTTATGATATTTTAGACATAACATTTCATCATTTTCATAATCACGACACTCATCATTCACATAAGAAATTGGACTATTAATAGTAGATTTCTTACGATAAGAAGAAATATAATTCTGATCATTTTTGGAAATCAAGCACTTTGATCGATCTATCATAAAATGGACTAGCATAATTAGGACAAACAATGTTTAACATCCTAACACCCATATTTACTTATCAAAGGTCATATACCATATCCAAAAAGGCCTGAAAATCCATCAGAGTCTCTGAGTTAATGATGAGATGCAATTCAAGATGGCTCAGATGCAAATAGTAACATGTATGGAACTCATGCATCTAAACACACAAGAAATGCCAAGGATATGTTCCGAAACAAAAATAAAAACTAATAAACGCCCCATAAATAAAATATTTTGATTTATAATAATCCAATAAACACTTGTATACATTTGCTTATACACAATATCTTGCAGAAAATTGACTAGTATATTTTTAGTAACTAACTTTAAATCCTTAGATTCAATCCATTTGGTAAAGTAGTAAGTAGCCACTATTATGAAACCATGTAGCTGCAAACATGGAGGCTATATTTTCCTAATCACATTTATTTACTCATCCTCAAAATGTCATGTTGGGAGCTTATAGCTGGCATATGGTTAAGAGGGACACATTGTTGACATTTTTAGTATCCCTTGGAAAACTCTATGCAGTCCTTCATCATTAGCAAAAAATACACGTACTATCTTAACGACCATCTCATTTGGGGACATGTTTCATGTCCCCCCCCCCCCCCCCCCCCCCCACACACAAACCATCATGAATTTAGGATATCGTTGTCAACCCATCTTCTTTACTCAAATTATGCCACATGATCCCATTTTGATTATTTTATTGGCATTCATAATATAATTAATGGACCTCAACCTGACAGCTCAATCACCCTTAATGTTTGGGTCGATTAAATATTCAATTATGGGCTTTCTCCAATCTTCCTGAACATCAGTATTATCGATTTCCAACAAGGGCATCCTATTCTGAATCAAAGGTAAAAATTTGGTGATGGAATTCACTTCTAACTTTCTTAAAACCAGAAGCCTTTTGAGCCATTTCTTTAACATATGCACATATAAATAAATGTGATATGAAGCAAATGGACAATAATTCCCCTTTCCAACATGGTATAAACACCTTCCTTGACTACACTCCTTGAAGATATTGGTATCTTTAAAGAAGATTCCATTATTAGTGAAGATTCATTTATGAAGTCAATCAAAAGAAAAAAATAATCTTACAAAAATGCATCTTGCTGCCTCACACCAATACTTGTGGGCGTGTCTTTCTTCAGTCTGTTGGACTCCTTAATCTATTTATCTTTAGGGTTCTTGAATTATTAACCTTCTAATAATCCTTTAAACTCCAATAATGGACCTCCATTCTCATAAAAAAATCAACCGAAAACCATGGATTATCCATCGATGTCAAAGTTCGATGCAGAATATAAAATCCTAAAATCTAGTGATAACATCCCCTTATAAACTCCTACAAATAAATTAATTACATGAAATAATTAAAAACCTAATTATGACAACCGAATAAAATCCATGAGGAATTTAACTACGAATTAACCACTATCGGATCCATTCACATAATAAACATTCATGTGACTATGATAGGAGGGATATAAACATTCAAATCCTACAAAACCATGTTAGTACACAAATATACACGTCCATGCTCATATTTCTCACATGTAAACGTAATATTAAAGTCGGTGGACAATATGGGCATTTTAAGCATGATTAATCTAAACCAATGGCTCTGATATCAATTGATGGGGTTCAATATATGAGGAAAAATATTAGCCTATAAATATCTGATAAATCAATCTACGTAACGTAAAAAAAACTAAGTTTAAAAGATTAAACCCAAGGTTTAGAATACAATACCTTTATGGATTTAGTTCCAATCCAAATATGGAGATAAGTTATTTATTGAATATGAAGGGCTGCCTTATTTTGGTCCTCCAAAACCTTGCTTGCATTGAATAAAATTCTTGGATATTCTAGTGTATGATCCTCCTAAATCTTAGTAGGTTCTTGGGCACCTTTTGAGATGAAAGCCTTTGGTTTTGAGTGAGATCTAGACCTCCCTCTCTAAAACTCTTCAAAAAAAATGTGAAATGTGTTTTCTTTCCCCTTCTCGACCCTTAATAATGAATATGCATCCTAAAAACCTATCTAACACCAATATATATTAGTATAAGTTGTGGGGCTAGGATAAACTTGACTTCTAGAGAGCTTAGGCCTGATTACTTGAGCATGTGGACTTTACTAGGTACCCAAGATAAATAATTATATTGTCTTCCAGGTAAATACTCAAAAACCCATATTACAACCTTGTAATTTATTTACTTTATATATTTAATCGTATTTAATTTCAATAAATAATTCTGATTGCATTATAATTTAAGTTTCTCAAAAATCACGCGGAATAATTTGGTCTTATTTGCAAATTTTATTATGATACATAATGTGATTTCCCACATTAAGTTTTTGATACCGGCTCGATCAAATCAGTTTCCCGACAATCAATTTTAACAAACATCTAATTAATTGCTTGATTCTAACACTTAACTTATTTTTCTACTCCGCTGGGTTATGAAATAATCTAGTGATCATGTTTACTTGTGGAAACAAATCTTATAAGTCTATCAAGGGGTATCACAATCCAAAGATTTCTTTGAAGTATGATCTGAGACCAACTCACACAATTATCGCCTAACTTTCGGGGCTCTATTAACTAAATATAAAATTGAATTGCACTTATATAAATCAAAGAAATAATTGTGAAAGCATTAAAATCCTCATAACTCTCGAGATTAAGAATCTATGCACCCTTTGAAAATGGTCTGAGATTATCTAAGTCAAATTAAGATAGCTCTCAAGCTTAAATCCCATGGGTGATCTTGTTAAATACATTCCTGAATATATACCACTTACAATCACCTATTGAAATATAATAAAAGTTCTTGAACCATTATACAGGTTCCCGTAGTTTGAGATAAACAAATAGGATTATATACATGACCATGATGATAAGATGTAAGTTACTTATCTAGGTTATGGACTATTTAATTATATTCGAACCAAAATTCCGATCTTTTATGATCAAATCAAACCCAACTCACCAGAATTTCTACTAAGTACAGTTGACCAACATTATAAATAATATATTTATAACATAAATATAAAGAATTTTCACAAGCATGATTCTCATTTCAAATGAACTAGACAACCCTTTTATTAATAAAGAAATACATGATTTTATGAATAAAATCCCTATAAACTTCAATAATAGAGCTTTAAAGCTTTGAAGGATTTGTAAACCCGTTATGGTTTCTTAAAATTCTAACATGAGTTTCTTTCTAGTAGGTATCCATGTTTGGACTTGATATGGTCATGGGATTATGTGATTATCCCTATTCCTGACATGATTTCAGTTTTTGAACCATCAAACCATACTTTCTCAAGGCTTAGAGATACATATCATAACTCATATTCTCCATTAAACTTATCTCTCAATGATGGTATGTTAAAAATTTAACAATGGCTTGGCCTTTTATTGTATTTTGATTAACATAACATAAAGAAAATTCTAATAGGGATAAGACCCATTTACTAATTCTATTTCAAGAATAAGGTTGGTAATCATGTACTTGATTAAATTAAGTTTAGGGATCATAAAGGTTTCCCTAGGCAATAGATAATATCTTAGCTTTTTAGCTATGAATACAATTGTAAACATAGTTATTCCATTAAGGAATATTTACATTCACAATTATTCAAAAATCTACTAAGATATTAAATAACTTGTTCCTTATTTCTTTATTGTTTTCAGCCAGCAACATCCCGATTAAAGACTCAATAATAAAAATTTAGAGTTTCAAATTATTTTCATCCCTTAGTGGAGATAAGGGTTGGCCAAATATTTTTTAACCATTTGGAATGATCTTTCATCTTATTCATTATTTTTTAGCTTCAAAAAGGAATAAAATATTTTAGTTTTTGCAACGGGATTGGAAATGAATCTTTGAAGGAAATTAACTCGCCCTAAATATCTTTGTAATTATTATTTGGGTTTTAGGAGCCTTATTATCAATTATATATTTCAATTTTATATTTTCCTCTTGAATTCCATTCTTGTGAACTAAATTACCTAGGACATTTCTAACAGAAACCCAAAAAGCATATTTTTAAGGATTAAATTTTAATTGGTTAAGTCTCATCCTTTCAAATGATTTTTCTAAATGCTTTATTTGGTCTAATCTAGTTTTAGATTTTAATATTATATCACTAATGTAAGAAACCCAAAATGTGATAACCATATCGTGGAAAACTGTATTCATTATCCACTGATAAGTTGCTTCTGCAATCATAAAATCAAATGACATTTTTTACCCATTAAAATATCCTAAGATTACACGAACATCTAAAGGCTGTCCTGTGCACATATTCTTCGTATATGCATATTTGACTATAGCTAGAATGTCCATAAATCATTTACATAATAGTATGGCTAATAGACTAGTCAACTAATTAATCAACCACAAGCATTATATACTCATCTATAGGTGTTGATGGATTTAATTTTTTGCAACGAATTCACACCCTTAGCTTACCATTATTCTTTACGACACGGACTATATTGGATATCCATTCAACATAAATGGTTGTTAGAATAAACCTAGCTCTCAAAAATCTTTCAATTTCCCCTTTATTTTTCTTGTGAATTTTAGGGTCATCTATCGAGGTAATTGTTTTACGTAATCGGAATCTTCTTTGATTAGTAGTTTGCATTCCACCAATTTCCTTTTCAGGCATGATAGCACATTATATTCCTATGAAAAACAATTATTATATTTGTCCATCAAATCTATGAACGACTCCTAGTTTTTATTACTAAGTTTGACACTCATATAAGTTATCCTTTTTTTGCTCAATACCTAAGTTTGTCTCTAGCAATGGATGTCGTTTGTGAAATTTTAGATCTTCGTAATTAATAGGAGAATTTGAAAATTGATCAAATGAGAAGGGATTTTTCTTCCTTTTTTCTCTTTAAAGACATAATCAACTCAATTAACATTCTTTTTTTTCATTGATTTTGTTTTCTATTTTGTAGTCTTTTAATTTTTACAAGACCAGTGCCATGGTCTTATTTAATTCTTTTATTTCCATAAGGGCTTGATCCATCTTTTGTATTTAAATGGTCCAATTAGACCAAAATCTATTGATTCCTAACCCCCACTTGTTATTTCCTTTCCTGGTGTTTGAGTGAGTAAAGCATCTATCGTGACTGGCCCAACATATTCTTGGTGCAATTCAACTTCCACATAATTAAAGCGTGTTTGGAATGGAGCCAGATCAACCTCCACTTCCTAAATAGTACCATCTTATTTCATCATAAAATTTTATGATGCATAGAATAAGGAATGGACTTGTTATTGTAAATCTGGACTCTTCCTAATAAAACATAAAAACTAGGTCTTGCATCAATTATAAAGAAGCTTGTTTTAGATTTTCTACTTACAACCTCTATATCAACTGGAAAAACTCCTTTTCTTAATTTTTTTTATCTTTCACAAAACCAAAGATTGTTATTTGCGTTTATGCCAATTTTGTATTTTTCTTGTTTATTTTTGCCAACATTGAATATGACATAATATTGACAACTGCCCCATTATCTATAAAAAAAAAAAAAAATCAAGACACCATTCACATAAGCCCTTATAAAAAAAGGTTTAATTTGACTAGTAATGTCTTGAGTGGGTTCTTCCAATCTATAAGGAAAATCTAGAGCATATACAAAGAGGCTGGGATACTCTACCTTTAAACCATCATCTTCATTGTTTTCTTATTCTGGGATCTCATGTTCACCTTCTGCTTTGAATTTTTTTAGTAACGTTATTACCACATTAAGTGATACCTGGTTAGGCAAGGTACCAAATTGTATGTATTATTGATGATTTGTCCATCATAAGGGTTCAATGAATCTAAAACCATCAATTCTTTGGCTGTTTCTTCATTTTTTTTAAATGCATATCATTAGATGCATCACTCCTATCAACACTTATGGATTTTTTTAATTCCTTAATTTTTTGTTGTAAAATATTTGATGAGGGTTTTCCTTCTTCTCTCTTAGCCCTATTAAATCTCAGGATGGGCATTAAGGAATAAGATTCTTACCCTACTAATCCGTTTAGATGGAATACTTTTTATGCTTACTGCCAAGCCCTAAATTTCCTTTGGATAGGCCTTTGTTGAGTCTTAATTATCTCAACTTTGGCCTCTTTTTTCTTAGCCTTTAGTCCTAGTACTATGTGCCACATTTTAGGAGAAACTCATTGGGGCTTAGACACCTTTAGCCTTTTTCCATTGTTAGAGACACCGTTTATTTATTGATCCACCTTAGGGTCTTTCATAATAAAATAATTAGGTACCCATTTAACTAAATATTTACTTTTAGGGGTTCCATCAAACCCTCAATTGAAGGGTGGTTATGGAGGCAAAATATTCTCAAATCTTGAACTTATATACTAAAAATTTCCTTGGGGCTTGAATGCCTAGATTGAACTAGTATACTTTAGGAATTTTCCCTTTGTACAATTTGTGGAGATTTAGATAAACTCCCTTCTTTGGCCATGGTGTCATTAAAATTTGGTGGCCAAATCATAACTCATTTTATTTTATTGACCCCTCTTTCGATTGACCTCGAAAATCTACAATATGGCCATTGTAGATTTATTTATTTTCTTTTATGTGATTGTTTCCCCTTCAAAGCCATAACTTTTCACATATTGGCCTACTCTTATCCATACCTTATTCATAAGTGCTTCAATATCTTGGGATCTGGGACATCAATAGTGCTTCCAAATTTTAAGACACTTTCTTTAGCCTTAGTCTTCAATTTGAATTAGACTTCCCCACCATCTTTTGGCATTTGAACTAAGTCATGTTAGCCCCAACCTCCTTGATCTCAGGTAAAGGATTTTTATTAACCCCCATTATTTTATTTTCCTTCGTTTGGAATTTGAGTTTCCCCATTTTGATTAGATCTTAAATCTTGTCTAAAAAAGAGCATTTATTAGTGGAATGCGACCAATTATTATGCAATTTCAATCCTTTTTTACTTTTAATTAATTTTTATTTTGGAATTTGCCATAATCAGGAAATTAGAAAAATTCACATAAAAAGGTAGTATAGAATTTCAGATGCCTTGTCAATATCAAATGACTACTTCTTAATCACCCATTTATCTTTTTTAACATAATACTCTATTGAGGTTTGAAACAAAGGTTCACAGACTATTGGTTCAATTCCTATGATTTTCAACAGACTACTGGATCCTTATAATATGTTTTAAAAGAGGGAATGTAAGGACAAAATTCTTAATCCAGTCAATTTGTATGTATTGGCCTAATTCTATGTTGGGAAAAAACTTCTTTGAGTCATAAGTTGTTAGGATTTGAGATGTGTGTTCCTTTAAGCCTAGGATGTGCGATTGGAGACCATGAGGTAAAGTTAAAGCATCATCGAGGATAAAGTGTCTTACGTGTCGTCTTTTGTCTTCAACATCCGAGGGATCTCAATGAAGGTATGAATACATATTTATGTTTGATTCCTGGATTTAGTTTGGATGTGGTTTATAAAATTGTTTGAGGCCTTTTTTGTAAAATAATTTTTGAAAGATAAAATATTTCTTTAGTTTTATTTCTTTCGAATGAATTTCCTCTGTTGTTTATACAAGATTCATGTTTAATTCAAACAAGTTTCTTTTTTCGTTCAAATGAGTTTAGGATTCTCATTCAAACGAGGTTCAAACAAACATTAAATAACATTTTACTGCTCATAAAAACATATTGCCCAAAGCTCATTCGATCATCGTTCAAACAAGAATATCGTATCATTCGAACGCACCTATTTTTTGTTCGACTGAGAATACTATTGTCATTCAAATGAACCTTGCCTCAAAAATTATTCCACCTCAAAAAACATGTTTTTTGATAAATACTCTGATCTGGCATCATTTTTCTTATCAGGTTTTTGCGAAAAGATTTTTCAAGTTATATTTTATGCCCCCACGCCCTAGTTTACACCTAGGTTTGAGATCTAAATATACAAAATCTATATGTATGTTGGATATCTCTTTTGTGTTTCATCATATTGATTTTTTCTTCATACTGTGCGTATTTCGAGGGGTGGAGATAGGGTTTATGTTGAGCAATGATTGGGCTGGTCACATGACAAGTAAGATCGGTGGGATCCCGAGACATGGGAACACGGTTGCTTTGTGTGGATGTTGGAAGGAATCAAATAGTGGACACAAAGAAGGTAATACGGGATGAAAAATAACATCAAGCCTTGAAGGCGTCAAGGCTATTAGTAAGTAAAATTTGTCCTTGCAACTATATCTACATCGCAATAGGCTTATGTGGTTGTGTCGTTTGATGTTTTTTCCATTGTGGGTTTTTCTCGTACATGGTTTTGTTGTGGTTTTCTCATTTTATTCTTACTAAAAGACACATAGGTGTATGCTTAGGCTAATACGAAAATTGGTAAAACTTTTTTTCATAACTCTTCTGGTTTTGTTTTGTGGTGAAGTTAATTAAAATTATGAAAATTAAAAATTGGTGGTGTTTCCCTACAAAAACCCTAGGGCGCATTATCTTTCTCAAATTTGGTATCAGAGTGGCTTACACTATTTTACTATGTTAGATCCATTATTTGATGTGTCAGACTATCCCTATTGGAAGGCAGGGATGCAATTTTTCCTTAAATCGATTGACGAGAAATTTTAGAACTCGGTTGAGTAGGGGTGGAATTCTACCACTGAAGGTGTTTCTACTAAAGCGTATGCCTCTTGAATAATGACTAAAAAGAATGCCTCGACTTCTAATTACCTGGGTGTGAATGCCATTTTTAATATTATGACCACTGAAGAGTTTAAAGGCATTATGACTTGCGAGAGCGAGAAGGATGCTTCTGATATTTTATGATCCACACATGAGGGAACATATACTGTTAGGATTCTAGGTTGTAATATCTGATGATTAAGTTTGAGATGATTCAA